>OX465112.1:1231162-1282155 GCA_949987565.1 Luidia sarsii | reverse complement strand
CCTCCTTCATCGCCGTGACGGCCTACCACAGCGAGCTCATCACGCAGCTCAAGATTCAGAACAACCCGTTCGCCAAGGCCTTCCGGGACGCCGATGTAACTGCGTGAGTTGAATGAACTATCCGTTCAAATGCCGAACAACAATAACAACAGCAGTGACAACAACAACAACAGCAACAGCAACAGCAACAGTAACAGCAACAGCAACAGCAACAGCAACAGCAACAGCAACAGCAACAGCAACAGCAACAGCAACAGCAACAGCAACAGCAACAGCAACAGCAACAGCAACAGCAACAGCAGCAGCAACAGCAACAACAACAAAAACAACAACAACAACATCATCAACAAGAACAACAACAACAATAGCAGCAGCAGCAGCAGCAACAACAGCAACAACAGCAACAACAACAACAAAAACAGGAGCAACAACGATAGCAACAGCAACAACAACAACAACAACAACAACAACAGCAACATCAACAGCAACAGCAACAGCAACAGCAACAGCAGCAACAACAAAAACAACAACATCAACAACATCAACAAGAACAACATCAACAAGAACAACAACAACAACAATAGCAGCAGCAGCAACAACAGCAACAACAGCAACAACAACAACAAAAACAGGAGCAACAACGATAGCGACAGCAACAACAACAACAACAACGACAGCGACAATGACAACGACAACAACAACAACAACAGCAACAACAACAACAACAACAACAGCAACATAACAGCAACAGCAGCAGCAGTAACAACAGCAACAACGACAACAACAAAAACAGCAACAAACAAACGTCATTCCGTCATTCACCCATTCTCTGTTTGCTCCCACCACAAGCTCAGCTGAACAAAAAGAGGCGCATCGCCGCCAATCCAGGCACGAATGACGATCCAGCCACGTGAGGTCCAGTCTGTAAATCTGGTTGGACGGACCGAGTGGTAGCGTGGGACTGGCGGGACTAGGCGGCCAATTCCACCGTGTTGCTTACGAGTCAGAGCCAGCTTAACCCTTTAGTATGCATGCATTCTTCATGATACACAGTTGTGAGTTGTGCGGCCAGAGTGTTTCCTAAACACTGGAATGACGGAGAATCGGACGGTGTGCATGCACGGTATTCTGGACCAGAGTGAGATGTTCATGTGTGTGTACAGTCCCCCGTGTAATGCCGTGTCTTCCTTTTTTTCCCACCGATTGTTTTGCTATTCTTTGCCGTAGAATCCTCCAGGGAGCCCACATGCTCTGTCAACCGAGCGCCCCTAGCGTCCAACCAGCTTACGGCAATGGTAAACCAGTTCCTTGTACAATCACCTATTATAACTTTCTCATAAACTTGTCTGAATTCAAAGGTAGCATAAACACTCATTTCTCTTCCTCCTGATCTGTTTTGCTCCTCGTTCTTTTCCTGATTACTTTCCTTAGCCCTCATCCTTTCGGGGCCTTGCGGTGGGCGACATTCACGATGTTTTATTTATTTTTTTAATTCACGTTGCTTAGTGCGGTTCAAGCGCATTCAATTTGACTACGTTGCCCATACGGGACGTCGTATAAATGTGTTTACTGTAACTTCTTTGTGGTTGTTCGGATTCTTTCAGGTTGGCCTCCGCTGATGTTTTCAGACTTCAGCGCATCGATGGACTGGAGCTTCGCCAACGCCGACCCGCCGGAGTCGGCCCAGGGTTGCTCCGCCGCCGCCGCCGCCGCCGCCGCCCTGCAACCGGCCGGCTTGGGCGGGCACGCCGCCGGTTCCTTCCCCCTCCTCGACCTCCCTCTGACCTCCAGGAACGTTGACAACATCGCGTCCATCCGGCAGCGCCGCTCCTACCCCTGGGACGGCGACGACGACTCGCTGCCGAGCAGAGGCTCCCTCTACCTGGGTCGGCACGGCCCGTTCCGCTCCCAGCCCACCATCTCGATTGAGCCGGCCGGTCGGCGAGCTTCCGCAGCCGCCGCCGCCGCCGCCGCTGCGTCGCCGTTCCGTCGGCAGAGCGCAGAGGCAGCGCCGGGCTCGATGGCCGGCGAGACAGCGGGCGGGGGACTGTCTCAACACCAGTCTCACTCGGAGAGGACGCTGGACCGGCTGCTCCACGACAGCTCGTCCGGGCGGGCACCGGGCCTTCCCCAGTACGGCAGCGAGGCTCGACTGGGCCCGCCGGCCGCGGGCGCCGGCCAGGCGGACGCCGCCCTCTGCTTCCCGCTCCGCCGCGTCTCCTCGGCTGCGGCCGGCCGCTCGGTCAAGCGCAGCACCCTGCCCTACTTCTCGCCCGCCAGGAAGTCGGCGGCCATCTTCAAGCACCGCTCCGTGGACAACTTCATGGTCCAGCAGTCGGTCGAGCGGCAATCGGGCCTAGAGCAGCAGCTGCGACGCCACTCCTACGCGTACGCCGAGGACCCGCCCCCGCCACGCCGCACCCGCACCTCCACCGGCAACATCCGCGGCCGGACGGAGGCCGAGTCCGCCGATCCCTTCTACCGGCCGCCCCAGGTCGACCTCTCCCTGGCCGCCGGCGTCTGGGGCTTCCCAGCCTCCGCGGCCGGCGGCGGCGGCACGGCTACCGGCGAGTCCGCTGCCGTGTGCCGGGCCGCTCCTCTGAAGAGGCCCGGGGCAAGCACAAGCCAACGCTCCCTGGAGCACGACACGTTTCATCCGTAGGCAAACTCCACACAGTGACACCGTACTCTGGAAACTCAGATCCACCCGCAGCCCCTTGAGTAGTTGCACTTGTATCTCCCCTAAAGCTGTGCATACTCTTTCAGCCCAAAAAAGGGAAGAAAGGCGATACAGCTCCACAGGCAGGCAGGCTAATAATGCACTTTCTTTCCAGAAAGGCGGATAGCAAATACTGGTCTCTTATTTTATGGTGTATTGCAAAATTAACATCCTGGCACAGCATGAATGATGTTGGGTTACGTATGATTTATGATGTATCAGATTGTGTTGCATTCGTGAGATCTGTGGATTGGGTAGTCGGTGCTGTCTTGCTTTGCTGTGATTCGATCCGTCGAAGGACTGTACTAGACACGCCATGTTTGGTTTTCACTCTTGGCTTGTGCTCACCTCATCCCTCTCGTGAACACGGCAGAGGTCACACAGTCCGAGCGGACCTTCTTCTTTCAAACGTGTTAATTGTGTGATATACTTCATCATACAGATGAAGCAAACGTGTTATATGTGTGACGTACTCCTTCCAACTACACGTTTCCCCCACCTCATCCCATCTCACACCCCTCTACCCCAACTGACGCTGAAAGTTCTCCACGGTGCTCACGGGAGAAATCGAGTTCGTCCTGACTCGCGGACCGAGTGGTGACGATGCGTTTCCATGGAGACGGGGGAAAAAACCACCAGTGCTTGTTCTGACATCCGGGGATGTCAGAACAAGCTGCCCGAATGGTTGCCCTTCGCCGACATCTTACCAGAGCCACGGCCACCCCACCACCGGGAGATAACACACCCAAACGGTATACCCGGAAATCTCTGATCGCTAAACTTTTAAACAAGTCCTTGTTCTTACAGTGACAACTAAAAGTCGTGGTTTATTCATAGCTATCAGTAATTGTAACGGACTCTGTCTCTGCCTTTGTTTTGTTGTTGTTTTTATCCAAAGCCAGTTGAAATTTTGTCAGGATGGTCACTCGTGTCGTCTAATGGCTCTCCCCACGTCTGCTATTTGTATTTGGAAGGCGAAAGATAAAAAAAAAGATTCACGATAGAAAAGCACGATTGGTGAGTCCGTATGCTTATTTTACACGAGTTGAGAAATGCGCCTTTGAGAAAGGTCCTGCTAGGATCGAAACGTCAGGCCCACTAAATTTTGAGATTTGCATTTTGGTAAGTTTAGTCAGTAAGCAGTTTGCAACATTTTTGTATATCACTTTAAGCTAAGAAATGTCAAAGAGTTCGCGTCTTGGGTAGATACGCTTAAACCAAAGAATGACGAACGTGTCGAGATTGGAGTAAGTTTTTGTTTGCTTGCGACCTTTACGGACCTTCCCTCCCCCCAAAAGAAAAAAATCTAACCAAACAAATAGAAAACTCGTTAGATTCGAAACCACGACATCGGCTTTGAAACCATTCACCAAGGTGACGCACTGATGATGTTGCGCATGCGTACTGTTTACACGGGCTCAGCTTCCAAAAGGTACTTCGGGGTCATCTCTCCTTATCAAAAACAATAACGTAATACGACAAGAGACGTTCTCAGGCACACTACAGAGGAAATTGACAGAGAAGGTGAATCTTTAAAAGATGTAAACATGGTAATAATGTAAAGCGTTCGATCTACACACATATGTACAGTGTATGATTATCAAAATGTAAGAAAACATTCAAATCATGAAGAGTATCTTTCCCCAATTCAACCAGCCATATAAATCCGTGTTGAATGCGTTAGCCCCTAAGGAATCTTGTCAAAACAATCATCGGTTGGGTATCAGATGATTTGACCTGTCCGACGTCGTTCCCACTGGATAGCCATCGTGAATTTTTCACACCAGAGTCCAGTACAATCGGCTTTCTACCTGGGGAAATTTTATCGGACGGATGAATTCAACCGGCACTCAACCGATGATCTGTTTGACAAGAGACCTAACACGATGCAATACCGTTCACCATAGCTCAAGAAAGAACGACAGTTCTTCGAATGAAGCACTTCGCTGGCAAACTGTTGGAAGGTGGCAACCGTACGGCCCCCAATGAATGGCAGCTCCCACAGACTGGCTGGTCGGATCCGCCTACCGTACAGTGTAGTAGAATAGTGGTCCATTAGGCGCAGAGCCGGCAATTCTGCTGCTGTCGACGACAATTGGGGAGGATGAGTAGGATGAAAAAGGGTGCTTAGAAAGGTGAGAATGAATGAGGGATGGATGGAGGGAGGGATGGAGGGAGGGAGGCAGGGAGTGAGGAAGGGGGAGAGACAGGGAGGGAGGGAGAGAGACAGGGAGGGAGGGAGAGAGACAGGGAGGGAGGCAGGGAGGCAGGGAGGCAGGGAGGCAGGGAGGCAGGAAGAGAGGGAGGCAGGGAGGGGAATGGAGGGGAGGGAGGCAAGGATGAAGGCAGGGAGGGGGATGGAAGGGGGAAGGATGGAGAGAGGGAGGCAGGGACGGAGAGAGACAGGGAGGGACGCAGGGAGGCAGGAATGGAGGCAGGGAGGGAGGAAGGGAGAGAAGAAAGGAGGGAGACAGGGAGGGAGGAAGGGAGGTATGAAGGCAGGGATGCAGGGAGGCAGGGAGAGAGGAAGGGAGGCAGGGAGGAAGGGAGGGAGGGAGGAAAGGAGGAAAGGAGGGAAAGAAAGAGGAATAGAGGGAGGGAGGCAGAAAGGAAAGGAGGGAAGAAGGGAGGGAGGGAGGGAGGGAGGGAGAGAGGGAGAGAGAGAGGGATGCATGCATATAGTTCCCCTCATGCCCGTGCCTCGCGGCTCCCGCACAGGACCCTCTCAATGGCCCGTGTCCTTTTGCCGAACTGGTTGACGACGATGGAGATGCCGGCCGAGAGGATGATCATACCGAGCACAGGGATGGCGATGGCTAGACAGCTGAGCAAGTAGTGGCCCGGCCCGTCCTCCTCGCTGTCACTCATTGCCGGGCGAGCAACCAGGTCGCCGAACCCGATGGTTGTGATGGTGATGATGATGTAGTAGAAGGAGTCCAGTACCGTCCAGTGGTTCTCCAGCTCCTCGAAGTACATGATCATGGAGAAGACGCAGGTGTAGAGGAGTACCAAGAAGACGAAGCCCAGGAAAGGCACGTCGTGGTCGTCGTCGCCCGTCTCCTCGGCGGAGCGCTCGCCGTCCGTCACGGCCAGGCCCATCGCCTCGACTCCGCTCTCGGCCGTCGGCCGGCGACTGCGGCCGGCGTCCAATGCCGAGGCCACCGTGGGCACGCCGTCCGGGCTGCCCGCCCGTGCCCGCTCGACCATCTCGACGTCGGCCGGGCGGCCGCCGTATCTCTTCCATCGGGGCCGGCCCGCAGACGAGCCGTCTTCCACGGCGACTGCACCCAGCCGCGGGTCCACCCTCGGGGCTGGCCTGAGCCGGGCCAGGCAGCGAGCCAGACGCCTGCGGGCGCCCTTCAGGAGCCACGTCAGACCTTTGCCGGCCGATGCCATGACGATGATGTTGAGGGGAATGCCGATCAGTGCGTAGGCGATGCACACGCCCCTGCCTAGTTGGGTCTTGGGCGACAGGTAGCCGTACCCTGGAACGGGTGGAATGAAAGTAAAGGTCTTTGGTCAACTTAATGGCAATGGGATCTAACTAAGATCAAGCGGGGCAAGGCATCAGTGAACGAGTCAATAACCTGCAGAAGAACGTTACCAAAATGAGAATTATGGCCTAGCACGAACGCCTACCTCAATAGATATGACAACAATGGAAAGAGAAAGAGACATAGAGAGACATGTAGACAGAGAGAGACAGGGAGACGGAGAGACACATAGAGGGACAGAGAGACACACACAAAGAGACAGAGATGGAGAGACATAGACAGAAAGAGACATAGAGTTACAGAGAGAGAGAGAGAGAGAGAGAGAGACAGAGGGAGACATAAAGAGACCGAGAGCCAGAGAGCCAAAGAGGCAGAAAGGAATAGAGACTGCGAGAGACAGAGAGAGAGAGACTGCGAGAGACAGAGAGAGACAGAGAGAGACACACAGAGAGACAGAGAAAGACAGAGAGAGAGAGACAGCGAGAGAGACAGAGAGACAGAGAGACAGAGAGAGACAGAGAGACAGAGAGAGACAGAGGCAGAGGCAGAGACAGAGACAGAGACAGAGACAGAGACAGAGACAGAGACAGAGACAGAGACAGAGACAGAGACAGAGACAGAGACAGAGACAGAGTCAGAGACAGAGATCGAAGCATATACTGGAAGTAAAAGACACATAGAGACAGAGGGGGAGGAGAGAGCGGTGGGAAGGAGCAAGTAAGGGATGAGTAGAGGGCGGGAGAGAGGAAGGAAGGAAGTGAGCGAGGGTGCGAGAGAGATACTGCCCTTTGCACTTGAAAACACCAGACGCTACGTCACTCGACCTCACGAGTGCCAGGTCACCAGCGACGTGGCCGGCATATCGCATCAGACGTCAACCCCCTTCATCCATCCATCTCACCGCTCGCACCAATACCCATCGCTAAAAACCGGTGCACACAATAGCTCCCCGAAACCCTCTCCGTCACAGCGTCACAGCGTCACGGAATTGAGGGATTAATGGACGGCTGGTCTATCTCTGGCCAATCTGCCGACCGCCGAACATTAGCCTTGCATCCCTGCTGCTCCCACATGCCCGATCCCAATCAATTACCTCGGCTGGATCAGCGTCCCGGTCAGTTTGCTTAGGTTTTGCTTTCCTAACAAGCCAAACCCTAGGCCGGAACTCTCTCTCCGTCCCTCTTTCATTCCCTCTCCTTAGTTCTTTCTCTTCTCTCCCCTCTTTCCTTGTCTCTCTCTCTCCCCGTCTCTCTCTCCTCTCTCCGCTCTCTCTCCGCTCTCTCCTCTCTCCTCTCTCTCCTCTATTCTCTCTCCTCTATTTTCTCTCCTCTCTCTCCTCTCTCCCCTTTCTACTCTGTCTCATCTCCCTCTTCTCTAACCGCTCTTTCCTCTCTCTTCTCTCTCCTCTCTCCCTCCCTCTCTCTTTCTCTCTTCTCTCCTATTTATCCTCTCTCTCCTCTCTCTTTTGTCCACTCTTTTCTCTCTACTTTTTCTCATCTCTCTCCTCTCTCCCTCCCCCTCCTCTCTTTTCTCTCTCCTATTTCACCTATTTCTCCTCTCCTCTCTCTACTCTCTCTACTCGCCCTCTCTTTCTCGCTCTCTCTGTTGTCTCTCCTATCTCTCCTCTTCCCCATCTCTCTCCTCTCCTCTCCCCCTCTCTCTTCTCCCTCTCTCCTCTCTCCCTCTCTCTCCTCTGTCTATCCTACTCTTCTCTCTCCCCTCTCCCTTCTCTCTTTCTCCTGTCGCCCTTCTCCCCACTACCTCTCTCTCCCTCCGACGTTCATTTTCTCTCCCTGAAGAGGGAGTAGGACGGTAATTAAGTCAGTAAAAGTCGATTCTATAGACTATAGACCCTCTCCAAGTGACCGGCTTTTATTGCAACCTGGCTGACACGTCACTCTTTTTTTTTCAAAAGATCGTTACTTCTGTACCCACACCGCTGCTTAAGGCTGGTTAGCCGACGAGTCGAATCAAGGAGGGCGGAAGAGGGATGGGGGTGGGGGAAATTTCACGGAGCTGCAAATTAGCTTTTGCTTCAGCACAGAAATCCTTTGCTAAACCAAATCCCGCTGCCACTTGAAGAGCCGAGTGTATTGTAGGCCTACGCTCGCCACCGAAGATTCGAATACGGGTCAAGTATAATCGGCCTTTTGGGATACGGCATAGGGCATACGGTTGGCAATTCGCATTGTCAATGCTTAGAAGTTTGATTCGCGCCTTTCTAAGCAGCTCTATCAAATTAGACGCATTTGAGGAGGAGGAGCGGGTGGTTCAAAAGCCACTACATGATTATCTTTTTTTTAGCCATTTTTAAATAATGGTTCAACGCAAGAAGACAACTTGAATTTAGTCTCAGCTTGCAGACTCGGGTCCATGCAGTCGTCGTAGAACCCCCCCTCCAACTCTCCCCCGAGTAACACGCCCACATTCCTCTAACAATAAGTCCTGAACGGACCACGAAGGAAGGACACAATTATTTTACACAAACAGGCACATAATGGGATGCAGTCCAAACAATTTCCGATGCGAACGGGCGCGCTGCGGTTTTTTCTTCTTCAAATTCTCCCCCTTCATATAAATTACATTAGCATTTGATGCGTGTGTAGCCGCCTCATTGTGTAGGCTTCAAACGCGCCATTTGCATTCGGCCTTTTTTGAAAGAAAAAAAAACATTCTAGACCATTTTTTTTCGAAAGGAGTCTATCGACAAATGGGGCCTGTAGAATCGTCGCGACTCCCATCTCTGTTTAAAGGGGAGTCCCAAACCGCCTTTGAACACGTGGGCTCGGACACCGTTGTGGATCAGGGTCTGCGTTGGGGAAATGCAAAGGGCTGCATTGGTTGGTGGCCCTTTAATTAGACACAATTTTAAGCAGAAATATTTCAGTTTGAATATTTCATCTTCAAACTGTAAATCTAAAATTTAGTGGGCCTGACGTTTCGATCCTAGCAGGACCTTTCTCAAAGAGAAAGGTCCTGCTAGGATCGAAACGTCAGGCCCACTAAATTTTAGATTTACTTTTTGGTAATTTTAGTCAGTAAGCAGTTTGCAACATTTTTGTATATCATCTTCAAACTGTATAAGTTTCATGCAAATCTGTGAACGTTTCTGTTTTCCGATCTTCCCAATGTTGTATTGGGCCTTTAATCGCGTTGGAAATTGGCGAACGCCCCCCCCCCCCCTCCGCATTCTCGACCTGTCGACCCCTCCCCCTTTTTTAACCATCATCCTTTGTCTCTTTCACGTCGGCATTTCCACGAACTGCCCACGTAACCATTGCAAGGAAACCCACCCACTACTTGGAGTAGGAAAAACCCTTAATGGAAGCACAACCCTCTGTAGGCAGATCAGCAGCATTCCCATGTGTTCGATACCGGTAACCCTTATGCACAAACCGCCGTATCACAGAAACACGTAAAGACACCATTCAAGGCGGGGACAGATACCGTTCCAAAGATATTTTTTTTAAAATCTTGTCGGATTTCTAATCGCTTATTTCCAAACTGTTAGTGTCTTTTTCTGCTGTGTGGATGAATTTGTCGGTTCTTTTCCTGACTATCTCAGTTTGTCTCTTTTTTTTGCCAATTTGCGTTTCAGAAAAAAAAGTCCTGTCAAGATCGAAACGTCAAGCCTTATTTACTTAGTTCTTCTTCCATATACATGTTTATATTTTAATTTTTTTGTTTTCTGTCATCCAATTAGTTTGGAGAGCCCCCTGACAGAAACTAGTTTCTTTTGGGCAATCCTGTGGGAGTTAATTGGATGTTGTTTCTGTTATTTTTGCTGTTGTTGTTTGTCTGTTTGTTTATTTTATTATTATTATTATTATTTATTTTTTATTGATTGAATTATTTCTATTTTCAACTTTATTCTTACTTGTGTGCTGTGATGTGAATGCTATACATGTATCCCGAAAAATGAAATAGATGAATAAAAATAAATAAATAAATGGATGCTAATGATTATTTTATCTCGACCAATGTTGTGTAGATCCCTTTAAAGCGACAATTTTCAGGCGGTGGGCGACACTGCGTCTGAATTGAAAGGTAGACGGAGCTCCGATCATGGCGCATGCATATTCAGATAGGCCAAATGATCGCCGAAATGGCGAATGAATTAAATAATAATACTACTACTAATAATATTAATAAGAAAAAAATACAATAAAATACAAATGAATTACTCGGGATTCGGGCCTGTCCCTGCATTTAACGGTAGCCACTCTCGCCCTGATTCAGTGAATGAGGGTGGTACAGATAAGACAGTACAGGGCGTTGGGGGTAAGGTGAAACGCTCATATCGGCTTTCTAGGCAGGGATAAAAAGATGACTGTATGTCCGGTCATAAATCCAATAGCCGGCCTCAATCTCCCCATCTCCATTAAATTATGGAGACCATTTCTCCGAACATCAATTTCATTTTTTTTCTCATATTTGTAGTATCTGTTTTTACTTCAATGAGGGTTGGCAATACTCGACGTGGTAAACACTGAGTGCTCAGCTCATGTTGTTATAATTTTTTTATTACGTCAAGCATTTTGTAATCATCGGGAATTTTATTTTGAGTGAATACAATCCTGACAGGACCTTTGAGAAAGGACCGAGTCATTTGCATTTGCATGTAGGTTGTGGTCGTAGTTGTGATTGTGATTGTGGTTGAGGTTGTGGTTGAAGCTGAAGTTGAAGTTGAAGTTGAAGTCGAGGTTAAGGTTAAGGTTGAGGTTTGGGTCATGAGGTTGGGTTTGGGTCATGAGGAAACTGCTTAATGACCAAAAAGCCATTCTGAGAATTTCAGCCGATCCGAGGTCACGACACCGGTAAGGTTTAGCGAACCTAACAGATTGAAAGTCAGTCACTCAAACTGTTGTAGATTTCAAAACTAAAAAATGAAAAACCTTGAAATTCAAGCTCTGCGCTCTGAAACCTCAAATTACCAAAACCGTGTCTAATTTACAAAGTGTTAGGCTAGTCTTTTAAGTCATTAAGCATTTTGTTTTGTTTACACCTAACTTCCCAAAAGGTTTTGGACTCGGAGAAAGGGGGTTAGAAACGCGGTGAAAACTTACCGATGGTGGAGACGACGGTCATGCAGAAGAGGGCCGAGTTCATGAAGGTCCACTCGACGTCGGGGCCCGTGTCCAGCTCGGCAAGGGTCTGCAGCTGGACGATCAGCTCCCCCATGAGCCGCTCCCGCTCGCTGGCGTTCAGACCGGCGCTGGAGCCGTCCAGGAGCTCCCCGAAGAGCCCCACCAGGCTCCGGTTGGCCAGCCGGATCTGGCCGTCGAGGTCGGCCCGACGGACGGCCGCCGCCGGCCGCTCGACGGCGTGAAAGACGGCGGCGCCGGCCAGGAGGTAGCCGGTCCAGAGGACGGCGGGAAGGCAGGCCCGGACCGCGCCGTGCAGGCAGGGAGGACGGCAGCACCGGCCCGCCGCCGCCGCCGCCGCCGGCGGCCCGCCTTGACCGCCGGCCGACCGGCCCGGCATTGCCTTTTTTTTGTTTACCCTCGTCCCCCGCGCAGTTGACGGCGGGGCGGATCGAAAACAAATCCCTCACACCCCCAAAACAAATGAGATCACCTCACGAAAGTCCTGTCTCAGAAATCCTGACCACCACGCTGAGAGTGTAGGGTCTTCTCAACCTCTCCCGCGTGCTTCCGTCTATGATTGCGAGCGGGCTCCATCGCCTACTGGTACCCGCGGGATGGAAGCATGTTGACAATGCCAGTGACGACCCGGATTATTTGACGACGGTGATTTGTGCTGAGAGCGTACTCATCAATGGTCCGATCCTGTTGTGTAGCATGATGTGCTCGGCGTCTAATCACTTCAAGGGTTTCAACATCTTCTCTCTCTCTCCATCTTTCCAAGTTTTCGAATCGAAGATCAAGGATCGAGCTCAGAGACTAAAGGGGTGAACTTGTCTTGGACGAATGTCGGGTTTGTTTCCCCTCCCTGTGAGACCGTTGTGATAATTACGCCACCGGCTCACGTAGCTCGGTCGCGGCCCACTGATAGAGCGTTTTCTATAACGGCTCTGCTCTGCGATCCTGGTAATTCTGGTGTCATGTACAGTATGTCCCAAACGGGAACAATGCAATCGTCCGAACATTATGTGCGAGAATGAGTGTTGGTGGGGGTTGGGAGGGGGGTGGGTTGCACTAGTCTCAGCTCAAGGCGCACAATGGTCCGAGAAAAATGCTGTGGCTGAAAGGCGGTAGAGTCGGTGCATCGGTAGGTAGAGTCGGTGCATCGGTAGGTAGAGTCGGTGTATCGGTAGATAGAGTCGGTGTATCGGTAGGTAGAGTCGGTGCATCAGTAGGTAGAGTCGGTGCATCGGTAAGTAGAGTCGGTGCATCGGTAGGTAGAGTCGGTGCATCAGTAGGTAGAGTCGGTGCATCGATAGGTAGGGTCGGTGCATTGGTAGGTAGAGGCGTTGCATCGGTAGGTAGAGTCGGTTTATCGGTAGGTAGAGTCGGTGCATCGGTAGGTAGAGTCGGTGCATCGGTAGGTAGAGTCGGTGCATCGGTAGGTAGAGTCGGTGCATCAGTAGGTAGAGTCGGTGCATCGGTAGGTAGAGTCGGTGCATCGGTAGGTAGAGTCGGTGCATCGGTAGGTAACGTCGGTGCATCGGTCGGTAGAGTCGGTGCATCGGTAGGTAGAGTCGGTGCATCAGTAGGTAGAGTCGGTGCATCGGTAGGTAGAGTCGGTGCATCGGTAGGTAGAGTCGGTGCATCGGTAGGTAGAGTCGGTGCATCGGTCGGTAGAGTCGGTGCATCGGTAGGTAGAGTCGGTGCATCAGTAGGTAGAGTCGGTGCATCGGTAGGTAGAGTCGGTGCATCGGTAGGTAGAGTCGGTGCATCGGTAGGTAGAGTCGGTGCATCGGTAGGTAGAGTCGGTGCATCGGTAGGTAGAGTCGGTGCATCGGTAGGTAGAATCGGTGCATCGGTAGGTAGAGTCGGTGCATCGGTAGATAGAGTCGGTGCATCGGAAGGTAAGCAGTTAGTGTTACATACTATGAACCCAATCAATACGTTGCGTCCCAACGCCACTTGAGCTTGTTCGTTCATGCAGGAATCATCAACTGAGTGTGACATCATCCCGTAATTCGAAACACTTTATCTCGTCTTCCCACGAGTAGGGCTAATGTTGTCGTGGGAGTTGGACCCGTTATCGTCCGTTGAGTATAACATATTATCTAGCACGTAGCTGATATTTCATCGCTTTTCGTCTCTTCAAAAAGTCCTCCAAATCTGAATCCACGTATTCTTCGTCGGGGGGGGGGACCAAATCTGCATATGCTGCTGTGACGTCCATGACTAAAACCTTTATTGTTTTACGATGATTCTTGTGGCGGAAAAGTTTGAAACAAAAAATAACGACATTTTCTGAAGGTACTTCGTGAGCGGGCGTTTGCACGATGGCGTCAATGTGCCAAAGCATGTGGAAAGGGACCCGGATGGGTGTCAGAGGTCAAACGAAACCTTGACTCAGTGGATAACGAAAAGCCCACGTCTACCGTGCGCACGTAATTAGTATGCACCAATGGCAGTGGGGGATTGAACGTATACGCAGCGTCTAATATGCATGCACCAATACCATGCAAAGGGTTAATGAGCTATAGTGTAATGAGTGAAAAGAGCCAAGGCACTAATAGCCGGCGAGGAACGTAGCGGTCATTCATTTGGGCTTTTAGCGCACGTGCATCGCTGACAGTTATGAAGAAAGGCACAATCGTCTTGATGAAGTGGTCACCCTAAACCGATTTGCAGCGTAAACAAAAGTGACACCATCCCGTTGTCTGAAGTATTTCAACGGGTACGGTTGTGAAAGGTTCCGTCTGGTACTGCAGTGGGCGTCAGATATGCAGTAGCAATTACCTGCTTCGCTTGGTAGGACAGATTTGTCTCTTCCGCACCCTGATTGAGATCCGTCTACTTCTCCGAACCGGCCTGAATAATTAAGCCACTTCACTATTTCCCGGTGGTCAGACTAAAATGACTCGTAAGCAAAACAACGGTAATGGACACCACATCTCTCGAATGGAGCCTGTGTGCCTAACAATGGAGACACCTATTCGAACCAAAAAAGGATAAACTGACAGGGAACGATTTAGAACACCCCCAGCACTCTTACCAACTGAGCTATCCAGCCCGTAGATGGTGGCCTTCCCTAATAGTCAACTAGTCTTTGGCACACCAGCGCTCTTACCATCTGAGCTATCCAGCCCGTAGATGGTGGCCTTCCCTAAAAGTCAACTAGTCTTTGGCACACCAGCGCTCTTACCATCTGAGCTATCCAGCCCGTAGATGGTGGCCTTCCCTAATAGTCAACTAGTCTTTGGTACACCAGCGCTCTTACCATCTGAGCTATCCAGCCCGTAGATGTTGGCCTTCCCTAATAGTCAACTAGTCTTTGGTACACCAGCGCTCTTACCATCTGACCTATCCAGCCCTTAGATGGTGGCCTTCCCAAATAGTCAACTATAGTCTTTGGTACACCAGCGCTCTTACCATCTGAGCTATCCAGCCCTTAGATGGTGGCCTTCCCTAATAGTCAACTAGTCTTTGCCGGGGTGGGGGCACCAGTCAGAAGCATTTCAACCATTAACTGCCGTATATCTCCAGGGATCACACTCCCGCCTTCATTCAGATGCAAACAACCAATTGTTGCAAACCTGAATATGGCATTTTGGGGATCACACAAAGTTGATAAAGCTTTTTTTTTTTAATTAAGTCAAAAGAAACAAAAGAATTAACAAATCACCGAGACGCTATAAAACAATTCAGGGATCAAAATCCGCCACCGACTCTTTGAGGGTTAAGACTTAAGACGCAACAATGCTAGTGTCTTAAAGATGTCTATTGAGGTTATAATCACGAGTACTTATTGACATATCCATTTGGTTGCCTAAATTGGGTTCAATTTAAAGGCTCTATACAGTATCTCAGACAGATGTACGGGCTAGCGTGGGATGAGTGCGTCCTTCCACGCAGTGTGCTTAGGGAATATTTTGTCTATCAGCATTTCCGGCATTCGAAATCATGTCACGCCCCCGGCAACATGTAATCGTCCAGACGTTTCTCTTCCCGTAATAGCAATTGATAATATTAATTGATTCAGGAATTAAAAAGATCACTTGACATAGACAACATTATGTAGATTTATCATTTTTTATATTAACAAAAAGGAGTCACAAAAGGGGTAAAGATTAAGAAAACAACTGGCAATGAATCAAACAGGACGAAATGTAACGGTGCATGGTTGTCAAGGAGAAGAGTAGAAAAGTCAAGTGGTACGAGACACTGTCGCTAATATTGGGAGTGTCACTTCAACACTGAACAATACGCCACACTACATCAACAGGACAAAAGCCATCAGACAGGTATAGACGCAGTTTCACTCTACCAACATGTGGGTATGTCTCGTTGATGGGTTTCTCTGTGTGGAAACCAGGGGCAGTGTTTATCAGGTCTTATGCAAGGGGGAAAACAACGCTCCTCTACTCAAGTAATTGCGTTTTCGACCTTCTCGTCAAAGGCCTTTCTTCTGCCTGTGTTTTTCTCAAGGACAGAAAAAGCTATAAGGGGAAAACAGGAGATGCACACAGAGAATGGACCAGCAGACACCACGGCGATTGAAAACGAGAGCTAAGATTCAGCGAATTGAGACGGGCGCGGTCGAGCCAAGGAAGGAAGAAGAAAAAAAAAGACGAACGTTTTTGTCAAATTACCCGAGAGACGAAAACGGCGGGCAAATCGGCTCTCCCGTACCGCTTTCCATCCCACGGACGAGGCGGCCTTGGTCTCGGGGCTCGGAGTTAATTATTTAAAGGAACAGGTGAAACGCCAACCGACAGGGAGAGGAGGGGGGTGGGGACCTCGTTAGCATGCACAAGGCGGATGTAGACAGACGGTAAGGCATAGGAGGGATTTATTATTTTGTTCTCCGTTCTAGAAATATAATAGATGCGTCATCATTCATTTGCATTTTTGCATTTTAATTGTGGCTAGACATTATTGTCTCGCGCACTCCATGTGATCAACATGGCGGTGCATATCAAATGAGAGACTCGGAGGTAGAGTGAACGGGGAAAGGGGGAGAGAGGGGTTGGAGTGGAGAGAGAGAGAATGATAGATGATAAACAGATTAAGCAGGAAGCTGCTAAATGACGTCTGCAAATAATTATGTCCCATAAGTTTTAACAGATCGCGGGAGATTGAGTTACGCAACAAAGATGACACGGTGCAATTAGGAAAAGGAAGTAACGTGATCCCTTTTCTAGATGAATTCTCGGGGAAAGATGCGTGCATAAACGTGATTTAACACCAGACCCGCTTCCGTAAAGGCAGATTAATAGCCGCTACGGATCACAGATTCAGAGGAAATCAATTGTATAAGGCCGTACAATTTGGCTAAAAGCGTACCGGTTGGGTTTCGTCATTCTCCATGGAAAACCCCACCCAACCCCACCCCAACCCCTAAAACAAACAAATATCCGTCATCGAGATTGAGAGGCGATTACGATGTGATGGGTGACCACGGAAACTGGCTAATGGTCCACGCCTGTCCATTTTAAACACATGAAGAGCTTGACAAACAAAACGACAGAGCCACACATAAGGATAAGGTATTAGGCCTACTCTATATAAGGCTGACTCCCCCTGCTCTCCTCCTCCCTCCCCTCCACCTTCTCCCACCTTCTCCCCTCCCCTCCTGTTCCCCTGCTCCTCCCCCTCCTCCACCTCTTCTTATCTTCCTCCTCCTCCTCCTGCTCCTCCTGCTCCACTCCTCCTCCTCCACCTCCCCATCCTCTTCCTCCCCTCCTCCTCCTCCACGTTCTCTCCTCATCCTCCTCCTCCTCCCTCTCAACCTCCTCCTACTCCTCCTCCTCCCTTTCCTCCTCATCCTCCTCCCTTTCCTCCTCATCCTCCTCCTCATCATCATCATCCTCCTCCCCCTCCTCCTCCTCCTCCTCCTCCACCTCCTCCTCCTCCTCTTCCTCCTCCACCTCCTCCTCCTCCACCTCCTCCTCCTCCTCTTCCTCCTCCTCCTCCTCCTCATCCTACCCACGTCCTGGGTGGGGTGGTACGGATAAAATCATACACAATCACTGACGATAAGAACGAATAACACCAAACAGCCAAGGCTCATGTGAAATTAAGTACCACCACGTCATTTTATTAGCAAGATTTTATACATCAAAAGGAATATTCAACGAGTGAAGAATTTACTTCCGTATATAAATATAATTCTGGTTCTTATAACTGATTAATTTTCATTCTCTCAATATCGTATATCCTACTTATCCGTACGATTGTCTACGCATGGATTAAATTGGTATGTGTACATTTCTTAATTGTGTTCATATACATTATTGGTCTGAGATACATCTGCTGGCATAGAAGAGGGCGCTAACGTGATTCGTAAAATCCGGAGACTAGCTCAGTTTCGGAAATATTCTATCTATTTGGGACTCTAAAACGACCGCGACAGCCCACTTTCTACAATTTTCTGTTTGACAGAATAACGGATAGACCGAGCGCACTGGCGCACCGTGAATACTAGAACGTAAGGTTCTAACTGGGACCCTAGCATCTCCAAATATCAGCAGTGTTTATCTAGGCTTGTATCGAACTAATTTCGAACTAATTTCGCATCAGATTCTCCTGATGACGGCCAGAGCATACTGGTCGAAACGTTGAGTTACCACTCAGGTTCTTTTCAGAACCACACCTCTTCCTTTAAGAGACCTTATACATGGTGTCACCGCAAACCTTCCTATATTAATTTCGCATCAATCTACGCTGCTCAGTCACCCGGGCTAATGCAAATAAATGGTTCGGACGCTACACCGTCGTGTCTCGAGGACGACCCAAATGCCGTCGACGATGAAACTGTAGGCTTTGCTGACATTTTGGTATTGTACCCTAACAACCCATGCCGTCATTTCACCTATGACACAAACATGTTCTTTCCAAAGGTCTACTTTACTTGTTTGTATTGAGAGAGATCCAGGCCAAACGCACGCAAACCAGATTGAAATTTCAAAATCGTCAACCAACGAATGGAGCATGGTCAATTGCATCCTTACACATTTTATTTAAAAAAAGTGGTAAAGTTAAAATGGAGATAAAACTAAAAACGGTGTATGAAGCAATTTTCTTTAAATTATGTAACTATATTAACCCCATACACCTTTGAGTTGCAGTGAACCAGAGGAAGGGTGTATGGTAGCGAGCTACAAGGTTGCTTTGATTGGCTGTCGTTCACAAATCCACAACAAATTCCGAACACAATCCGAATATTTTAAAGAGTTGCCCGTCCAGCGGTGAGTTACACTCAAGATAGTAGATAGCACATCTTTTTTTAAGACTCTATTAAATAATTTCAACATTTCAGATATTGTTTTTCTCCAAAATCAGAAAAACCAAGTGACGTATACGTTTGATAATGGTAACCAACTCTTGCCAAAGTTTGGCAAACATCTTTGGAAGTTCCGGTAAAGATCTTTGGAAGTTCTATTTACCCTCCCTCCGAACATATTTACATAAGAATAGGTGATACCGTAAAAACAAACAAAAGTGATCTCTATCATAATGTACGATAAAAGACTCATACTATTTAACTGAATAGCGCTTTTAGAATTTGAAGCGGTCTTATTTCCAATCTTTCAAGAGATCTTTCAAGAAATGGAAAATTACTAATATTAAATATGTTTAACCCTTCTTTCCTATTTTTTAAAACCGCCACAATGCATTTTATGTTTAATAATTTGCAATCGTAAAAACTTGGTAAACAATCGGGCACGAGAAATACCGTTCTAATTAATCAATTCGATAAAAAAAAATCCAATTTTTGTTTGTAACTTCGGAAAGTTAATGTAACGGAGGATATTATGTCCAAAAGATTTTTCCAAAATCCGTCTCTACATGTTGAAAACCGAGAATTTCGGGGGAGTGTTTGTGTACTGTTTTCATGAAAATGTAAAGTTCCTGCCTTTTTGAATGGCCGCTTTCGAGGAGTTAGAATGGCGCTGCTATATTGTGTCTGGTACTAAATGAACGAGCGAAGTCCCCTTGTACCATTTACAACAAAGTTCACACGGAAATAATTTGGATATCATTTGAAAGCTAATGGTATACTCTCTCACATCATTAGAAAATCTGAACATCTCAAAAGTGGGGGTTATTCCTCATTATGCTGTGCCGGGTCACAAATGCGCTATCAAGCAATACACGGCGGTCAGTGGAATCACACCCGATCAGCACTGGTATAAATTTTATCGGGCAAGGCGCATTGGTCGTACATTTTTTTGGGGAAAAATCGCATTGAAAGCTCCTCGGAGCTAAAAGCCTCACCGGCGCCAGACGGAATGTGTGCGCCGTGCGAATCACCGAGACTCCCCGTCCCGTCTGTCACTCCTCTCGCCCTCTCCCCGCGCCCCTTACTTTCCCGGTCCCTAAAACCCGATTCGGCCGGCGGCTCGAGACAGGAGCGAGACCACTTTGGCCTGCACGAGAGCGATGCACATGGACATGACGGACAGGCCCACGATGGTGTAGACCAGGCAGCCGAAGAAGGACGGGATGTCCCGGTAGTGCTTGACGGGCACGAAGTCGCCGAAGCCGATGGTGGTGAGCGTGATGAAGGTGAAGTAGAGCGCCTCGCCGTACAGCCAGCCCTCCACGCGGGCGATGACCAGTGCCCCGAGCAGCGTGTACAGCACGAGGATCGAGACCACCACGTAGACCGGGACGTGGTGGTGGCCGACGTCCGCCGCCGAAGACTCGTCCTCGGCCCGGCACGTCCACTCCTCCGCGTGGCGGGCGTCCCCGTGTCCGTTCGGACTCTTCCTCTCCTCCTCCTCCGCCTCCTTCTCCTCCCCGCAGCCGCCGCTGCCGCCGAGGCCCACCTTGACGTCGTCGGGGCTGTAGGCCGGGTTCGTGGCCGCCGTGTGCCCCTGCCGATGCGGGCGGGGACCGCCGCCGCCGCCGTCGGTCCCGGGGACGAGCAGCCGTGGTCTGTCGGCGGGCTCCGTCAGCGAGTTCTGCCGCGAGCTGCCGCGGCTGCCGCCGTTGCCCATCCGCACCGACTCGGAGAAGTCGCGGAAGACGCCCAGCGAGGTGCGCATCTCGTACAGGTCGCCGTCGATGGACTGCGTGTCGACGGAGTGCACGGACGGACGGTGGACGTGGACGTGGCGCAGGGCCTCGACAGCCCCCGCCGGCCGGGCCTGCCCGGCCGGCGGAGAGGCACCGGTCTCGGCCGGCGGCCCGCCCTTCTTCTTCCGCCGGCACGACGTCAGCCGGACCGATATCGTCCGGACCACTTTGGCCAGCAGCGCCCCGATGTCCGCCAGAAAGGTCAGGGTGAGGGGGATGCCGATCAGGGAGTAGACGACGATGGCAGCGCGACCCTGAGGCGTCACCGGCACTGCGTCGCCGTAACCTGGGGTGGAGCAAAACAAAAAATACGGGAAGGGGAGACGAGATGCCATCAGTGACCATTTTATGCGCGGCGATAAGAGACGATAGAGGGCGTAGTTCATACCAGCGTGGTTCCGGTGGAAAAGAGAGTGTACGCTTATTTTGATGATTACTATAGATTATTAGTAAGTAGATGGTCAGTGAGGAGGAGATGAAGGAAGAGGAGGGGGAGAAGGAGGGAAGGACACAAAGGAGGGGCTGGAGAATGGAATGAGGAGGAGGAGGAGTAAGAGGAGAAGTAATATGGAAATGGGGATGAGAGGAGATGGAGGAAGTGGAAGGAGATGAGGGGGAGCAAAAGGAGAAGAGGAGGGAATGAGGAGAAGAAGAGGCTGGAAAAGGGAAGGAGGAGGAGGAGTAAGAGGAGAAGAAATATGGAAATGGGGACGAGGGGAGGGAGAGAAGGAGGGGATGAGCAAGAGGAAGAGGAGAAGGGGAGAAGAGGAGGAAGAGGAGGAGAAGGAGGAAGAGGAGAAGGAGAATGATGAGAAGGAGAATGATGAGAAAGAGGAGAATGAGGAGAGCGAGGATGGCTAGGATGATGTAATATAGATAACACCTTTCGTTCTTATTCTTGCCGTTGTGTCGACCTTTCTCGGTTATTTTCCAGGATCTCAAATCCAATAACCTCAGGGGTGAAACGACTCGAGGAAATGAGAGAGCATTGTTGCTGCTATCACTTTCATTGTGGACTGTTTCCGGGGAAAACCCAGTGTCCAGGACGTACAAGGAAATTGGAGCGTTAGAGGAAACGGGGAGTGAATTACAAGTATGTCTACTGGGATTTTACACGTGTGATGGTCATAGATATAACATGATGTTTGCGTCGAGGAGAATGTTATTCAATGAGGGTTGAATTAGAATGTCATTCGATGAGGGTTGAATTAGAATGTAATTCAATGAGGGTTGCTTTACTTTCTCCTCGACGAAAACATCATGCTATTATAATGGTGCAACGCTGTACCCGCCGCTATATAGTAGTCGAATCTGCCACACGACCTCGGCTAGCGATCGGTGCTTTGTCAAAATAATGTCAAGCGGTTAAGACATCTGCACTAGAACGCGTTGCAAACCCTCGTTGAATTACGTAGGGTTGTTGGGCTCGTAACGGAAAACTGTTTCGGTGTGAAATCGCATCGGCTTTCCTGGCTAAAAAATTCGGACCGTATGTCCCTTTTAAATAACACTTCTATTTGTGACTGATTCTTACCCATCACAACTTTCCCGTTTTTGAGTCATTTCACACTATCAGTTTCGTGAAAAACCTTGTGGAGACCTGTACACCTTTACAATTTCCCTGTGGAGACCTATTCAACCTATTATCTAAGGTCTCCACAAGGCACTAGATTCGAGTTTAGTATTTGCCAGGTTTTTTCCCCCGTGTACATGATGGATATGCTGACGTCACTTATATATGGGGGCTCCGCGGTAATTGTTATAGAGGAGGAAGATGATCCCGGGTTTACTGTGTCGGTTGGCAGCGTGTTGTGATAGGGGGATAGAGGGGGGTCGTGTATCCGATGGGCAGCCGTTTCTTGTGATTCCGACTCCGGGGGATTTATCGGGGAGGATTCGGGTTCGTCAGGAACGATCGGAATCGGTCAGGGACGACTTGTCTGGGGACAGCTGGTGTGGAGGGATTGGCCGTGTGTTATTCAGCTATGACATCGAGACGAATTTTAGCTGGAGGTCACCCGGACGTTGTGGCATTATTATTATTAGCTTTTTTATAATAATAACTATTATCAATGCTTGAGAATTAATACACAGAGATATGACACTGCAATGATTGTGGTCGTATTTGGTCATTTCAATTAAGTCGGATGTCTGGATCATGAAGGTAGTGTACATAGGCAAGCGCAAAACCATGCACAGGGGACGCCGCTCTGTGCGTACACGTATGGTTGATTGCATGGTTGGTTCCATGGGTGGGTCAGTCGATCGGTGGGTCTGACATCAGACAATGGGGTAAGGATCTGTATTTCCGCGTTGTCGGGGGAGTACGTGACATTTAGCGTGTCCTCAGCAGACGCTGATTGCAACCAGGAAGCAGTAGCGTGGGGGGGCTGTCTAGTGTCTGCCTGATAAAGATTGCTAGTGAATTCGTGTTCATGGTATACAGGCCTACAACAGCGGCTTGGGTAAATATCGAGAAACACTCGCTTCAATGCTATAGCCACATCCAATTCATTGAGTGCTCAGCACTGAGCACTCAGTGCTTATCACGTCGAGCGGGGCGCATATTTCTTTTTACACCGCAGCCATGGGTTCTTCGATGTATTCCTACAAATCCGCGCTTGAAAAGAGACTAGTCCTGCGTTACAAGATCACCCAGTGCAGCTGAACATTATTAACAGCAGCTAGAAATTTGCAATTAACAAGACATTTTACACGTTTGTGTCAAACTACAGCTACGACAACAGCCAGTCGCATTCCGCCCCTGCTCAGGAAATCCCAGGCGACTGATCTCGTAACGCAGCACTGCGTGTGGTCTCTTTTCAAGCGCGGATTTGCACGAATACAGCGAAAACCCCATGGCTGCGGTGTAAAAAAATTAACATACTCCAGCGGGGCAAACCTCAATGAATTACATTCTCCTCGACGCAAACATCATGTTACATTATGATCTAACCACATTGCAACCGTCCACTATCTTCACGGGTGATGGAACGTGACCGTGTTTTTGTATTGTGTCAATGAGCTACGAGCACTAAATATTTACGACCTCGGACATTTTATTCGATGGAGTAGGCACGCTACGGACACCCGTCAGTACTACCGTCAACAAAATAGCGAAATGTTTTCGACGGCCATTTTTATTTATTTGTCTGTGTATTTTTATTTGACACGCATGCGCACGGGAACGCCGACGCAGAGGCAGAGATTCAGTCCGCATTTGGATGACGGTTGCTAAGCTACCGCTTGCATACTGATCATAAATTTTAGAGGAGTAGAAGGGAAACAAATATAGACATGGAATAGACCTAGGCCAGCCCAGCTGGAGGTAGACGCTCGGTTGCCCGGGAAACGGGACAGCGTTTGTATTGTTTCTTGTTCCATACACAATTTTAAATTGCGAGCTTGTGTTTATGCACAGATCGTGCAAAATTCATACCATTATCTTCCATTCCGGACGCTGAATAATATGGAGTTTTCTACTGGCCAGTCTACGACGCCAGGATTTCTGGCTAATTATTATCCTCATCAAAATGAATTATGACGCCGGACTGTATAGGGTATACAAGGTAGGTGAAGCTTTCTGACTCAAAAACTCATTAGGTTCCATTAGCGAACGAGAATATTACGCCGTTCTCCCGCTGGGGTGACCTCAATCCGCACGCGAGGGAAATTAGCCCGGACATCGTGTGCGGTGATGGGTTCGTCCCCTGGGGAATTGGCGCGATGCGATGCTGTGTGTTATGGCGAGGATTTATGAGGATCTTTTGTTTTCTGATTCTCGGACGTTTGACGGCTGAGGATGAATTAGCATTTTTGTTGTTCGTGATGCGATTAAGAGTTGTGTTTTGTGGGAGTTGGGGGTTCGTTGGCAATATCGAAATTCAATGAGGTTTTGTCCTTATCCTTCCCCTCTCGCTTCCAGATTCATCCCCACCAAGTCCTCCTCCACATCCTCACATGCATCATCACCATCCTAGTCTTCTCAACACCACTATCCTCGTCACCATCTTCACTCTTCCATTCTCGTTCTCTTTTATCCGAATTTTCCTGCCTCCTCCTCCTCCTCTTCTTTCTCTTCCTCCTGCCCATCATCTTCATTCTGCTCGTAATCCTATATCTCCATCGTGCACTTCTTTCCCAACCTCATCGCTCAACACTATTATCCCCGCCAACCAACGCCATAGATACTATTACATGTCATCAACCCTACCACCTCCATCACCTTCGCGGCCACCAACACAGCACCAACAACAACAACAACAACAACAACAACAACAACAACAACAACAACAACAACAACAACAACAACAACAACAACAACAGCAGCAGCAGCAGCAGCAGCAGCAACAACAACAACAACAACAACAACAAACAAACAGTCACCATCCCACCATTATCAGCAACCCTATCACTAGGGTGACCAGGCACCATTATGTTTGCCATCATCATCATATCATCACCATTCTCACCGACCATCGCATACAGCACAACACGTACCGCATCGCGACGTACATCAGCACATTCAAGGTCGCCGCCACTCAGAGACCCTTCGTAGTTTAGTTACACGTACACGTGTGTCAACTGCCATCCAAAAACCATGAACTCCCCACTGTACAAAGAGTATACCACCGTGGTGCGGTCTGTGCACGGTTGCGTTACTTCGAAAAAAATCATTAATGCGGACTCGCGGGGAAATATTGTCGTCGAATTTGACAATGGCGTTGTTTGTAGAAATGAAACCTTTGCCAAACTACTGTAAAATGAACAATGCACGTCCGTCACGCATGCATGGAACGAGGGAAAACCTCCCAAAGTAAAGTGAGTTTGACAAACAAGGGGTTCGCAACTGATATGCGATCGCTGAGCGTGCCGAATAAAGACATCTAAACAACACCAAGGTTAAGTGCCTGGTTGAAATGGTGATTCTCATGCATTAATAACCCCCTCCTTCTCCACTCCGTCCTCCTCGTTCCCCTCTTCCTTCTACACCTTCTTCCACTCTTCTTCCTCCTCCTCTTCACCTCCTTAATCTTCCTTCCTCCGCTCTCGAACACTCCTCTCCGTCTCCGCCCTCGTCTTCCTCCTCATCCATTTACTCCTCCTCTTCCCCTTTTGCCCTCGCCCTCTCCTTTTCCTCGCCTTTCTCCTCTTCTTCCCCTCCTCAATCCCCTTTCCTTCCCTTAACCTTGAGTGACTTTTCAGCCTTGTTTTGGGTCGATTTTGCATTTTGAAAACAATTATACTCCTCTACGACCCCATACCGCTTACCAATAGTGGAGATACTAGTCGCGCAGAAGAGGACACTACCCGTGAACGTCCAGTCCGTCTGGTTCTTCTCGTCGAGATGGTCCAGGTACAGGCCGTCAACAATGTCCAGGTACTCCTCCCAGAGAGCGGCCAGGTCGATGCCGGCCGAGACGGGCCGGCCCTCGCTCACGTTGCTCGCCGCCTGACCGATGGCCGAGCGGAGCGTCTCGTAGCGGGCGGCGTGGGCGTTCAGGTCCGTCCGCCGGCCGCCCTCGATGGCCAGGAACACGGCGCCGCCGACGAGCAGATAGGCCACGTAGACGGACAGGAGGAGGGCGTGGGGCCAGACGACGCGTGCGCCCCGGGCCAGGCGGCCCTCGGCCCGGTCGGCTGGCTCCACCGCGGTCTCCATCTCCGAAGCCTTCCCGGACATCCCCTCTCATCAGCCGTCTCTCTCGACACAGACGGACGCACTCCACAGTGCCTATAATACTCCGTACTAACACTTGGACTATACAGCCACTGGGAATTCAAACAAAACAGCTGTAATATATGATGTCTTATCAATTGCCAATTAGTTCACACTTGAGCCGGTGAAAAAACCGGGCAGTAAGAAATCACTTTGAATCTGCCCCATAGGGTCCATGAATTGCTTTCCAGGGTATCGGGAACTCCTAATAAAGAGCCTCACAGTCCACCGGCAAGCAATTGCCTGTAGGACTTCACGCTGGCTATAGTAGTGACGTTCTGGCACGCTCTCACCGCCAGGCTGTGGCCGTGACGATATCCGGGGGCGGTCGTCATCATCAGCTCCCAGCTCACAACCCAATCACGTCTGGTCGGTTGGCGGACGCACGCCTGCTACCGGGGCCGCACCGCGAAGCGCTGACAAACGACGCCGTTGGGCACGGGCGAACTGCTCAGCCCGTGGCCGCTGAAAAGTGGTAGCTCAACGCGCTGCTGGAAGGTTGTCAGCCGTGACTACCAGTAAGTTTGCAACACCAACCAACGGTTCCCGACCCCGATTCATGTATACAGCTATACCCGTCTGTCGTTAGCACCCACCCTGTTCACGTGAGCCCGCGTCAGCCCAACGAGAAACTCACCGTGACGCAAATATTGAAAACCGAGCCGTGGTAAACACAACCTGCCCTCCATATACCTGGACTTCCGGGTTCGACTGCCGGGTCACTGTGAATCGACAGAAAGTTGTTGTCGAATCGTATTACCT
This sequence comes from Luidia sarsii, assembly GCA_949987565.1. Taxonomy (NCBI): domain Eukaryota; kingdom Metazoa; phylum Echinodermata; class Asteroidea; order Paxillosida; family Luidiidae; genus Luidia; species Luidia sarsii. The sequence continues at coordinate 1,255,299 of OX465112.1, read as the reverse complement.
GCTTGCATGAGCGTACCTGCAATTTGAGCGAGCGGCGGTGACGAACTCAAGCCCGCTGATGTGCAAACCGCAGCTATATAGGGGGTGAGCTGGATTTGAATAACAAACGGACCAGTGGAGCGTTGAAGCGTCCCTTTCCCTTTGAGAAGGCTCGAGTCTGGTGTCAGCCCAGAACGAGCTTGTATGCCCCGTGTCCACAAAAGACGACGCCCTAAGGGCTGCACACGTGGGTGACAATGAGGAAATACATGTAGTACATGCAATGCTCGTCGGTATGTCTACACGACTAATCCAGGTCTGGTCTGGTCTGACCCGCGACGGATAATGTTGATAATCACTCCAAATTGCCATTACTTGACTAGAGAAGTTGCCGTTACTGACTATAGAGAGAAGAAAGGAGAACTATCAAACATGAGTCCAAAGTGTCAGTTACGGGGGATCGAATCCTGAAGTCGAGTAGGCCAGCAACAATTACATCCGCCTGCTGTATGCTATATGGGGAAGTTATAGTATTAGTAGGATCGTGGAGGAATGACCTCCGTGGTAAGATAGTGAGATCGAGACGCATGAATCGCAAATAGACCGATTGCAAGACCACTGTTTACATGCCATCGCGTGACTTACAGTGAGACTCTTTTTTCATCTCATTTGGCACAGAGCAGCGATGGAAATGTTCGAAGAAGAATGTGGACAATATGATAGTCTTCTTTGCTCATTTCCACTCCTGTTCCGCACCAAACGAGATGAAAAAAAAAATACCCACTATAAGTCACCACTTGATGGCATGTAAACATTGGTCGCGCAGTCGGTCCATTCTAAATCTCGAGGGGGGGGGGGGCTGAGAAGGCTTTCGTCATCTTTCGAAGAACCTTCGTTGCAGACCAGCATCGCTAAGTATGAGCCTTCGCGACTCTCTGGCCAATTATAGTCAGTGTGTTGCTTTCGCTTGATTGGGATTGCAAGAGTGCGGGTACAGAAACTGTGTTCACTCTGCGCAATAAACTCAGTCGTTAAAGGGCGACTGAGGTCCAACCAAAACAATAAAAACCCTGATTATACATAATAGCATTACATTTACATTGTAAGCCCAAATCGAACGTTTATTTGTTCGTGCATCAGCCATTACGGAGTGGTTTTTAATCGAATAACTAAAAATCATACCCGTGGTGATTGAGGGCGCTGCTGGTGCTGACGTCATGGGGGGAGCCGGACATTTCTTTCCCTCCTCGAACGGTCCGCATTTTCTTTTCTTTTTTACACCGCAGCCAATGGTATTTTGCTGTAGCAGTGCAGATCCGCGCTTGAAAAGAGACTACATGAAGCGTGCGTCAGTCAGTTGAAGCGTGCGTCAGTCAGTCTTGTGGAGATGTCTCGACAGATGTCTCGTAAATTGTGTTTTCGCGAAAATAAAATATCTTATTTCGGGCGTCCTCTCTCTTGGCTTTAAACTGACAACGCAGTGGTAGTCTCTTGTCAAGCCCGAATTTTCACCGTTATAACGAAAAACTGGTGGCTGCGGTGTAAAAACAAAATTTACGCGGACTGGCCTTATACCTGCTCGTCGATATCTTAGAATTTAGAGAAAGGACTTCATTTTTTTTTTAGCGTCAAGGCATTTTTTAATATTATTGATATAATTGAACAGGGTAATAATATTATACAAAGGTATTTATATATATCAGGTCAGGTCACTCCCGTTAGCTAAAAGCCATTGGGGCACAGTGTTGAGTGTCTTCCTCCAATTCTTTCTATCTTGAGCTGCCCTCACGCATTCCACCACTGTTTGTCCAGTCCATTTTCCAACATCTCCACTCCAGTTCGCTCTAGGTCTGCCTCTTCTCCTACTTCCATTAACCATTCCATGCATGACATCATGCGCCAGTGTTCCAGGTCTTCTGCTTACATGTCCAAAACATCGCAACTTTCTCTTCTGTGCTACTTCTAGTAATGGCTCAAATTCTCCAACTTTCTTACGAATTTATATATATAGGCCTACATATATAATATGTTGGTTTTTTCCCCATCTCAATGTAATTCCCATGACGACCACACAGTCCAATGACCATAGCAGTCGATTCATCCCGAGTTGAGCAGAACCTCGTCCTCATTAGATCTGAATTTAAACAGGTGGATTTTTAATGTGAAACTATGATTTCTTCGACGAACCCGTATTTTCCGCCACCTTGCTAAACTCCCCCCATGATTAATGGATTGTTCCAAAACAAACAAGATGGCGGGCAATACTTCTCAGAATGTTTAGTGTTCGTGTCCACAAAAATAGTTTTTACTTTGAATGTATGTTTAAGATAAGAAAGTATGTTTAAGTTTGGTTGTTGTCGGTTTTTAGTATTTGACCGGCAATGACTGCTGGCGATCTTCCTGCGATGAACGAATGACAGTTGTCCCGCGGCCAATAGCAGCAAGGAAAGATCGGGGCTGCGATCCCGGACTTAGCGTCGAGGGATTACGAAGAGAGAAACAAAGTTCAACCTAACTCCTCGACATTTTCTCAACACACTTCGGTAGACGGACATACTGAGTCAGTGTAATTTATTTCCGTATAGAACATCACTGTGTACGAGGCTATTTCCTTCAATGCCCATGTGTTGTTGGTGTCAGTTCACTTTTGTTGGGCCACTATCAGCACAAAAAAAACACGACCAAAAAACAACAACGACTATTAAGGAATAGAGACTAGAGAGTATAAATACACCAATAAACAGACTTGGACTGTGCGAACGTCATTTTGAAAATAGCAAACAAACTAATTGATTGGAACCGATTTACCTGTGGCTTAAAATGCCATCTCTCTCGCCGCCGGATTTCTCCAGCCCTCAAGTGAGGGGACCCAGGAAGGAGAGAGCCAATCAGAGTGAATTGTAGATTAATAATTATTTTGTATTTTAGGTATGCAAATTCTCCCCCAAAAGGCTGTAAAGCCACTCAAGAGGAAAGAGGGAGATAGGGTGGAACTCAGGAAGGCTGGAGATAGGAATTGACTTTCCTCTTTAAGGCCATAATCATAAGGAGGTGGGAAACAAGAACAATGAAGGGAATGAGAGAGAGTAGAGAAAGAGAGAGACGGGCAGGGAGGGAGGGGAGGGAGAGAAGGAAATGGGAGAGAGAAGGGGAGAGAGAGAGAGGGGGAGAGAGAGGGAGAGAGAGAGCGAGACAGAACGGGTGAAAGAAGCTGTTCCGATACCTCATGTATCCAATAGAAAATGGCAGTGGCTACTCATTACGGGCATGCAGCACTGACGAAAGATGGCGCTATTAACAGTAGACAAACTTCAGCACGTCAAACTTACGTCATTAAACGCACTCAGGGCGTGAATGAAATTAATCAATTAAAACGATGTTGGAGTTTTAAAAGGAGAACCGGGAATAGAAATACATTTTGAATAAACATGTTTATACATTTTTGTTCAGTGAACGACTAATGACTTCTTAATTCCCTTTCTTAATTAACTTCCTAATTACTTCGATAACCACAAGTGTAAATTTATAAACTTAGAAGTCAAGGTACATGTACTGAAATAATCATTACGGAGACTAAAATGATAAAAAATATTACATTTAAAATTCCAGAGCGGTCTTGTGCTCGACATTTCTTCAATACGACGCAAGAGGGCCTCCTTCACTCCTTCCAAATTTCGAGCATCCATGCTTATTTTGGGAGAAGCCCCCCAATGGCCCTCATGCCCCACCCCCACGTCAACCCTTCGTCTACCCACATCAGGGGCTTGGGGTGAATACAATAAAAAAAAAACGAGGATAGACAGGGACACCGTACAAATACTTCTACTTTTCTACTCACATCATTAAGTGGGAGCCCACTGCCCGGAGACTAACTTAGAGTAAGACACGGTCTTTCCTTGGTTTTTCCTCCGTTCGCCTTCGAGAAAGTTCCCACTGGGTTCGAAATTCCATGACACTCTCGGAATTGTTTAGATTCTAACTTGTTCTATCTAGGGTGCGACTTTTGACGTTAATACCCAAGAATTTGGGTGCGAGTGTTATCCCCGTTCCCGCTTTTGAAAATTTCAGTGAATCTGTGAGTCTGTTAAAGGTAGGGTACACCATTTTGCTTCAAAGATTCGCTTCCATAATCAACGTATAGCCTACATACAAACACGCATGTTTTTGCTCAATCCGTAAACCACGTAATAAACAGAACCGTGGAAACGAAATGAAATCCAAACCCCTTTTTTTCAAACATAGAGGGCGGTATTTGTTAGAGTAACTCTTGTTCCAAAGATCGTTCCGCGGAACGATCGCTTACAATTTATCTAATTTCCTCTTCTATCGAAAACAACAGATTTTAGAGCGCTAATTCGCGGAATGTCTGGTATCATTACAATCCTACTGATGAGTAAGGATTTTTTTCAAATTTGGAATTTTCGGCAATTGAGCACTTTTGCAAAAGGTGTACCCTGAGCTCCCTTCAACCTTGAAGAGTTGCTCCCCTAGAAGCCGAGTTTCTCGCCCACTTTGTAGACGAAGCCAAAGACGGCGTCTCTCACGAGAAAGTAGCACATGGCGACCACGGAGAGGCCCAGATACACGTAGATGATGAGCACGACGAAGGAGGCCACGTGCTGGTGGTGGCTGACGGGCACGATGTCGCCGTAGCCGATGGTGGTCAGCGTGACGAAGGTGAAGTAGAGCGCCGTGCCGTACGGCCAGCCCTCCACCAGCGCCACCACGCAGGCGCTCAGCAAGAAGTAGGCGGCCAGGATGACGAGCACGGCCGGCACCGGGGCCCGGAGCTCCTCGTCCCCGGCCTCGCCGAACCGCTTGCGGCCGGCCCGCGCCCGGAAGGCGGCCAGCAAGAAGACCACGCCGCGGGCGAGGAGCTTGCCGATGTCGGCCAGCAGGATCAGGGTCAGGGGCACGCCCAGCAGGGTCACGATGACGATGGTCACTTTGGCGCCGATGGTGTTGGGAACCGAGTCGCCAAAGCCTGCAGCGGATGATATAAATGATAGCATCGTAGTGAGTTGGCGAGATTCGTGCCGACAGAGGGCGCGTTTCGCGTTCCATGATCGCGAACGGCGGAGGTGACGCGTAAGCAACAAGTACATTCCATTGTGAATGAAAGAAAATATTTCACCCAAAGCATGGCGCGTGTTTTAGGAAAGTGTGCATGAAATTAAATATGGATTGCGAGCCAACCCGATCCAATCCCTGACAACCACTATGGTTCTCTTAATCCGTGTTCACGGTAGGCACAAGCATTTTCGGGGTTTAAAGGGATAACACAACATTTGTCGAGGTCAAATAGCATCCATACGTTGTCTGATACAACTTAAATGTGCATGAAATAGCATACCTGCGAAAATCTCAGCTCAATCCGCCAACAGAGTCTCGAGAAAATAGTTTTAAAAACGCTTCATTTGTTTCGCGAAAATGCAGCATTCAACGAATTATTCCGAAAAAAACGTTTAGATCTCGGTGAGACGTAAACGATTTATTTTACTCTTTTCTCAGAAAAATGCAACATTTTAAGCAGAAATATTTCAGTTCGAGGTTTCTACTATAGCCGTCTTCAAACTGTTTAAGTGTTATGTAAATCTGTGAACATTTCTGTTGTTCGATTTTACCAATGTTGTGTAATAATAATAATAATAATATATATTTATAATAGCGCCTTATGTTAAACCGATTGAAACATTTTTGTAAACTGCTTTCAGACAGAAATCTCACAAAATGAACAGGACCATTTTCAAAGGCAAAATTCGGAGAGAATTTGAGAGAGGTGCAGCACGGTTAGGAGCGTCAGGGCCAGTAACCATTTTTCAGGCCACACATATGACAATCAGCATAATATGACAATCAGCATAATCAGAAACTCCGGTCGACAAAAAATGAGTTGAAATAATTGTGTTTGAAACGTTTTTGTAACCTCCAGTGTTTTTATACGAACATTTTGCAAGCTGGTTACTGACGACAATGACTTTAAAATGCACATTTAAAAACATTGAGGGCCTGACGTTTCTATCCTAGGAGGACCTTCCGCGGAGGCAGGAGAGAGGGGTGGGCCTTCTTAGAATCGAAACGTCGGTCAATTTCGGCGTTTGAGATGACGCAACATGGTCGGATCTCATAATAATGCAGGGAAAACTGACTGAGAATTTCTGAACAATGTGTACAATTACATCAGTATTTAGTCTCACTAATCGATTCGCGAGAGTAGCACGTGCATTGTACGCAGACCGAACTCACAATGATAGCAATTAGGGACCATCGTTGAGGGTTTAGCATGATACCAATTAAAGGATGAGTGTAGAATGAGTAGGCCTAATGAGTATGCAAATGCCAGCTTGCGTGCAATGGATATTCATGTCGTCATTTTAGTTTGATTCAGACACGGTAGCTGTCACTCACCCTTAATTCTCATTCGGTGGCATTAAGAATGACGACAGTGCACATTTGCACACTCAGTATTCATTCTACTATTGTTCCTGGACATTTGCATACCCAGTACACATTTTACTGTCGTCCATGGACATTTGCATACTCAGTACTCATTCTACTGTCGTCCATGGACATTTGCACACTCAGTACTCATTCTACTGTCGTCCATGGACATTTGCACACTCTGTACTCATTATACTGTCGTCCGCTTGCACATTTGCACACTCTGTACTCATTCTACTGTCGCCCATGGACATTTGCATTCTCAGTACACACTCCACTGTCGTTCCTGGACATTTGCATACTGAGTACTCATTATACTGTCGTTCCTGGACATTTGGATACTGAGTACACATTCTACTGTCGTCCTTGCACATTTGCATACTCAGTACTCATTCTACTGTCGTCCATGGACATTTACATACTCAGTCCTCATTCTACTGTCGTCCATGGACATTTGCATACTCAGTCCTCATTCTACTGTCGTCCTTGCACATTTGCACACTCAGTACTCATTCTACTGTCGTCCTTGCACATTTGCACACTCAGTACTCATTCTACTGTCGTCCATGGACATTTGCATACTTAGTGCTCATGATTCTACTGTCGTATTTGCACATTTGCATACTCGACAGTGGACATCTGTATTCTGAGTGCTCATTTTACTGTCGTCCCGTTTAATGGCACGTAGTAGAGACCGTGGTGAAGACAAAACATTGCTGAAAACGCGCCGCTCAACCACCGGCAATTCTTACTATAGATCCAATCCCTCAAGGTCATGTGCACATAAACCCGAGTGCCGTCGATGCACGCGCTGTACACGCCATAAGAACTCTCAATAATTATTGTTTGACCAACGCCGGTGAAATTATCGACTGGTAAACATCATAGGTACACAAGCGCTTCACGGTTAGACCATAGAGCAATGATATCTCTTTCCTTGCTGTGTGGTTAGATCGTATAATACAATGGGGGTTTGCCACTGTGTAACCCACCTAATAATTAAACCAACGTGTGCTCAGTGCTTTGCCCGATTACCTAGTGGAAATTATAATACAGACAGCTGATGTTCCTACCACCGCTGCAGTAGTGGTTTCGTGTGGATTTTGCGAGCGGAGTTATAACGATAAAATGCCCCCCCCCGGCCGTATAGGAAGTGTATATTCACCCGGCAACGGCATTCTTCCTGGAGGTCGTTCCTGCTGATGTTATGCACAAATTTTATGCACACTCTTGACTCTGATTGGTCAACGTCAGAGTATAGACCATGCACGGTTATGCATAAACATGATGTTACTGACGATTGGCCAATCAGACTAATTAGGGACCGGCAGAATAGCGTTTGCGGGACGAATGCCGTTGCCGGGTGAATGAAAACCATTCCTATATATGTATATTATTATCGGCAGCGGCTTACCGATGGTGGTGATGGTGGTCGCGCAGAACATGACGCTGCGGGAGAAGGACATCTCGTTGGGGCCCGCCTTGAGCGGGAAGAAACCCTCCCCGAGAACTTTGACGAGGGAGTTCCACTGGTCCGTGACGTTCTTGTCGTCCAGCAGCGAGATCTTCTTGCCGATCTTGCCCTCCAGGCTGCCCTCGATGACTCGGAACTCCTCCTCCTCCACCGCTTCGTAGGTGTTCTCCACGTACAGGAGCCGGTTCTCGAAGAGGAGGTACAGCCCGCCGCCGGCCAGCAGAAAGGCCAGGTAGACGGTGACGAGGAGGAAGTGCGGGGCGCACGAGCGGAGAAAGCCCGCCGCCAGGCCGCCACCGCCACGGCCCCCGCCCCGACCCCGCCCGCCTCCCCGCCCTTCCCACCGGGAGCCGACGGGGTTGTCGAGGGACAGGTCTGCCGCCTCGGGCTCGCCTCCGCCTGCTCCGCCGCCGCCGACTCCGTCGTCGTTCTCCAGCACGGAGTAGGCCAGCGAGGATTCCTGGCCGGCGCCCTGCTGTGCGAACCCGTCGTGGCTTGCCATGATGATTCGCCTTCCTATTCCGGTTTTTGTTTTCTGTTGATACAGTAAATGACAATAACGCACACCTGGATAGAAAAAAATGACTGCGCGGTGTGTACCCACACACACGCACACACACACTCACTCACTCACCAGAGAGACAGACGAAAGGGCGGATTATGGATGAAGCGCTTAGAGCCTGAATGACGCAGCAAATGCAGAAGGTAATGGACGCTGGCTATCCTTACTCCTGTGCCTATTCAGCGTTCTCAATGCTCCAGACACAAAACTCAAAAGACCCGACGGTGGGTGGACCGACAAAAAGGAAGCAATTCGGAAATCTTCACCTCCCTGCCTACATGCAACGGCCAGCGTCAGAGCAGATCGCGGCAGAACACGACTGCAGTTGTGGGGAAAACAAACAGTGCGACTGATGCCACGCGAGGCGACCAATCAATGCACTGCGTAATTGTGCTCGACGTCCTTGAACTGTTGTTGTGGTGTTTTTTTTCTTTCTCGCACTGAACGATGGAGCGCCGAACGGGCAACAAACCGCAGACGGTCAAAGTCGGCGACAACCGTTGGGCAGCAGCTGTGCTGCCACGACTTCATTCGTGGTGTTTTTTTGTATCACTCGAGAGTGGGACAATTGAAAAAAGGAACCGGATTCGTTACTCACTCCCTGGTCGATCTCTCACAAACAGCAACAACAACAAATTTCAAAAGAACATCAACCATAACCACAACTCAATGGAATGAGACGTACACAGCTTCACATTAGGAGCGATATTTTATTCCATGTGCTGTCTCACTCTACTGCTGGTGCCAAGTTCCAAGAAAACTCAATGATTGCGTTTCTGGTCAAATTTGACCCCTTTCGCCGGCAATACTCAATTTGCTGCCTATAGAGCGTGAAACCATTGTAGCCCCACGCCCTTTGTACTACGCGCATAAAACTGCGCAATACTGCACCGCTTCGGTTCGGTCTCCGCTTGACGTGTGGCGCAGGAGGGAAAATCAGTTATTGAGGGCGCCCTAAATAGTATGCCGCGATTAGATTCTGCAATCGGTTTAGCCAGCATCCATCTCGACAATTCAAGACGATAGCCTTTCGCTTCTATTTCTTATTGTTTCTATTTTGACATAATAGCAAAGAAAACATTGATTGGGCCGGGAGTTGAACTTTGAACCCGAGACTCCTGGCTTTGCGTACCAGTGCTCTTCCCATCTGAGCTATCCAGCCCTTAGATGGTGGCCTTCCCATCAAACTGTCAACTACTGTTAGCTGAGATGGGGCGCCAGTCAGAAGCATTCAACCATGAATTGTTATTTTTTCCAATGTATATTTTTTTTAATAGCAAACAGTATTAATTTGAGCTACGCAGCATCAGAGAAAGGTAGTTCCTTGAAAATTGAATTAGCTCGTTAAACATTGAATGTTTGTATCCCGATAGCTGAATTGGATGATCTGAAAGACTTAAAGACACAAAATTGCTTAATAATATTTGGAGCCTGTTAGATTATTGTATGCTGCCTTAGGAGAGAAGTGCCTCTATTCTTAAAACCAGCTCCAGAATCAAATAATGTCTTCAAACAATCACCATTGAATTACTCCCAAGACATTCAAAATGACATATCTAACGTGTGCAATAGTATTCGCTTCCTAGCAATAATTATGAAAAGTCCAATAATCAATCACGTATCTTACAAATATTGTCTTTGAAATGGTATCATTTAAAGGACAATGAAAATTAAAGTTGCAGCACAATTTCACTTTTTTCCCAACTTAAAGTTTAGACTTGTCTGATTTTTGTGTGAAACATTCAAAAAGCATTCCCAACACATTTCCCCGAGTGTTAAATATAAACATCACATAACACCCTTATATAAACCGTTATTACCATTATGAATATAAAGTCTACTTTTTACAGCGATTTAAAAATCAGTTTAAGTTTAGATCTACTTCTCTGCAGACAAAAATGACCGAGAAAATTTGGCATTTTTATTTTTAAACTGCTTCTTAATAATTTGCTACCGTAATCTGAATCTGCTAGGCCTACTCCTAAATTTCTAGATTTTTATTTAGCACTTCGAACACTTTTGTAAAAATGCGTAACAGGTTGCGGGTGGAATATCCTGCTTGGAATAAGTCTTCAGGAAAAAAAATGAAAGACAAATATCAAGTTGCTCATTTCCCCCTCCAAAATCCCATTCATACAAAAAGAAGACCATTTCCGTTCCTTGATTTGCTTGCCTTTCGTTGCCGTTTGCCAATTTAGTTTATAATATAAGAATTCTCCTGATGACGGCCAGAGCATACTGGCCTGAACGTCGCGTTAACACTCAGGTTCTTTTCAGCCACCATGCCAAGCCATATTGTCTCATTTAATTTGGTATTATTTTGTTTTGGGGGGTACTGTAAATGACACATCCTCCGAATGATTACTGTAACCCCCGACACTTGGCAGAACGCAAGCCCAAACCAGTTGTGAATCTGCAAAAATACAGTGCACTCAACCGAATCATTCGCTGCGGGATTGTGATCCTCCCGATCCTGTCCTACACCCACTGGTCTACCGACCCCATGACTGCGAGCCAAGACTGAGGTAGGAGTATAGAACAATCCGACTTCGTATCGTCTTCGATATCTCTTAATAAACCCGAGTTTTAATATTCCGATATTTGTTTTTCTTAATTCACTTAAAAGCTATAGAATTAGTAAAATTTCGTCTGAGGAAATGTTCAAGGTGGATAGCCAGGGAGTGCTTCGTCTTTGTAATTTTTTTTTTCGACCACGACAAGACCATAGTCTGTTGCAACACATTAGACCCCCCAAAAAAATCAAAGTGGCAAATTTCAAATGACCACTACAGACGAGACCAGACTAACACCAGATAAGACGAGACTAAAATTGTGACGTAATGAGGCATCTATATAAGTCCTTTTCGAGGAAACGAAAGTCAAAGTGTTGACGAAATTCATTTCAAAAACTTCCTTTTTTTTGGGGGGGGGATTTTCGGAAAGCTTATGTTCAAGCGAATTATCTGTCCGGAGGAACTTTTTCAACAAATGTCTGTAAGTATTGAACAATTGGGGAGCAGTGTGCATGACCTTAAACTTTAACCGGCATTGAAATCACAATTAACCTCACATGGTTTTTCCTGTGGAGGATAAGGGCCATGCACCAGGACATTCCACAGCGGGGTTTTTGTGGTGTCCTGTGGTATGTGAACCTACACCCCTGTGGACACTGTTGTAAATTGCGGTGTGTTATGTCGTGTGTTATGAACTTAGTCGCGAAGAGCGCCACCAAGCGAGCGTGCGGCGCGCCGGCCTACTGTGCGGCTGCGGGGCATCAACATGGCGTGGGCTGGCCACGGATGGTGAGATTGTTTCTTCCTTTTTGTGTTCATATCCGTGTTTGCTGTTAGTTATGTACCCTCTGATTCTTCTAATTGACAACCACCAATCGTTATTTGACCCCCGAATTAATCTAAAAGAGTTCTGCCTTCCAGGTTTGGTTAAAGTAATTTCAGTCCTAGTACACGAGGTGTCGGAAATAGGTGTCCTTCCTATTGATCCATCACGTACGTGCATTATGTAAACATCACAATCGCGGCTTATTTCCCCATGTTTATTGTTGATTATCTCTTCCAGAAAGATCTTCGGTCTCTCCACCAGCCCAAGCACATAGCGCCAGTGTTCACGAACACAACCTCGACTCCCCCGAGTCCTCATTTCTCCGTTTCACAGTGTGTGTCCTGTGCGGGAGGTGCAAAGCGATCGATAATATGCCGTTTTCGAGAAAGGAGGAAATTTGATGAACTTCAATCGATCGCTCAGTGGAACGATCGTTTGAACAAGAGTTCCTTTTTTTCAAATTCCGCCCTCTAGGTCTGAAAAGGGTCAGCTTTTTCGTTACAACGGGTATTCTCATGACGTGGTAGACGGATTTAGCCTATAACTTGCACAGGTGTGTTATGATATGCATACGTTGAGTCTGACAAAGTATGGAAGCGATTCTTTGACCAAATGGTGTGCCCTTCCTTTAGGCGGACCAGATAAAACAAATTCTGGCAAAACCAGACTAGACCGGACTAGAACGGGTCCAGGCGTCCACCAAACCAAACCAGGATACACGGGACCGTGTCAGACGAAGCAGGCCCACCCCTGACCGACTTATTTTGTATACGCTGCCTCAACTATCAAGAGTGTTGCAACGAAGCACATGCATCGGGTTAAGGTTTGGGAACCAGACCAAGATCCCCCAGCTTGTAGTGTGGCAGCGATGCCTGGCCCTTTGCTATGCGAGACAGGACTGCAAATCTACACAGACTATAGATAATCCAACCCCATACCGGGTCTTCTTCTTTTCTATACAGACCGAAGCTTCGCTCCTTCTAGCTGATGCTGAAAGAAGTGGCGGTATTCTTGTTTGTTTCTCCCTCGATCCCTCCCCCTCTCTCTCTCTCTCTCCTTCCGGTAGCGAACTTAGCAGCCGATGCACTTCCACAGGCGGCTGCCGCAGCGTCGCACCTTGGCCTGCAGCAGGGCGATGCACATGGACATGACGGCCAGCCCGAAGAGGGCGTAGACCATGCAGACGAAGAAGGCGTCCTCCTTGTACAGCATGACGGGCACGTAGTCGCCGAAGCCGATGGTGGTCAGCGTGATGAAGGTGAAGTAGAGGCCCTCGCCGAAGGTCCAGTCCTCGATGCCGGACATCATGAAGGCGCCGGCGCACATGTAGCCGGCCAGGATACCCAGTACCATCACCACGGGCGCCTCCAGCTCGTCCTCCACGGAGCCCGAACCGTGTTGCCGGGTCACGATGGCCGTCTCCTCCGGCCCGGGGCCGTGACCGGGGGCGACGGCGCCCTTCTCGGCCGCGTCGTCGCCGCCGTCGGGCGGCGGGGCGGCCGGCTCGCCTTTCCCCTGGCGGACGTCCTCGTAGGACCCGCCGTCGTCCGGCCCGCCACCGCCGCCGCGGCAGGGCCCGCACGTGCACACCGCCTTCCGGATGGGCTGGCCCAGGTTCAGGATCTTGCAGAGGGTCAGGATGAGGTGGGCCAGGAAGGTGCCCACGCCGGCCAGGTAGAGCATGGTCAGGGGGATGCCGAAGGTGGAGTAGATGACGCAGAAGACCTTGCCGCCGGTGGTCACCGGCACCACGTCGCCATAGCCTGTATAAACGGAAAGGCAGAGAATAGAATGAAACACCCATCTCACTGCAACGCCGTCGTGGGTCGTTGCATCCTCATTAGGCCATAAGACAACATGGAAAAAAACACGATCATGATATTTCAGGCTATCCATGTTGGAGGTAGCGAGTCAACGGTGCATGGTTTGCGGTGAAACCATGCGAAAAAAATATCTCTTTCATGAGAAGCATAATTATTATGTACAAGTAACCCCCAAGAATAGGACATAAACCTTAACATTTTAATTTCAAATAATCATAGAACGTGATTTTTACAGACTGCTCGACGGATGCAAAACCATATGAAATGCACAAATCTCTAAAAGGAAACATAATAATTATTTTCAGTAAGAAAGGTCAGTTTCTATTGCAGTCACTGCAGAGTTTTGCGGGTATTACGTTCACGGGAATGTCTATTCGCACGCCGGCGTTCAATTTGTTGCTAAATTTTGCGGAGCTGAAATTTCACGTGGAAAGGCACTGTGGTGACTTCGAGGTGGCGCTATGCTTATTTTTGCTTTCGAGAAGGAACGTGACTCTAGAAAGGACACGGATAAATAATTCCAACCGGCTCGTTTTTCATGTTGAAGAAAATCACCTGCCGTGACGCAGTTAAGACATTATGACTCAATAATATCCCCACTTGAACGGGATTCATGTGTTCAAGCCACGTGCCTCGTTTTCAAAGGCTTTTAGGCATAAAGGACCGGATATCAATATCAAATTTCAAGAGCAGAATCGGGGTCATTTTTTTAAATCAGTTTTTTCAAACGCGCCTGCATATCAGCTGGGGATGGACCCTCCCGAATTGTAGCCAACATGAACCCAATTTCCTTATGTTTGCTTTGCCTTTCTTTCTTACAAGCTTCGGTAGAGCCAATTATGCGCTCAAGGCAATTGGACATGAACCTAGTTTGGACGGATTTGTCACGGACGAAATGAAGTCGTAAATAGAGAGGGAGAGAGTGAGGGGAAGAGAGGGAGAGGGAGATAGAGAGAGGGGAGAGAGTGAAAAGGGGGAAAGAGAGGGAGAGAGAGAGGAGAAAGGGAGAGAGGGGGAGAGAGAGGGAGATAGGGTGAGAGAAGAGAGGGAGAGAGAGGGAGAGAAAGAGAGAGGGGGAGAGGGTGAGAGAGGAGAGAGGGAGAGCGGAAAAAAGAGAGAGGGAGAGAGAGGGAGAGAGAGAGGGAGATAGAGAGGGAGGAGAGAGAGAGAGGAAGAGAGAGAGGAAGAGGGAGAGGGAGAGAGAGGGAGAGAGAGAGAAAGAGATAGATAGAGAGGGAGGAAAGAGAGGAAGATAGAGAGAGGGGAGAGGGAGAGAGACAGAAAGAGAGAGGGGGGGAGGGAGAGAGACAGACAGACAGACAGAAACAGAGAGAGACAGAGATAGAGAGAGACAGAAGGAGACAGAGAGAGAGAGACAGAGAGTGACAGAGAGAGGGAGAGAGAGAGAGAGAGGGGGGGGGATGTGCCCGGGGTCTTGTGACTATAGCAGTTTTCGGGAGCAGGCTTACTGTCAACTGATTTACGGCCAAATCCGAGCACAAACTGAAAACAGAACGCCCGAACGGTCGGGAGAAATACTCCGTGAGGTTTCATTGTGTCCCGGGGGATGTCGTCCTGATAATGAATCGAAATCGCCAACTTGAATGAATTGCGTGACGATGGGATGAGAAATTGACCGAACTGAAGCAGACGATTTCATTATCGAAGACGAATCAGGTTTTTATTTCCCGCCCATACGCGCGCGGATTAGGGCGTGGGGGGGGGGGGTCGCCATAGGGTGATTTTCAGCAGTTATCCCAACAAGTATATAACAGGTAACCCGTGCACCAATACAACATGCACTAATGCCTATACGAGGTTAAGCTGCGGAAGCCACAAGCAAAGTCAGCAGTAGTCTCGGTTCAAGACGTTGTTGGTTGAGAGGGCGCGATGAATACGACACTCCATGATCAGCAAACACACATACGCGCCAACACAGACCGCTCAACAACAATTCAATGCCGCACGTACGTGTGTGCGGATCTCTGTGCGAGTACGTACGCGTGTGTATACGATCACGATCGGTTATCCAAACCAACGTCTTGAACCAAGACTAGTTCCTAAGCGATGGGAATGAGTGCACGCGCGTGACTTCAGCATCGGGATCCATTCCCATCCTTTATTATTGTTTCATTAAGCGTCACGATTGAAAGCAATGACACCCAGGATGCCTGAGATAATTGAGTGCACAGACACATGAACACAAACAGACACAAAGCCAGCTGCAGTCTCCATCATGTTGTGCGGAAAGCACCATTAGTTCAGATTCAAATTTGCATTTGGATCCGGATTCGGTTTAGAATTGACATCGGATGCGGAATCAAATTCAGATCCAGATCCAGACGCGGATCCAGATCTAGATCTAGATCTGGATTCAGATCCAGATTCAGAACAAGATCCTCATTCAGATTCACATCCACATGTACATGTACATGCACATTCAGATTCACATGTACATGTACATCCACATTCACATTCACATTCACATCCACATCCACATTCACATTCACATCCATATCCACATCCGCATCCGCATCCCCATCCGCACCCACATCCACATCCGTATCCACATCCGCATCCACATCCACATCCACATCCACATTCACATCCACATCCACATCCACATCCGCATCCGCATCCGCATCCACATCAACATCAACATCCGCATCCACATCCACATTCACATCCGCATCCGCATCCACATCAACATCAACATCCGCATCCACATCCATATCCACATTCACATCCACATCCATATTTGAATTCAAAACGGCTCCCTGACTTCAATATAAGGACACCGTGCATCCAGCTTCACAGTGCTGTGCGCGAGTCAAAACAAACGACGCGTGTCGTCTCTTCATGTGATAAGTTGACCTTTCTATTACTTTGTTAATTTTTCTTTTTTGCTTTCAGCGATAAGACAACTGCTCTAGGCACGGGCTTTGACGACCTCGGCAAAAGCACATTCCTCGGGCATGTGTTTGCTTAGTTGATTAAAACAAATTGCGACTTCGCACGAACACGCATTCCCGGCCGGCCATGCTGTACTGTTTAAAAAAAACTATGGACAAATTGACGTCAGTGACACTTGGCACGCGCCCTTGAGAGTTCCCCGTCCCGAGAGCTTCGGCGCATTTTGTTGAGGGCGTGTTGACCACGTATTGACCCACTAGAAGTGAAAACAAATAAAAGAAGATGTCACGAGGGTCTGTTGGGAAGGCATTTCTCACATGCGTATGTAGAACATCGATTGCATTTGTTAATGGGCGCCCTGGCTTCGGTGGAACTCGGGCGCGAAGGGAAAGTAGTGCGGCCGGCCATTTAGGCTAAAAGCTGGACGGGTGCGGTGGGCTGTTTGGCTGACGGAGAGCAGCGTGTCGATGGGAAGAGCAGACGATTTAAGGCGAAGAGAGAGATGGAAAGAGAGAGGCAGAGAGAGATAGAGTCAGAGAGAGCTCGGGGTGAGGGAGAGAGAGGGAGAGAGAGAGAGAGAGGGCGGCGAGGGAGAGAGAGAAAGAAAGAGAGAGGCAGAGAAAGAGGGAGAGAATGAGAGAGAGATAGAGAGAGGGGCGAGGGAGAGAGAGAGGGGATGGAGATAGACAGGGCTTGGGAGAGAGACAGAGAGAGAAGGGGAAAGAGAGAGATAGAGAGAAAGAGAGGGGCGAGGGAGAGAGGGGAGAGAGAGGAGGAAGAGGGAGAGGGGAGAGAGAGAGAGGAGGGAGAGAGGGAGATAGAGAGGGGGGAGTGAGAAAGAGAGGAGGAGAGAGAGTGAGACAGACAGACAGACGGCGGGTCGCGGGCTCTGACATATACATCTGTCATCGAAGGACTTGGCCCATCGGGCAACACTCGGCTGGCATCCCGTTGGGGGAGTGGGGTGTGGAGGGTCCATCTCTAGAGTTTCATGAGCACGCGGTGATTATTTTGATCGGCAGTCATAATCTATATAGAGCGCCCTTCGTGGGAGTTGGAGGCATCAGCGGTTCCTGTCACACCTTCACACCTACGTCACTGCCGCTCGTTCTGAATCAACTCCATCAAAGAAGACTGGTAGCCAAGTCTACGATGATCAAATCCCGCAACTCAAAATTTTACCTATTATGGAGTTTTGTTATGTCAAACAAATAAAGGATCCCAGAGATGCTGTATCCAGGTTTACAACCATTGATTGTTTGTATCTGAACAAAAGCAAGGGTATGATCCCTGGAGATCGTACGGCAGTCAATGGTCGTAAGCGCCCGACCGGCACCTCCACCCCAGGCTAGTTGACTTTTAGGGAAGGCCACCATCATACGGGTGGATAGCTCACATTGTAAGAGCGCTGGTACGCAAAACCAAAGGTCTCGACTTCAAGTCCCGGTCCAGTTAAAGTTTCCTTTGCGATCTTTCAAAATGAGTTTCATATGTCTTAAAAGAGATGAGTAAGCATGAATAATTTCTTCTGGGAAAACTTTATATGCTGGGTAAGATGGTGTAATGTAAAGCACTTATTGGAGCTTCGCAGCTACGTGATAACCTTCCGCGACAATTTGAAAAGGTCAAAGTTGGGACAACCTTGTTTGCAGATGCAACCCCCTGCCCCCGTTCGTTACTATTTGATCTTCATCGATACAACATGGAGGCGTCAAGATCCTCGAGGAGAATGTAATTCAATGAAGGGTTGCCCTAGATACTTGACGTAACAAGCACTGAGTGCCAAGTGCTTTGCCCGATGCCTGATGAACCCCAAAAAATTCAGGCAGCTCGAATTCAATCTTTGCGATTCTTCAGCAAAGTCTTGGTATATTGAGATCCCCATAAAACAAACAGACAAACAAACAAACACCCACACCCCTACACACAAACAGACAGACAAACACCCCACCCTACACACAAACAGACAGACAAAAACCAAAACCAAAATGGGGCACGGCTTAAGGACCTATCCGAGGTATCTGCGGTATCTTACCGCACGGGACGTGTCTATGGAAGCGGCTAGACGGCGGCTTCAAACGATTCCCCGTAGAGTGGCGTGTAACTCACAGCCGTAGCCAGATCACTCTGCGGCACAATTCCGCCCATAATCGCCCCTGCTGACATCGATATACCCCCTCCCCTCCCCCTCAAAAAAAAAAAATCATGCCAGTTCGTAGTGAAAAACAAAAACAACGGAGGGATGTTTTTGGGTCAAAGTAACTCGCCGGTCGACGACAAACCAGGCCAAAGAGAGACGTGGTCTAGTTGTTGACCAGTATCGCGGATCGCCGACTTTTCTGCCGACGTTGACGAGATGCGAATGGGGACTGGGAGCAGCTCCCCGCGGTGGAGATCGGCTACAGGGCTATGGAACCTCTTCGAGGTAAAAAAAGAACCAACAACAATAACAAACCCAAACACTCTAGGATGGGGATGGGGGAGGGAGGGGGGGTCATAGACACTGTTCGGATTACTTCGCCGTCGTGATTTGCCGACGTCGAAGAGTGATTTGAAGGCGACTCCAAGCGCGCGCCCCCAACGATTTGACGTCTGCTCGCCGAGACACGCTCGCGTATATATATATAGACCCGCCAGTCGTTTAACCATTGCCGTCGAATAATGACAGATGGGAAAAGGAGGGGGTGGGTGGTCTAAACAAGAGAGTGCAGACAGGCGCATCTCAGGAGAAGATTGGGGTGGGATGAGGGAACGCGAAGGGCACGGCTGTAAGGTTGCCGCGGGATCGGGACAAGTATCGGGTTCAGGATAGTCCAGAGGGCTTTGGTTTCAGCCGGGAGGGGGGAGGGGAGACCCAAAACACACACAAACATTGATACCGACCACTTGAGCTTTAGCTTTCAGATTTACAGGCAGAACTTTCGGTTCCTCCGGAAATTGAAAGAAAGAGAGAGAGTCGAAGAGCGCAAGAGATCGTCGGGAAATGTCTTTCCAATTTTGTGGCGATTTTCGGAGGCTGTGCGTGCATGGTTTATGTCGTCATGCGATGCTGCCCTCGGGTGTACATGTACTCCCCCACCTCTGTCACCTTTCCAGGAATTCGGCAAATGTGACAGCCGCTTCTTGTTCTCCGTCGGTGTCGCAAAGACACCCAAGCCTCGCCCCAATGTCGCCCGGACGACACACGGAGCGTCAGCATTATACAAGGTGCGATATCTATAACCGTTAGAATGGCGCATGCAGTGAGAGACTTTTTTTTTACTTGGTTTCATTGACCTGATGAAAACATCACTAAAGATGAAAAGCTGCCCAAAGCATTATGCTTGAAGCGGGTTGCAATTAAAGAGAATTAAAAAGGTGGAACACAAGTAATAACAGCATAAACCGAACAAGATTCGTTCGGTGGTCATGGTGTTGGTAACTCTATCACCATGCCCTACCAGAAAAAGCGCCTGACTATAGGCGTGTCGTTTGGACGCGAACTCGGACTCGGACTCGGACTCGGACTCGGACTCGGACTCGGACTCGGACTCGGACTCGGACTCGGACTCGGACTCGGACGCGGACTCGGACTCGGACGCGGACTCGGACTAGGACTAGGACTCGGACTCGGACTCGGACTAGGACTCGGACTCGGACTCGGGTCACGATAAAAGATGACTCGGGCTCGGCACTCGTACATGCTGACCGGGACTCGGACTCGGACGGTCGAATCGCTATGAAAAACCGCCGCAAGATGGCTGGTCTATCTTACACGCTGAGATGGCTACAACTGCCAGCTAGCGGTTTCCACTCGTTGGCGTTTTGAGGTAGACAGTATTTATACCAAACGAGATGAAGGTTATTTTTCTTTCCCAAATGAGCGCCCGGGGGGCTTGAGGAATGAGACGCTCGGTCACGTGCCTCGGGCGTCACCAGACACGTGACCCGGCTCAGCCCAGTCACTCAGCTCGCCGAGCGGGTAAACATCTTCAGGGGGTGGGGAGGGAGAAGGTGGAGGGGGTATTTCCACCCCCTTAATCCTGAAAGAAGGGCAGTCACATGAGCCGGTGGTGACTATACCGATGGCGCCAATCGTTGTCTCGATCGATCTCTCCTCGCGAAGAATGTCCAACTTTAATGAAGAAAACCAACCCATCGAAGAAATACGAAATGAGCTTCTGTCAGTGAAAGAGCGACGCGTATACGTCTCTGGTTTTCAGAATGTTTCGAGTTACGGAATGACAGACTCACTGTGTGTTTCATTATCCTTGCCATAGACTTGTACGACGGTTGTCTCGGATTTTGGTGCTCATGACATTCCTGCACTCCTAGACTGAGATAGCCAGCTAGCAGGGTTTTTTTTACAGACTCGCATGGTGTTCATTGGTATAAAGTCGTTCTTTCCGATCACCCAGGTCACTCCTCTGTACAGTACGAATGAGTTGACCTTAATTTACTTAATTTTTTTTAAAGATAATAGGAGTTGCCGCGTTCGATTAGATGGGTTTGTTTAGGGGTAATGACGTCAGATGCCGACCGGGCTAACCAGATTGGGCATGGGGGAAGCTAACCGAACGCGCTCGATAGAAACCCCAGCTTTGGCCTAGTGGTCTAGGCCGCGGGATTGGGACTGCCTGTAATCCAGGTTTGCATCTGTGTAAAGGTTCGTGGCGTTATCGGCCGGCTCGGCGGATGAGGGTCAGGGGGACCTGCCGTGTTTCCTCCCCTTATGGTGCATGGACCTCGCGGTGGGTCTATATGGATAGGGCAGGGAAGCGAAGGCGGATGCTTCCGAAAGTAACCGAACCGTTGGAACTTCCTTTGTCTCTTTTTTTCACTTTAGATTACCAGTGATATACAAACATGTTGCAAACTGCTTATTGACTAAAATTACCAAAATCCAAATCTCAAAATTAAGTGGGCCTGACGTTTCAATCCTAGTGCCCAGTACCTTTCTCAAAGGCAGGGATATTGCCGTTGTTAATATTTTACAAAGAAGCATTATGATGATTTGTTCTCGAACACAAAAGAATACACATTCACTTTACATTACTCATTTGTATTATTCATCTTTCTTTCATTGTCAGTAATGGTGAGTATCGAGTGCCTATGGCGCAAGTCACGCCGAGCCTTGCGGGCGTCGTGCTGCCTCCCAGAATGCGCTCGGCGATCGGAGGAAAGGTTAACATTCCTCCGATGCTAAAGTCTGCTACAGTTACAGCTTGCTCGCAACAAATAGGCGATCATGTTTTAACGAAGAAGACAATAGCTTCAAAGGTGCTTAGTCGCGCCAGAAGGGACTGCATGTTGATGTGGCCTTCGTTGTGTCTGGGACTTGAACCCGAGACGTCTGTTTTTGCGTACCAGCGCTCTTACCAAATGAGCTTCCCAGCACCAATATAATGGCGGCCTTCCCAAACAGTCAACTCGTCTTTGCCGGGGTGGGGGCGCCAGCCTGAAGCATTCACACACAATCCTAGAGATGCAAGATTCGCTCTAAGGGTCTCATAGGGAGGAGATCCTGATTCGCCCGTCTCTAAAAAAAACGAGTCAAGGCCAGATTTAGACATGTTGCCGACAATGTGATCAGAAAGACTGCTCAAGACAAGGGCAGTGGGTTGCGTTAGGCTGCAGGGATTCAGTTTGATTTTTTTTCGTTGACATGAAGAGTTGTGTTAAACTTAACCAGTGCAGCTCGGTTAAAATGATCAGTGTATGGGGGAGTGACTCTCAATATTCCCCCTCCCAGATTATGGTGTCATTTGAACCCAGTTATTCAACGATTCGGTGCCTGTTGAACCAACGCTTGGTATATAAGGGAAGATCGAGTTGGGTTTCTGTTTTCGTGCATTGGCGTCATCGCTTTCCCCGCCGTCTTTTACGGTAATTTGACGGCGGATGATCACCGCCTGGTCTGAGATCCGCCCGACCGATGTTTTCGTTCCGGGGAAGCTTCGGCTCGCTCACTCCTACATAACATTGGCGCATTAGCGTCAGTCATTACAGTAATGCCTTCTCAGATCTGCGGCCTGTAATAATAGGCACGGCAGCTATGGCACGGTGGCCGTGACGGTGTTTATTGATGTAAATGAGTTTCGACAGTACCCTGTCGTTCTTTCCTTACTCTCCCCCCTCCTTCCATTTCTCGTTCCCCGTGTTGCCGAGGCCCCAGATAAGTGGCGTGTTGTTTTTAGACGCAGCCGCGATTCCATCTGGGAAGGGGAGGGGGAGGGACACACGGGCAGACACAGCCATCACAACATCATTGATAATGGAGAGATAATTACAGAACGGAGGGCTGCCGAATATAGACCTCACTCCCGGACCGCGTGCAATCATTAGAGGCCCAGGCCACGATAGATATCGGCGGGGATTGTCAGTCATATACAGATTCTAATTTGTTGAGAGCCGAGTCAAAATATGGTTTAGTTGTCTTTACTTTGGTCGGGAGGCTCATCACGAAGGCCATTATTGACGATGCTTTACGCACTGTATAGGCCAATCATATTCAACCACCATTTTGACGAACGATAGTGAAAATATTACCGTAACGGCAAGCATCACTGGAGAATAAAGGTCCTACATTTTGGGTTGTTTTTGTCCAAATCAAGTGTATCTGTGCTCTGCGTAAATGGCCCATGGCTTTTTGATTTCAGTGTGGTATATGGCATATTCCTCTATTCACACAGTATTGTGCAGAAATAGTGAACTCTTATGCTCACAAATTGTACAAACAAGCTAAAAATATGATGGCAAGAGCTTGTGAAAAGTGATAAATATCTACAAAAAAAAGAGTCTTAAAATTTAGTGGGCCTGACGTTTCGATTCTAGCAAGACCTTTCTCAAAGGCAGAGTGAAAGAGGACAAAAAAGAGGACTGATTCCTCAGTCCAAAAATAGGAATGGTTGGCAGCTATATGTGCAGTAATCGGAATACGTAGGCGAGAACGTCTTCTCATCATGCCCCGCCTCCCCCCAAGGTACGTGTCGCTTAATCGGAGATGAAGTTACACGTTACACGCGCGTATAAATAGACTTTCCCTATCGGCGCGAGGGTCTATTACACGTTACACGCGTGTAAAGACTTTTCCCCTATAGATAGGCGCGAAGGTCGAGATTAACGGCCAAGGTTTCGAAACAAATACGCCACGGTATTGATATTCTTTCCGTCTGGCCCCCTTCACTCTCGGTCTTTGCGTGCAACACCCTTTGCCAAGTTCAGACACCAACACACACACACACACCCCTACACGCGTATACTTGTAGGGTATTACCTTTGTTCTCGTGTCCTAAAAAAAAACCTCCCAGAAAAGCCTCATTCTAATCGCTCCCTTTCGAACCAGAATCACTTTCCTAGGCTGAAATTTCTAGCGAACGTCCCTTATATAATATAGTTCTGTTTGCGACGGATAATCATACCTCGGAAATTCCTCCTTTTTGAGTTAATTCCAAATAACCAGTTTCGTGAAAACCTTATGGGGTACCAACAATGTACCCCACAAGGAGCGGTCCCATTGTTCTGAGTACCCACCCATTGTTCCGGTACCCCACAACCCACCCACTCACACGATTTTGTTGTCCCCGTTCGGAAGGTCGTCCTCTCTCTCAGCGGCCAGGGAGGGGGG
>OX465112.1:1221162-1226162 GCA_949987565.1 Luidia sarsii | reverse complement strand
TGGCAAAAAAGACTTAGAGAGACAGGGTTAGGGAGGGAGGGAGACAGACAGAGAATGACATAAATAAACATAGATAGAGAAAGAAAGGGAAGAGAAAGGAGCGAGAAGCTGAGGGAGAGAGGGAGCGAGAGGGACAGAGACAGAGAGGAGAGCGAGAGAGAGAGACATGGAGACAGAGACAGATAGTGAGTCAGAGACAGGGCCAGGCAAAGAATGGCAGAGGTAATCATAGCTAGGGAGATTACTTTTCGTTGCTTCAAGGTTAATGGACCTTAAATGATAATGTATGAATAGGGAAAGGGCGCCAAATACTGGCAGAGTTTAAATTGGCCTGTCAAATATATCACGCAATTGTTCCTCGATCCATAACAGTGCAATTCGGCATCGGATCCAC
The DNA here is from genome assembly GCA_949987565.1 of Luidia sarsii. Classification (NCBI taxonomy): domain Eukaryota; kingdom Metazoa; phylum Echinodermata; class Asteroidea; order Paxillosida; family Luidiidae; genus Luidia; species Luidia sarsii. Next base: position 1,225,768 of record OX465112.1, on the reverse strand, counting down.
GCATTTCGTGACTGTGTGCACGCGTTGAATGATGAAAACAAAAACCGTTTGACCACAATCCCGAGCGACGTGAGGAACCTGAACTGACGTGGGCCATACGCAAGATGCTCGACTCACAGTAAATTCCAAGGCAAGTATCGGGCTCCTAAGTCATTCTGATGAAGAATCTGAGCCCGTCTTGGGAGTTCAAATATTTATAGCTGATTTTTGGTCCGCTGTACCCACGACAAGTCAGTGCGCACTCAGCCTCGTTAGAGTGTTGTCGTGAGTCTTGATTTACAGAAAACAAGAATTCAACAGAATGGGGACTATTACTTTGGTCTCTGCTCCACCCCTCACTGGTTTCCCGGATCATTGGGTTTGGGGACAGCCTGCGTGATGAGAGAGCCGACGTTCACGGGCCAGCGAGAACGATGATCAACTCCGTCTCCGTCTCCGTCTCCCTCACCGTCTCCATGTCTCTATCTGTCGCCGTATCTGTCTGTGTCTCTGCCACTGCCTCTGCCTTTGCCTTTGCCTTTGCCTTTGCCTTTGCCTTTGCCTTTGTTTTTGCCTCTGCCCATATCTCTACCTCTACCTCTGTCCCTGTGTCTGTCTCTGATTCTGCCTCTGCATTCGCCCCTGTCTCTGTCTCTGTATCTCTGTCCCTGCCTCTGCCTTGCCTCAGTCTGTCTCTACCTCTTCCTCTGCCTCTGCCCCTGCCCCTGCCTCTGCCTGTACCTCTGCCTCTGCCCCTGCCCCTGCCCCTGCCTCTGCCTCTGCCTCTGCCTCTGTCGCTGCCTCTGCCTCTGCCCCTGCCCCTGCCCCTGCCCCTGCCTCTGCCTCTGCCTCTGCCCCTGCCCCTGCCTCTGCCTCTGCCTCTGTCGCTGCCTCTGCCTCTGCCTCTGCCTCTGCCTCTGCCTCTGCCTCTGCCCCTGCCCCTGCCCCTGCCTCTGCCTCTGCCTCTGCCTCTGCCTCTGCCTCTGTCGCTGCCTCTGCCTTTGCCTTCGCCTCTCTCTCTGTGCTGTCTCTGTCCCTGTTTCTCCTCTGCGTTTTTAACGTGTCTTTTGCACGTGTTACAGGACAGCACATCGTCCATTTTAATAATTCAAGTTGCAATGCCTCCCCATCTACACCTGCTGGGTTATATTTCTTCTTCTTCTTCTTCTTCTTCTTCTTCTTCTCCTTCTTCTTCTTCTTCTTCTTCTTATTATTATTATTCTTTTTCTTCTTCTTCTTCATCTTCTTCTTCTTCTTCTTCTTCTTCAGACTTCTTCTTCTTCTTCTTCTTCTTCATCTTTCTCTCAAGCGACATGACAGCAAGGAGTCGGCTCGTCTGGGCCTGACTCACCCGTGACCCGCATGGAATGGCGAGCGCTGGAATCTAGCACCAGGTGTGGATTCCGGAGACGAATACCGCCTGGGGAAATGCCGGGAAGGCTTCTCTCGATCAAACAAAGACAAATCCCCTGTTACGTGTACCTTCAAAGGATCTAATCGGCACGCCGGGAAAATGAAAGCATCCATTTGGAGATAAACGTGTGCATGAATAGAAGAACGAGCCACGAACAACTCGGTAGTTATTATGGAGTATTGAGGTATTAAGATATCGTACGTTTTACTTTCAAATGATATCAAAATATAATATCCTCTAATACTTAAAATTTCCGGAAATACAAAAGGAAAAGAAAATATATTTGTAATCGAATTGTGAAGATACTTTAACTTCAGGCGTTGTTTACTCAAAAAGTGTTTTGGTGGGATATTCCTCATGTAGTTGTGCCGGGTCACAAATGACTTTACTCATTGGGAAGTTTATAATGGTATCCGACGTTCCGTAGATTTTTAGCGCTCGAATGTCTGCCGTTCTCGAGAAAAGAGAAAATTTGTTGAATTTCAGACTATCGAGCGGAGAGGCGATCGTTAGATCAAAGAGTTTCCTATACATGTACCGCCCGATACATCAGAAAACAAAAAGTTGGCACGGTTTTTCGCATGACACGGCTGACGGATTGAGCTTTAACTTACGCAGGTGTGTTATTTTATAAGCCGAGTTTGACAAATTACGAAAGCGATTCTTTGACCTTCGCAAATGGTGCACCCTATCTTTAAGTCGAACGTAGGAGATTTGAGTTGATTGAACGAACAAGATGTAAATGAGATACAAGTACGACATCATTAAAAGTCCTAGCGTCAAAATATAACTCATGCGTACAAGATATGAGTCGTATGTGTGGCATATGATGCGTTTATCGTATGTTTGTGAGCTAGAAGATTAACGTATATGGATAAAGATGTACCTGTATTCCGCACAACCTTATGATTCATGCAACATCACTGATGGTCGCATTTTAGTGGCGTGTTCTCCGCGTATGTGGACTGGCATGCATACTTCGGCAACGCTATACACACGGCATTCCCATCACATGCGTCGCGGTGAGAACTACGCACAAACGGCGCAAGAATGGCTTACGCCTCCGCGAAAAATTCGGAGAAAAACTTCTCCGAATGTTGAACATTGCCATTTTTTTGGTTTCGACATTCGCGTACTTCGCGAGTCGTTCGCGTGTCCCGTGAAAACCGACCTTTATATATTCGTCGCGCGTACATGATTCGTAGACCACACGTATAAGTACACTGTAAAAACGGTGCTCACATCATGCACATGGATGAAGTATGTTGAGGCACATGGTACACGATACATGCGCATGGGGTGAGGCTCACTTTCACTCCATGTGCTTGATGTACAGTAAATAGGGAGATGTTCTTGTACATGAAGCACTTCATGCACCTCATCCGACTTTTGCTCAAGTGATTACAATGCCAGATGTGCTTGAGCTACAGTAGGTGCCTCAAGTGTTCATGATTCTGGGACAAATATGTGCCATTGCAGAAGTGCATGAGGTGCAGTTCTTTTTGACAGTGTACAACAGATCACTCGTGCATAATATTGAGCAAGCACCACAGGATAGCCGGCTAAGTCCCCGGCATACACAGCCTGGAAGTTGGCGGCATCACCAGCTTCTCAGAAATCTCACTGTGTTCAGACGACCTCGGTTTTAATACAAGCGTGCATTCGTGTTAATCGCTCGGGTTGAACTCGAATGCGTTTCGTGTCGTGACGCCGCCATAAAGAACTATAACGACGGCGAACACATTTTTTTTCTTTTTCATTCACGCATCGGAGGTACCGTCAATCCATCATATTTTTTTTTTCATTTTTAAGTTTTTTCCCCTCTGTGCGTGCGTGCGATGAACGCGGCACACATTGCAAACATAACGTCTGGTTTTCCCATTCAGATTTTGGTTCCCTCATTTTTCTCATTACACTCGAGAGATGTGGTAGGGGGCCGGCATCCGGGGTGGCGCTTGCTGAGTGATGGCGATGAAGAGATATCCTTAGCATTCCTCAAGTCAACGGAGGACCTTGCTTTCGACACCGCGGCTCTTAGCTCGGCTTCCTGCCGTATTTTTAGTTTGAGGTTAAAGATGTTAATTGCTCACTGATTCATACTAAAAAGCACGTCAGACACAAATGTGGCCCTAAACGTGCATAGTTTCGATGTACTTAGGCCTCTTGTCAAAAAGATCATCGGTTGGGTATCAGATGATTTGACACGTCCGATGTCGTTTCCACCGGATAGCCATCGTGATTTTTTCACCCCAGAGTCCAGTACAATCGGCTTTCTACCGGGGGAATGTTTATCGGTCGGATGAATTCAACCGGTACTAACGGTTTCGATCCTAGCAGGACCTTTGTCAAAGGCAAAACGCATCCTGTCTTTGAGAAAGGTCCTGCTAGGATCGAAACCGTCAGGTCCTCTTGAATTTTGATCGTTATTTTGTTTTTCGGTCAATAAGCGGTTTACATATTTTGGGGCTATAAACTCAAGAAATGGTTTAAAGAAAATGGAGTGAATAATATGACTGAGCCAAAGCCTATTTCGTGTCCGAATTCATTGGGAATGGCTGGAAATGGCACACACGTCTACGGGACATTATATGTTGGTGCAAAAGATAGCAGAAGTCTCGTGCATTACAATTCGACGCGTGCATGCTCTATGGCTATATATAGTAAGTTCACGGGTTTCATGCGGCCACGACTGACCAAAATAACCACACACATCTACGGGAACCGACTGCGACCGCCGGGGACCAGCGGCTCCCCCATAGACACGTGCACACATTCGAGCCGTAGCCCTCACGGATTCGAGGCGGAGTATAGACTGCCTCGCATGGAGCAATCCCAGCATGGAGCAATCCCTGATGGGCTTGTTGGAATAATACAAGTTCCCATTCTCGGCGCTGGAGTTTATGGGCGAAGAATTTCAGCGGTCTGGGAGACATAGAGTGCGGCGGTAACCAGCCCCCTCCCTTCCTCCTCCTCCGATCCCCAAACCCCAGTCGCCTCCCTCTGTATTCGCGGCACCAGACTCTCCTTTAATGCAGTTCGCGGTTTCCTCTCTTCTGGGAAGTCGGGTCTCGAGGCCGCGCGTGATCGCACGTCGATAAAGGCGCACGTCTGGTATTCCAAAATGGCCCTCCTTTAAGGGCGTTCCCATGATGACCGTGCTTGGGGCTGAATGGACCGATTGCCCTTAAATGTTTGATTGCCTTAACCACGTAC
>OX465112.1:1215407-1220962 GCA_949987565.1 Luidia sarsii | reverse complement strand
GAAATCACCCGACGCTCTCGCTCTCCAATTCTGAATTTCTGCATTCCAAGAAACCGCAGGAGCATAGGCCTAGACGAGGACATTTTTTGTGCACACTCACCCCCCCCCCTTCCCATAAAGAAGATTTATATCAGTCCCCATGGTTTGTATATATATATATCGACTTGCTCGGCTGGAAAAAACATATTTCCAGGCCTATATTCTCCACGCGACGAAGGGTTTGTGTCTCTGATGGGGAATCCGTGCTCGTCTGGGAGTTCACATATAATAGGTCCTTACGCTCGTCAGCCCTGACTCCCTGTCCGTGAAAAGCCGCTGCGCACTCAGCTCGTTAGGGTCCGTTGCGAGTCTTGATTTAAAGAAAACAGGAGTGAACGGAATTGGGACCATTACTTTCGTCTGAACCCTCGCTGATTCCATCCATGCATCGTTGGCTTATGGCGGGACAGCCTGCCTGCGAAACTGTGAGCTCCGTCGCCCGTCTGCCCCACCGTCTCCGCCTCAGTCTCTGCCTCTAATTCTGTCTCAGCCTGCCTCTAATTCTGTCTTCGCTCTGCCTCTAATTCTGTCTCAGCCTCTGCCTCTAATTCTGTCTCCGTCCCTGTCTCCATCACCGTCTCTCTCTCTCTCTATGTATCTACCTCCTCCCTCCCTCTCTCTCTCTCTCTCTCTCTCTCTCTCTCTCTTTCTCTCTCTCTCTCTTTCTTTCCATGTCTCTCCGTCTATCTTTATCTCTCTCCTCTCCTCTTCTCTCGTAGTCTATACGTATTTCTTTGTCTTTCGCCTGTCTGTGTCTCTGTCTCGGTTTCTCTCTGGATCTCCCTCTCTGACTGTCTGCATTTCGCTCACGCTCTGTGTCGCTGTTTCTCTCTGTCTCTTTCCATATTTTGGTCTCTTTCTCAGATCTCTATTTCTGTTTCTCCGTCTGTCCTCTATATTTCACTCATTGCAAAGTTGCATCTGTATCCTCTCTCTCACTCCCCGATCTCTCTATTTATCTATCTCTCTCCAAGTACCTCTCTCTTTATCTGTCTCTCCCTCCCCCTCTCTCTCTTTCCTCTCCAGCTCTCTCACTTCCCACCTCTCCCTATCTCTCTTCTCTCCATCTCTCCCTCCCTCTCACTCTTTCCTCTCATATCTCGCTTCCTTCCTACCCATCTCTCAATCTCTCCATCTCTTCATTCATCTCTCTCTCCATTTCCCCTTCATCTCTCTCCATCCCTAACCATCTCTCCGCCATCTCTCTCCCCGCTCATCCCTCTTTCCATATTTCTCTCTGTCCACCCCCTCTTCTCCTCCACCTCCTCCGTTCTGTTTGCACGACATCATTGAGGTCTGTCTCCCAGATTGGCATTTCCTTAATAACATAACTGCGCGCTTGGCTTACGAGCGGGCATGTTTCTCCAATCGCCCCTCGCTTGAACGAGTTCTCCTTACAGCAGTACCCTCTCCCACACCCAATCCCCACTTAGCAATTACCCTGCAACCCTCATCCCCAACCCTCAGAAATGAGAGAAATGATAGAATTTATAGAAATGACGTAATTTATAGAATGATTGAAATGACTGAATTGATAGAAATGATCAAAATGATTGAAATGATAGAAATTTTGGGATTGATAGAAATGATGGAAATGATAGAAAATGATAGAAATGACAGATGTAATAGAAATGATAGAAATGATTGAGATGATTGAGATGATTGAAATGATTGAAATGATTGAAATGATTGAAATGATTGAAATGATTGAAATGATTGAAATGATTGAAATGATTGAAATGATTGAAATGATTGAAATGATTGAAATGATTGAAACGATTGAAACGATTGAAACGATTGAAACGATTGAAACGATTGAAATGATTGAAATGATTGAAATGATTGAAATGATTGAAATGATTGAAATGATAGAAATGATAGAAATGATAGAAATGATAGAGAATGATGATTGTTCGTTCCTGCTTTATAACTTCAAACATTTGATTGCGAAGCAATAAACAAAGGTGCGAAGGCACATGAACATCGCAAAAGGAATTAGGGCTTATTCAGTATCTCATACTGCACGGGTTACGTTCCATTTAGCTGTTAAACTCATCAGGAGAAGACATAACAGTTGTGATAAACAATACATAGAGACATAGATTTTTGCAATTGTTTGTGCTTGTTGCTCTTTCCATTCACTTTACTTCATTTTTTGTATTACCACATTTCGTAATCATCTTAGGGATCTCGCACGGCCGCTGAATATTCGAGGATCGTGCTGTTCGTTAGCCAAGTCTCGAACCCACGGTAATTGTGTTGTACTAATCTCCCCCTATAACGCGGCGAGCCGCTTTGGGGTAGACCTTTTTTTTTACGAGGAAAAAAGGCCTCGAAGGCCTACTTATCTTGTTAGTAGACAGGGGATTATAATATAAATTAGTCAGATTTGCATTTTAAATGGAATTTTGTCCCTGTAAGCGCACGCACAGCCCGGAGGTCCGCGAACGTTCAAGGTATGGGTCACGGATATCTCTACATCCGTACGATTGAAAAAGGTGGGAAGAGAGAGAGAGAGAGAGAGAGAGAGAGAGAGAGAGAGAGAGAGAGAGAGAGAGAGAGAGAGAGAGAGAGAGAGAGAGAGAGAGAGAGAGAGAGAGAGAGGGGGAGGTGGAGATATAGAAAGAGCGAGAGAAGGGGAGAAAGAGAGAGGGAGGGGTGAAGAGAGAGACATAGGTGAAGAGAGAGACGGGGGATATAGATAAAAATAGGTGATAAGGGAGGGAGACAGACAGACATGCAGACAGACAGACAGAAAATGGCAAAAAAGACATAGAGAGACAGGGTTAGGGAGGGAGGGAGACAGACAGAGAATGACATAAATAAACATAGATAGAGAAAGAAAGGGAAGAGAAAGGAGCGAGAAGCTGAGGGAGAGAGGGAGCGAGAGGGACAGAGACAGAGAGGAGAGCGAGAGAGAGAGACATGGAGACAGAGACAGATAGTGAGTCAGAGACAGGGCCAGGCAAAGAATGGCAGAGGTAATCATAGCTAGGGAGATTACTTTTCGTTGCTTCAAGGTTAATGGACCTTAAATGATAATGTATGAATAGGGAAAGGGCGCCAAATACTGGCAGAGTTTAAATTGGCCAGTCAAATATATCACGCAATTCTTCCTCGATCCATAACAGTGCAATTCGGCATCGGATCCACGCATTTCGTGACTGTGTGCATGCGTTGAATGATGAAAACAAAAACCGTTTGACCACAATCCCGGGCGACGTAAGGAACCTGAACTGACGTGGGCCATACGCAAGATGCTCGACTCACAATAAATTCCAAGGCCTGTATCGGGCTCCTAGGTCATTCTGATGAAGAATCTGAGCTCATCTTGGGAGTTCAAATATTTATAGCTGATTTTTGGTCCGCTGTACCAACGACAAGTCAGTGCGCACTCAGCCTCGTTGTCGTGAGTATTGATTTACAGAAAACACGAATTCAACAGAATGGGGACTATTACTTTGGTCTCTGCTCCACCCCTCACTGGTTTCCCGGTTCATTGGTTTGGGGACAGCCTGCGTGATGAGAGAGCCGACGTTCACGGGCCGGCGAGTCCGATGATCAACTCCGTCTCCCTCACCGTCTCCATGTCTCTATCTGTCGCCGTATCTGTCTATGTCTCTGCCACTGCCTCTGCCTTTGCCTTTGCCTTTGCCTTTGCCTTTGCCTTTGCCTTTGCCTTTGCCTTTGCCTTTGCCTTTGCCTTTGCCTTTGCCTTTGCCTTTGCCTCTGCCTTTGCCTTTGCCTCTGCATTTGCCTTTGCCTTTGCCTTTGCCTTTGCCTTTGCCTTTGCCTTTGCCTTTGCCTTTGCCTTTGCCTTTGCCTTTGCCTTTGCCTTTGCCTTTGCCTTTGCCTTTGCCTTTGCCTTTGCCTTTGCCTTTGCCTTTGCCTTTGCCTTTGCCTTTGCCTCTGCCTGTACCTCTGCCTGTACCTCTGCCTCTGCCTCTGCCCCTACCCCGCCCTACCCCTACCCCTACCCCTACCACTACCCCTACCCCTGCCCCTGCCCCTGCCTCTACCTCTGCCCCTGCCTCTGCCCATGTCTGTACCTCTACCTCTGTCTCTGTGTATGTCTCTGCTTCTGCCTCTGCCTTCTCCCCATCACTGTCTCTGTATCTGTATATGTCGCTGCCTCTGCCTCTGCCTCTGTTTCTTCCTCTGCCTCTGCCTCTGCCCCTGCCTCTGCCTCTGCCTCTGCCTCTTTCTCTGCCTCTGCCTCTACCTCTGCCTCTGCCTCTGCCTCTGCCTCTGCCTCTGCCTCTGCTTCTGCCTCTGCCTCTGCCTCTGCCTTCGCCCCTATCTCTATCTCTGTCCCTGTTTCTCCTTTGCGTTTTTGACGTGTCTTTTGCACGTGTTACAGGACAGCACATCGTCCATTTTAATCATTCAAGTTGCAATGCCTCCCCTTCTACACCTGCTGGGTTATATTTCTTCTTCTTCTTCGTCTTCTTCTTCTTCTTCTCCTTCTTCTTCTTCTTCTTCGTCTTCTTCTTCTTCTTCTTCTTCTTCTTCTTCTTCTTCTTCTTCTTCTTCTTCTTCTTCTTCTTCTTCATCTTCTTCATCTTCTTCTTCATCTTCTTCATCTTTCTCTCAAGCGACATGACAGCAAGGAGTCGGCTCGTCTGGGCCTGACTCACCCGTGACCCGCATGGAATGGCGAGCGCTGGAATCTAGCACCAGGTGTAGATTCCGGAGACGAATACCGCCTGGGGAAATGCCGGGAAGGCTTCTCTCGATCAAACAAAGACAAATCCCCTGTTACGTGTACCTTCAAAAGATCTAATCGGCACGCCGGGAAAATGAAAGCATCCAATTGGAGATAAACGTGTGCATGAATAGAAGAACGAGCCACGAACAACTCGGTATTTATTATGGAGTATCGAGGTATTAAGATATCGTACATTTTACTTTCAAAAGATAGGCCTATCAAAATATAATATCCTCTAATACTTAAAATTTCCGGAAATACAAAAAGAAAAGAAAATATATTTGTAATCGAATTGTGAAGATACTTTAACTTCAGGCGTTGTTTACTCAAAAAGTGTTTTGGTGGGATATTCCTCATGTAGTTGTGCCGGGTCACAAATGATTTTACTCATTGGGAAGTTTGTAATGGTATCCGACGTTCCGTGGATTTTTAGCGCTCGAATGTCTGCCGTTCTCGAGAAAAGAGAAAAATTGTTGAATTTCAGACTATCGAGCGGAGAGGCGATCGTTAGATCAAAGAGTTTCCTATACATGTACCGCCCGATACATCAGAAAACAAAAAGTTGGCACGGTTTTTCGCATGACACGGCTGACGGATTGAGCTTTAACTTACGCAGGTGTGTTATTTTATAAGCCGAGTTTGACAAATTACGAAAGCGATTCTTTGACCTTCGCAAATGGTGCACCCTATCTTTAAGTCGAACGTAGGAGATTTAAGTTGATTGAACGAACAAGATGTAAATGAGATACAAGTACGATATCATTAAAAGTCCTAGCGTCAAAATATAACTCATGCGTACAAGATATGA
>OX465112.1:1200407-1210407 GCA_949987565.1 Luidia sarsii | reverse complement strand
CAGGGGAAGAGAAAGGGAAGCGAGAGAGGGGGAGAGACAGACAGGGATGGGGAAGGGAGAGAGAGGAGAGAGAGAGGGAGAGTGGAGGGAGGGAGATGAGAGTGAGAGAGAGAGGGGAGGGAAGGAGAGAGAGCGCATTCCGTGAATCAATTTCAACTCTTAATTTGTATTTTAGTGACATACGATGGAATTCCCTCCCCCTGTCCTTAGATGATTTATTGGAATAGTCCGCCTTAGCAGATGTGTAACGGTGAGGTCCTCGTGTAATTTCTACAGATGACTATATATAATGATATAGCCCTATGGCAGTTGATGGTTGAATGCTTGAATTCTGACTGGCGACCGGAAGGGAGACTACAGGCTCCACTTGATATCAAGCAATGTTGTGTCTTAAGATCATGGATGTAAATTACGCGATCGGGAAGTCGAATGTTTAGCGAGCCAATTTGATGGGCGATTTGGCGAATGAAATGGATATTGTAAAGTTCCTATAACATTATAAAAACGAAAATAACAGTTGATGGTTAAAGGGGAATGAAACCCAGAGAAAAATGTTGGCTTATCTGATTGGGTGTTAAAAACAACCTACAATTACCTATGTGCTACTCACCTACGAGTTTCATGAAGAGGGAAAAATTGTGGAATTCAGTGGTCCAATTTGCGTTCCTGCAACCCGCCATGTTTTTGAAGGGGCCGCCAATCATTGCGGGGGGTGTGACATCACAACGGAAAACTCCCGCATGTGCACGGACTGATGTATACCCCTTCTACATGTATATACTACGTGCAGTTATACACTCGCGAGCTGAACGATGGTGTACTGCCAGGCTTTTGGATGTCAAAATGCCAGCGGGAAAAAGCTGGGGAAATCTTTACATGCAGTTCCCAACAAGGACAAGAGACCTGAGTTGTTTAGGAAGTGGGCTGCGGCCATAAAATGTCGAAATTTCTCAAAGTCGGCTACTGAATTCCACGCTTTTTCCCTCTTTATGAAACTCGTAGGTGAGTAGCACATAGGTAATTGTTTTTAACACCCAATCAGATAAGGCAACATTTTTATCTGGGTTTCATTCCCGTTTAAATGCTTCTGACTACGGAGCACACCCAGTCACGACACACCCCATCACTCCCATCTGATCCCCACACCCCAGAAAAAACACCATCCACTCACATAACTCCTATACCCGGCAACCCAATCATCCCCACCCTACCCCACGGCATACCCACAGCCTCAATCCCCCCCACAGTAAACACGACTCACTCCTGCCACTTCGCTTCAATCTCCTAAATCAAATAAGCTCCGGTTTGAACTGGGCCAAGATATTACAACAAGCCCTGGAGTTAGAAATTGAGATTTATACCGATAGTTTGCACGCCTTTACCGACCCGGTTCGCCCCGTATCAACCCCCTAGATTGTCGCTTCTTCTGAAAGGTCCTATTGTGATCAAATGGTGAGCCCCTCGAGATGTTTGATAATTCCACGATGAGAAAATATTGTTGATTAAGTTATGGGCAGTTCCATAAATTTGTCAACCAGGGGGTCAATTTTTCAAAATGAATTTATCAGTACAAATTATATATCATTTTGAAGGGAATTGTACAAGCTGCTCAAAAATGTTAATTACAAATACACTTAACTGAGGTCAAGGTCACGAGAGCAATTATAATGAAGCCATTTAATTGTTGCTCTGGAAATACATTTAAAGCATACTATTCAATTTAATTTTTTTAGAAAAGGAAAAATATACTTTTTAACTCAATACATCAATAAATATGAACATTATGAATCACTTTATCCATAACCATGGGTAAAAGCATGTGGAAGTGAAAAATTATGTTTTCTTCTTCACTTTTTTAAAATGGATCATTTGCATGTACGTCCGAAACGAAAAAACATCCTTTTTTAATCTTACATAAAGACATGACTTCCAATTAACTGCAAAATCTCAATGCAAAGCAAGTTTTTGTTCCTTTTGAAATATGTAACTTCAGATTTTTTTAATTATCTCTAATTAATGAAAAAATGTGTGTTCGGACGTACACTTTTTATTGTACGTCCGAAACCACTTTTTATGTACGTCCGAAACGGTTCTAATGTTGTTTTTGTGCTTTGCTCTTGAGCCTTGTTAAAAAAAATCTAGTTGAATTTACACTTTTTAAAGAATACATGTACATTTCTGTATCCAATATGTATGTATACTTACATGTACATGTACAGTATACTGGATACAGAATACATGTACATGTGTATGTACATGTACATGTAAGTTAATGAAGTGGTATGGTAGAATGTATGGAGACCACCTACATGTACAGAAAAGGATGGCCATGTCAATCTTCTCAGACAGTCTCAGTCTAGACAATGTGTCATTACAGGGATAGCTGCTGATTTATTTCTTGGAAACACATTGCACAGTACTGTACAGTACATGTAGGTGGCTTGTTCCATGCAATTCCTTACAAGAATTCCATTACTTCCCAAGGATTGAGTGTCTTAGCCTCTTACAGTCTTAGCAGCTGGAGATTGTACTGCACATACGTACTGTACTACACGTGTATCTTGTGCTCTTGAGGTGCCACCTCCACTGTAGTGTTCCCTGCCATTTTTGTCAATCTGGTGTTTATTATCCTAGTACTCAGGTGAGTTGAAGTTGAAGATTCGTTTTGATTAAACATTAATGAATACGTATGAAGCCTGAATTGAATTTTGTATTGGACACACTAGTAAGATGAATGCTCCCACATAAAAAAAATATGGACATAGTACATGTTCAATTAACTTTCTGAACCATTCATCAATTTTCTTACTTTTCTTGATAAGGAATTTTACATTTAAAAAAAATCTTTGTTATACTTAATTGCTCCATTTTGTTTGGTTATTTATGTCTGTTATATCTGAATTATTTCATTGATTTTTTTATGATGCATAATGAAATTCAATTGGAATTGTAATGCTAGTGGCAATGAATATTAAGTGCATAAAATTCCTAAACAGCATTTTCTCTTTTGTTTGACTTATAGAATGCCCCTTCTATCTCTGAGGTTCATGTAGTGTCAGATGGTGCTAGCTCCCAGTTTAAACAAAGGTTTCTCTTCTCCAACTTGGCAAAGTGGGAAGGTGACTTCAACATCACCATGAAGTGGCACTTTTTTGCCACTTCTCATGGCAAAGGTGTCGTTGATGGAATTGGAGGTACAGTGAAGCGGTCTGTCTGGAGAATCGTTCGAAGTGGGAAAGAGACGGCATCAACACCACTCTCTTTCCACAAAGTTGCAGTTAAGAGGAACCCTGCTATCGAGATAATGTTTGTATCAAAAGAGGAAATTGCAGAGAAGAAGGCAACTTTGGATGCATACTGGGAAACCACAATCCCAGTAATACCCACAAGATTCACAGTGTAACACCAATTGGACAACACCACTTGCTTGTCAGTGAAGTATCCAACAGTTGTCAGCAGCAGCATGTCCGCATTAGAGAGGAGGTGGAGGATCTTGATGAGTCAATTGTGTCTTCTGATGATGCAATTGAGGAATTGCAGGCACAGATAGGAGACTGGGTGTTAGTTGCCTATCAAGGGGAACATTTCCCTGGTGAAGTCATTGAGCTTGGTACAAGTAACACTGATCTCAGAGTCAATGTTATGCACCAGTCAGGTAGCTATTGGCGATGGCCAAAAGACCCAGATCAAGTTTTTTACTTGCGTGAAAATGTCATTAAAAAATATCCCCACCAGTTGTTCTTGGTAGACGAGGTCAGTTCATGTTTACTTTTTAATGTCATATTCAGGTCCTCTCTCAATGCATAAACATGCCCCTATCTAGAGTGAATGTCCTATAAACTACAGTATGCTCTCTACATGTACACCACCTGTACATATATTAGTGGGGATTTTCTGAGTTTACTAAGTTATTATATATTTATTTTTCATAGAAAATCTCCATTTCAAATTATTTCTTCTAGATTGTATGTTCATGGACTATGCACGTACACTTGCATGTATTTTACTTAAACATCAATCCAACTTCAATGTCTAAGGTGACTGACAGGTATCAAATTAAGCATGCGTACACTCTCAATATGAAGGACACTTAATAACAATATCATTCTTATGTGTGAGTATTACGGTAACTGTATTATCTGTTTATATTTCATTGTTTTTGCAAAGTTCTGTAATATAAAACAATGATATATGTACATGTACATGTAACAAGGAGTAATATTGATTAGTTCCCACAAACTTGTTTTTGTAAACACATGTCTGCTACAGTAATTTGTTGACATGCATGATTTTGTGCCTCGATCATAATGTAAGAAAGGAATAGAAGAATTTTTGTTCCTTTTTATTAATACAGTCTGGATGGATGATGTTAAAAGAAACTGTTAATCCGCAGGCCTTGTACATGAAGTACTCTTCTTCAGTTCTGAAAATAACTCTTTTATTCCTTTCTACTGACATGATAGATAAGTGCTAAAATCTGAGAAGGGCCAGGGATGAAATAAAGTCCGGTGACAAATGTCTTTGTGCACATAACATATTGTACGTCCGAAACGGCGGTCATGTACGTCCGTAACTGTACGTCCGAAACAAAAATCAAATTTGATTTTTTCCCAGTTGACAGTTTAAATTGCTTACAATTTTTACATTTCCATATCCTTCAAAACCTACTTTAAGTGCTTTGGTGTCAATTTTTAGAAAAAATCTGCATACTTCACAGAAATCTTTAATTGAACTTATACAATCAGAAAATTCCTTTTTTCTGTGTACGTCCGAACACATAGTATTTTAAAATTATTCCAAGGTCATTAAGGTGTTGACACAATTTGTTCATTGTTACCTGTTTTCTACTAAACTTTTGTCAGATCATAGCTGAATAAAAGTTTTATTAGCTCCATCTTTGTGTCTATGGTATCTTAATTATGTGTTCAAAATGTACGTCCGAAATTATGGAACTGCCCTTATTCTTTATTAGTTTTTAATTTAAATCCCCTACACAAAATTGGTAAGAACGAAAAACAGAAATGTTCACAAATTTACATGAAACTCATACAGCTTAAAGATATTTATGGTTACTGAAATATTTCTGCCTCAAATGTTGTATTTTGGGAGAAATTAGTAAAAGAAATCGTTTACGTCTCACCGAGATCTAAACTATTTTTCGGAACAGTACGACGTTGAATGCTGCATTTTCGCGAAACAAATGAAGCGGTTTTTCACTATTTTCTCGAGACTCGGTTGGCGGATTGAGCTGACATTTTCGCAGGTGTGCTATTTTATGCAGATGTTGGATCAGACAACGTATGGATGCTACCCTTTGACCTCGACCAATGTTGTGTAGGGACTTTTAATGAAATAGTATGCCATTTGAAAAGTGGAAAAGTGCCATTTGACTGGACCGGGACTTGGACCCGAGACATCTGGTGTAGCGTACCAGCGCTCTTACCACATGAGCTATCCACCCGGAAAACGGATATTGAATCGCGATTCAAATCGTGGTCATTTACACAGTCAGGGCGAACCTATAGTCAACTAGTCTTTGCCGAGATTTTGGTGCAAGACGGAAACATTCAACAATAAACGGGTTTTATTTATTTTAATAAAATAGAATTGATAGCCGGGGCATTAAATTACATAAAATTAACATAAAATTAAGCGCCGGAACGCAAAATATCCACCTTCCAAAAAATATCATCGATGATCCCAAATTATGCGTAGATGAAAAAAATATGAGGGTGTTCGGTCAAGATTAATCTAGCGGCGGTGGACGGGGTGAGAGATGGGGTCTTTGGGGTGGTGGGGTCGGCTAGTTAATGACCAGTAGTCTATCATTATAAATCGGCCGGGACGCTGCAGTCACGTATGCAGGCGAGAAAACGCGGGCACAGCCTATTTGGCAGCTAAAGTCCCCTTGGGCAATTTGCAGAATGGTCAAAAAAAAAAATAGTCGACTGAAATCTCGGTCTTCCTTCCCGAAGCGCTGTCATTACACCCCCCTTAGAAAAAGGGAGGGGAGGAATGGAGAGAAATTTGATTAGGGTAAGAAAAGACTTCCAATTGCTTCAAATTTTGGGCTGCGGGGATTTTTTTTCTCGCCCTGCTCAATTGGAACAGGTGTGAGTCCGACCAACATCGGGGGACGGGCGACAGGCACTGCCTGCAATGACCGGCCGAATCTGCTGAGTCGCCCAAACCGGAACCACATCGCCGCGGGATCGGGGCTCGAATACACCTTTAAAGAGAGAGAGAGAGGGAGAGAGAGAAGGATAGAGAAGAGAGACAGACAGACAGAGACAGAGACAGAGACAGAGACAGAGAAAGAGAAAGAGACAGAGGAGAGAAAGTGACAGAGTGAGAGAGGGGGAGGGAGAGAGGGAGTGAGAGAAGTATAGAGAAGAGAGACAGACAGACACACAGACAGACACACAGAGACAGAGACAGAGACAGAAACAGAGACAGAGACAGAGACAGAGACACAGACACAGACACAGAAAGACACAGACACAGACACAGATACAGAGACAGGGAGAAGGGGAGAGAGAGAGTGAGAGAGTGAGAGAGGGGAGGGAGAGAGGGAGAGAGAGAAGTATAGACAAGAGAGAGAGACAGACAAACAGACAGACAGACAGAGACAGAGACAGAGAGAGTGAGAGAGTGAGAGAGGGATGTAGAGAGGGAGGGAGAGAGAGAGAGGAAAGTGAGAGAGGGGAGATGGGGAGAGAGAGGGGAGAGAGAGAGAGAGAGAGAGAGAGGGAGAGAGGGAGGAGGGAGAGAGATAGAGAGAGAAGGAGGGAGAAAGAGAGGGGGAGGGGGAGAGTGAGAGAGAGAGAGGGGAAGAGTGAGAGAGAGAGAGGGGGGAGAGAGAGAGAACCTCACGCTGAAGTGACAGTGGGGAGACGAGGGCATCTTAACGACCGGCCGTTCATCAATGCGGCTGCATGACAAGAGACAGCCGGCGCGCGAGCACCCTCCAAAAAACTGATGTCAAATCGCACGACTCTTTTTTCGAGTCGGATGTCACCGACCATTTCGTTGCTGTATACAAATCCGCTTCGTGGGCGAGAGCCCTAATTTCATAGAGCCGCTTAAAAGGATGGAAATCTGCTAAGCATAGCATTTCTTTCCTGGGTAGAACAAGATTCCCAGCCATATTGATCTCAATGCTTCCCGTATACCCTACTTGTATTCCAATATCAGTTGCTTCGAAGGAAATCCAAGTGGATATTTTGGGTGGCAAACCTTGTGCTATTGGGGAAGGTTTCACACGCTTCAGCCAAAAAATGCCGGCGGTTAGTGAAATTGGCCGACTGATCGCTTGACCGACATCGTCCTTACCAACAAGATGCGAGTGGATTGTTCTGTAGACGTCGAAAAAGAGGGGCAATTATTGTACAGACAGGCATTACCTGAGACCCTGGATAAGTTAATGTAATGTTCACGCCTATGGGCGTGAGGATCCGGGCCATGGTCATCCAGTGTTCAGTAATGACCCTGCACACGAATAAATTATCCATAGGCGTTGCCTCCGTCTCTGACACGGAGCGTGGACAGCATGTTCGCCTTTTGCCACCCTTGCCTACACTATACGGAGATACAGGGCGATCCAATCCCACGTGGTGGGTTAGAGGCCCGATTCATGTTTTGCCATAAAACAAAGGCTTTAATAGTTGATCTATTTTGAACTCGTGAGTAGAATATGGATTTCTAAAATTTAGTGGGCCTGACGTTTTGATCCAGCAGGACCTTTCTCTGCCTTTGAGAAAGGTCCTGCTAGGATCGAAACGTCAGGCCCACTAAATTTTAGATTTACATTTTGGTAATTTTAGTCAGTAAGCAGTTTGCAACATTTTTGTATATCACCTTCAGAATATGGATTTGTTTAAACAAAAAATCGATGGAGAAGATTGTGTATGAAATTGATGACAACAAAATCGTTGATTGAATTTTTTTTCAATTGTTAAGAAATGCCAGATACGTCTTATCTTTGACACACAGAATCGCAAAGTGCTGCAAATTTGGTGCTGACTGCAATGAGCTAAGGTATGAGAATCGTAAATCAATTAGTGGTCTTTCAATGAGGGTTTATCCTATACTCGAAGTAATAAGTGCTCAGTGCTTTGTCGTAATTGCCTGCTGAAAGAAATTCAGGCAGCTCGGGCGGGATTCGAACCCGTACGTGTGACTTCTCCTTTCGAAAGTAGACGTTTTAACCATTATAATGTATTGACCACTATGTTGGTCGATGTCGTTAATACAAAATCTTAAAGTGACATAATCTTAAAGTGACATACAAAAATGTTGCAAACTGCTTACTGATTAAACTTACCAAAATGCAAATCTCAAAATTTAGTGGCCTAGCAGGACCTTTCTCAAAGGCAGAGAAAGGTCCTGCTAAGAAAGAAACGTCGGACCCACTTTAATAATACAAAAACTGTTGCAAACTGCTCACTATTAAAATAACCTGCGATGCATAAATCTCAAAAGTTAGAGGGCCTGACGTTTCAATCCTATGTTTTCCTTTCAGCTGGCAATCGGGCAAAGCACTGAGCACTCAGTGCTTATCACGTCGAGCAGGGCAAACCTTCATTGAATAACATTCTCCCCGACGCGCAAAGCATCATGTTATAATAAGGAGCATCATAGCAGACAATCGGGCAAAGCACTGAGCACTCAGTGCTTATCACGTCGAGTATGGCAAACCTTCATTGAATAACATTCTCCCCGACGGAAACTGCCGTACGCATTCTCGGCAGCTTTCGTAACGCACGATGCCGCCGTCAAAATATCCAACGAACGTCAGGGTCATCTGAATATTTGATCTTCCCAATGTAATATTCAAGATTGTTGGAGAGAGAGAGGGGGGTGAGTGATGGCGATGGATCCACGGGAACATGACACGGCTATACGGAGTTCCCTCACCCGCCCATCTGTGCCGATATTTTTTTTAAGGCTGTGTAGAAATCGGCGACCAGGGTTGCGAGAAGGCTAATGCTATAAGACAGTGCGAACGGCGTTGACCCGCGGAGAACGGACGACAGCGCACAGTCCAAAGCCACTATAGCTACGTGCGTATATCATCGTGGTAAAAACCACACTGTAATCAGAAGTGGCAGTATGATCCTGCCTGTTTTCATACGGACATACAACCAAACAGTAATGGAGGGGGGAGGTTACAATGTTGTAGACTATCATTTTTTTTTTACTGGAGGGGAGGGGGTGATGAAAATCCATGCCAACCGCTGAGCCCGTTGCCTAGTTACCGGACGAAGCAAGGCTTAATAGCTTTATACTATACAGGATGTGATTTTTTTGTTTGGCATGAGAAGAGATAGGATTTTCGTAGCAAGGTTTATTTATTTTATTCGGTGAATATTGGATTGCGTCCAAACCGAATTCGAGCGGCCGAAGCTTGCTCTCTAATACCCTTCAACGCCGCGCTGTTTGCACCCTGTAATTATGCTCGCTGCATCGTCCCAGAACCGGCAATATTGGATAAACCCCAAAAAGCCCAAACACACGGACAGGAATGAGCCCTTGCTATCTAGAGCACAAACCCCCGCATCCCGGCCTCTCAATCTCTTGACCACAGAAGCCGTCGTAGCGGTGAATTCTATTTTTGTTCTCCTCATATCTGTAACCATTATATCTCGGCATATGCCGCTGCGCAGAACGATGACTCGTCTCTCTTTATTCTCACACCCCGTGTTCTGCTGTGCAGCCTGTATACTCGGACGGCTCGCATTATTATACTGAGATGGGGGGCCTCGGGTTGTGAAGGCCTGCGGTGACGCCTAATTGAGCTGTAATTAGTTTTCGCAGGTTTGGGGTTTGGCACGGCCACCGTATATCGCCGTGTAGAATTTCAAGGCAACTCCTGCTGTTCTCTCGCAGATCTTTTTTTGCTCCTATTTCCCTTCCTCTTTCTCTACCTCCAGCTCCTATACACTTCCTCCTCTTCCTTTCCCTCCACTCCTGCTTCCTCATCCTTCTCTTTCATCTCCTC
>OX465112.1:1100407-1195407 GCA_949987565.1 Luidia sarsii | reverse complement strand
CACATGCCATCCTCCCCCCTTTGCCCCTCCCCCCTCGCCCCGTCTACCCCATCGCCTGAAAGCAGATCCACCTTGGAAAAGCGGTCACAGACCTCAGCCGTTAACGTGGAAGCACGCCATTACAGTGCTCTCACAGTGCTCGCCAACAAAATAACTGGACATTAAAAATGAGGTCAATTTTCGCCATGGTCATGCGTGAGGGGTTTGGCCGTCTGTTATGTGTCCATTGGGAGTAGGGCCGGGTAAAAATGTACTGTGGGAAGAGGGGGGATCGCACATGGTATTCATAAACAGCGCCCTCTGTTGCGCTCACGCCTGAAAATACCCAAGTCTGTATGTCCGTTTACGAAAAGAAGGCTTAGGCTCGGGCTTAGGCTTCGGTCATTTACAACTTAAAACCGTTTTTAATAGGCGTTATACGGTAATACAATCTACGATACATCAGATTTTATAATCTAAATTAAAATATTTTGTTGTTATGCGTTAAATTATATAAACCATGTTATCCATGTAAGAGCCCAAGACAGCGCGTATAACAAGGAGGCTCCTATAGCTAGAGCTTTAGTTAAATTCATTTCATTACCTTACGGTTCGATTCAAGATTCTTAATTAACGCTCCACTACAAAAGAAAATGGCACGAAGTAAGCCCAATTTATATTCACATTACTTCTAAAAGTATGAGTTATAACCTTCGATTGTATATAATTATATATATATATTTTTAATAAGCAGCCATATAATTGTCCCTTAGTATGAAAAAAATGGTTGACATTAAAAGGGCGAATTTACATTTTTCTACTCTTGTTTCATGGCGTAAAACGTTCGCTTTGCGCGTCACTCTTGCACTCCGTACAAAAACTATACGCGTCTGTGAATGACTTGACAGGTGAATTTACGTGGGGTTGTAGGGCTATAGGTTCTTCCTCGCGTGCAAACTAGATTTCTCAAATTGTTAGCATTATAAAAGCAAAGAGCTTTAGTTGATATGCTTACGGTGACACTGGCAGAAGTGTCGAGAGAAATCCTGTGGTTCTTTACAGAACCACGCCCACTTACAAAAGAGATTCCCTTATACGATGTACAGCCCTGTGCTTTTAACCAAGAAACCCCTTTCTCCTCTGCTAGGTAAAAGGTTGGTGCAGTGGTCAGGGCAAGCAGTCGCAATACGCTCCCGTGTTGTCCACTCGACAGCAGCAGCCGCCGCCGCCGACGCCGCCGGTGGTGGCAGTGGTGCAGTTCCTGGTGTCGATGAGCAGGCGCATGCACGCAGGGAGGCTGGAGTCGGGGGAGTCGGTGCACATGAAGTCGATGATGAAGTCATCGTCGCTGGCCCGGTACTGGCAGTGGTCGCCGTGGTTGTCCTCCTTGCACTTGCAGAACGGCACGCCGTTCGGGTTCACCTCGCACTCGCCGCGGGGGTAGTTGCAGTTCCTGCTGGCGAGCTGCAGGGCCGCGCAGTTGGGTGAATCTGTGAACGAACGAAGAGGTGCTCAGCTCACCGTCGTTGTGTTTTTATGAAATGAAGGGGGAGGTGAGGGGGTGGAGGAAGGAGAGAGAGAGGAAGAGGAAGAGGGAGAGGGAGAGAGCGAGCAAAAGGGAAAGGGAGAGGGAGATGAAGAGGGAGAGGAAAAGGGAGAGAGGAAAAGGGAAAGGGAGGGGAGAGGAAAAGGGAGAGGTAGAGGGAGAGGGGAGACAGGGGAGAGTGCGGGGAGGGTGAATATTCATAAGCAGATACAGAGGAAGAGGGAGAGGAGGCGAGGGAGAGGGAAATGGCAGAGGAAGAAGGCAGAGGAGGAGGTGGAGGAGGGGGAGGAATTGTGAGAAGGAGAGGGAGAGGGAGAGAAGAGGGACAGGAGAGGGAGAGGAAAAGGGAGAGGGAGAAGGAGAGTGGGAGAGCGAGAGGAGGAAGAGGGGGATGAATATTCAGAAGCAGAGGAAGAGGAAGAAGGAGAGGGAGAGGAAAGCGAAGAGGAGGGGGTGCTGCCGGGCCGCCCTGCAAGATTACAGTCTCTACTCACTGCCTTCGTTACACTGTGTGCCGCTGTAGCCCTCCAGGCAGACACACTGCCAGGTCGTGAAGCCGGTCATGAGACAGGTGCCTCCGTTGTTGCACGGGTTGTAGGTGCAGCTGCTGACGTAGGACTCGCACGACGCCCCGGTGATCCCCGAGGGACAGCGGCAGACGTTGCGACCGCC
Source organism: Luidia sarsii (assembly GCA_949987565.1). Classification (NCBI taxonomy): domain Eukaryota; kingdom Metazoa; phylum Echinodermata; class Asteroidea; order Paxillosida; family Luidiidae; genus Luidia; species Luidia sarsii. Next base: position 1,193,210 of record OX465112.1, on the reverse strand, counting down.
GATGACCAAGCAGGTGCCGCCGTTCAGACAACGAGAGGTACCCGCGCACTCCACTGTGGACACAAAGGTGAGAGACACCCGGGGGGATTTCGGGGTTACTGCAAAGGGCAGAGGGGCGTAGTTCCCGCAGGCGATTACACCAAAATCATCTTTAACTTAAAGGCCCTATACGACATTGGTAAATGTCAAACGATTGCCACAGTCTGTGTGTTAAACCTTCAAACATTCCCCAAAATGGTAATTCCCCTCAAATGGTAATCTGCAAAAAAGTTGAAAAAGGCGAAAAACCGTCACGGGTTTTCGCACCGTCCTGTAGTGTAAGACATAGTGTAATAGTCGAGAGTAATCAACTATTAGTTCATGTTTGAGTGAAGATTTCTCGAGAAGTACAGCATCCCAGACCCTAAGATTTCTATCATGACTATCTACAAACTGTGTTAATTAGAAGGAAATATGTGGACATCGATGTTTCCTGATCTTCCCAATATTGTATTGGGCCGTTAACAATCCATCGCAAGACGGCGAGCGATGAAAAGAGACCATACGGTCAAATCGTAACAATGGGATGTAAATCGTAGGGTGAGTTACGATGCATTTGGAGGCTTTGTGAAATCCACCTCTGGCTTACTGATCGCAGTGGGGAACTTCTGGAAAAGCAGAGCCTTCAGGGAAGATGTCTGCAATGTTTCTGTATGGAGAGTTTCCGAGAATGAGTGAGCTACCAATGGTCCAAGGAGTGACCTTCTTTTGAATTAGGGCGCCCTACTTAAGACAAAACAACATCATGTTCAGAGAGTCTGACTGAGGCTGATGAGTCGGCTAATATTTTTTCACGGCTACGGCTCTACTTCAGCCACTACACGAGGTGTATTACAGCGTGTTGGCCTGCATTGCCATAGCCATAGCTATCAACGAAGCCATTGACTCCCCCCCCCCCCCTACACACACACACACATACACACCGCCCTAATGTGGTGTGGAAAGGTCAGCCGTGTGCCACACGTTCACCGCGTGCCTACCGAAGTTCTCGCAGCGGTCTCCCGAGTAGCCCTCGGTGCAGTCGCATGTGAAGGACCCGTAGACGGTGGCCTGGCACACGCCGAAGTAGCAGGGGTTCGGGAAGCACACGTCCCTGACGCTGCAGTCGTCTCCGCTATAGCCCGACATGCACTGGCACCGGAAGCCCTCGACCAACACACTCGGCTGGCACACTCCGCCGTGGTAGCAGACTACGTTAGAACACACTGGAGTCGTCCCAACAAAAGATCAAACAAGAACAGGAGAGGTTAGCGTGCTAGAGAAAACAAACTAAATTGGTGAGGTGCATGTCCATACACGTCGTAGGTTGGGCTAAGTGGATACATGTGGATACAATTCCCTCTCCTGTCAGATCACACGATATGCATATGAGCTGGTAAGTTAACGACTGAAAAGAATCAACCGTTTTCCACGTTAGCAAAGCATGGGTACATATAACAAATTCGCCCTATTTTTATTGCACAGCTCTATGGCGAAGCGAGGTCGTCAACTTCGTAAATTGTTCAAATTGTTTCTCAAAAACCCAGATGAGTTCAGAAATGAAACTCACACAGTTTTCGTCTTGGTAAAGCTAGCGGCACGCATTGTGATACATGTTCCTTACTTGCCGCGCGCCGCTAGCTTCAGTTTGGCATCCAGTCACCAAGGGAATCTCCACTGATTTTTTTCCCCCGAAACTACCGACCCAACATTCCTACCAATAATATATTTTGTTGCTGGTATCCAGCCGAAATTTCCATATGAGTTTCATTTCTGTAAGATTCATCTCGATACCTATAAAAACAACTTTCAAATTCGGAAACAAACCACGATCGACCTAGATTTTCAGGTTTTGTCGGCCAGAGACGAAGCCTGAGCCCGAGCCTAAGCCTTCATTTCGTAAACGGGGCTATGTCAAAGCAAGCTTTCCACATTGCGATCCGCCACCGTGCAAACCAGTAGGGTCGTATCTAAAGTCCGGGCTTTCAAACGCTCAGCGGCAATTGGCCGGCAATGCTTACCGAATTCCTGGCATCGATCTCCGGTATAACCGAGGTGGCAGTCGCAGGCGAAGCCGGCCGTTGTCGGGCGGCAGGTGCCGCCGTTGTAGCAGGCGTTCCCGGGGCACGGCAGCGCGAGGTCGCAGGTGGTGCCGCCGTATCCCTCCGCGCATTGGCAGCGGTTTCCCGCTGCGTCGGCGATGCAGGTGCCGCCATTACGGCACGGGTTGCTCGCGCACCAGGAAACTGAGTGGGAAAACCAGATTTGGCGAAAAGGTGTGACTTCTTTAGGATTGCAGTGAGTAGGATGACTAGCGGCCTAGCTATGTCGGCGTGTAGTTTACTTCCCCCCCCCATGAAAGCTCGTAGTTTATCCAGCCAAAATGGATGTCCGGCCCCTACGAGATTTTGCAGCCACCTACCACCCCCATGTAAAATTCTCTCGCCTCACCCCTTAGAACGACACATCAAGAACTCAGTCTTTGCCTATTTCCCAAACCCGTTTTTGTACTCTGTGTTAAGTAACACAATGTGCATTATTGTTGATTGATGCTGTGGAAAAGATATAAACTAAACTAAACTAAAAGTAAATCTCAAAAGTTAGAGGGCCTGATGTTTTGATCCTAGTAGGACCTTTCTCAAAGGCAAAGTGACAATGGCATACACAGACAGTCAGGGGAAGGAAAGCCCGGAGACACGTGACAGAGGAAGGACAAAGGGGAAGGGGGTGGGAGTGGGATGCAGATGTACACCAAGGGAGGAGAGATTAAAACTAAAACTAAACCTTGCATCTCGACCAGTGCCGAACCGAGCCGACTGGCCGACCAGCCTCCATCCACGCAGCGATACTCGAGCGGATGCTTACCCGAATTCTGGCAGTGATCCCCGTAGAATCCCGACGCGCAGAAACACAGGAACTCGTTCTGGCTGGAGAAGCAGGTGCCGCCGTTGCGGCACGGGTAGACGGTGTCCGAGCAGAAGAGGTGCTCGCAGTTGGCACCGGTGTATCCCTCCGCGCACTGGCAGCGGTATCCCCCGCCGTCCGCAACGCAGGTACCGCCATCGAAACACGGGGAGCTCACACAGGCGCCGGCTGGCAAAGGAGAAATCAAAATGCAGCTCTAGTCAAACAAATAAACGAATTGGGTAAATGACTGGGAGCTTTTTTAAAAGAAAATTATGGGGGAATTTGGAGGAACTATCCAGGACTGGAGCTCCATCTACGAGTATGTGGATCAGGGAGCCAATAGAAGTGACACCGAACTCCGGGGGTGGATGGTTGGATTGATCAGATGATTGTTTTATTGTTTTGGTCCAAATGAAATCCCTGATATACAATGTTTGGAGCGATGCGGTGCTCAGCTTGCCTATAGCTATGCGATGTAAATAGCCAACGGTATGTCCCGCAGGAAAGACGGCACGTAGGCCTACAGGCTACGGCCTAACGCATAGATACATTAAAAACATTTAACATTTTTGAGTGGCCCCTTAGACAAAATTACAGGAAAAACTGGCTAGGAATTCTGTACACAAACGATAGTCAACTATACACGTGATGAACGAGTGATGAACGAGCAACCTGCAGTGGCACTCTGATAGATACTCACCGATAGATGTCTGGCAGCGATCTCCGTAGAACCCTGAGGCGCACGCGCATCGGCGGGCTGCTTGCTCGGAGACGGAGCACGTGCCGCCGTTGAGGCACTGGTACCCCGCGCTGAAGCAAGACGCGTGCTCGCAGTTGTCGCCGTAGTATCCGCCCGCGCAGTGACAGCGGTAGCCGGCGCTATCCTCACTGCAGGTGCCGCCATTTTGACACGGTGAACTCTGACACCAGTCAGCTGGAAGCAAAAAGCCCAGGTTAAAAAAAGAAAGAATATCAAACATAAGCAGACGATCAAATCCGTGTCATAGTGACATTTAATTTAACTATCTTTCTCACTGTAGGCCTAAAGTGAAGAAAACGCTGTTTACGGAAATGAAATACAACGTACTTGAATGCTCGCAGAAAACTCCTGTGTATCCTCCTGCGCAGTAACAATGGTAGTCATTGCCATCGAACGAACAAGTGCCACCATTTTGACACGGTGAGTTCGTGCAGGCTAGAGAGAAAACAAGAAAATTAGGTTTTAAACAGAGGCTAACCCAACACGTGTAAAACACTATTTTACGGAAATGAAATGCAACGTACGTCGATACTCGCAGTGGTCGCCAGTGTATCCTTCCGCGCAGTAACAATGGTAACCATTGCCATAGAGGGAACAGGTGCCGCCATTTTGACACGGTGAGTTCGTGCAGGCTATAGAGAAGAAAAAAAATCACACGGCAAGTGATGGTTAAATGCTTCTGACTGACTCACTCACCCCAGCAAAGATATCTGACTACTTGGGAAGGTCACCGCTTATATGTACTGAGTAGCCCAGGTGGTAGGGCGCTGGTACCTTTAACCAGAGCCCACAGTTCGAATCCTCATTACATTGAATTTTCTTGATGATTTTCACGAACTAAAACCTGTAGTTAGATTTCCGTTAAAGACGTTCAAGTGTTAAATTAATCAGAGGCTAACATACAAATGTAATTTCTAATGATATTCGGAGGACATGAAATGCAACGTACGATGGTCCTGACAGCGATCACCGTGATAGCCAGGGGCGCAGTGACATCGGATGCCTTGAGCAAGTTGCTGACAAGACCCGCCGTTGTAGCACGAGCTTACAGTGCAACTCGACTGCACCAGATGTTCGCAGAAAATGCCAGTGTATCCTTCTGCGCAGTAACAGTGGAAATCATCGCCATAGAGGGAACAGGTGCCGCCATTTTGACACGGTGAGTTCGTGCAGGCTACCAGAGTAGAAAAAGAGATCAATTCATAATTATAGCAGTAGCATTTCGATGACGTGCGGACGGATATCCAGAATATTTTCTCCTTTGCCACTTTAAGGTCATCAGAATGTAGGTTTCAAACAGAGGCTAACCCAACATGTGTAAAACACTATTTTACGGAAATGAAATGCAACGTACGTCGATACTCGCAGTGGTCGCCAGTGTATCCTTCCGCGCAGTAACAATGATAATCATTCCCATAGAGGGAACAGGTGCCACCATTTTGACACGGTGAGTTCGTGCAGGCTATAGAGAACAAAGAATCATACGGCAAGTAATGGTTAAATGCTTCTGACTGACGCACTCACCCAGCAAAGATATCTGACTACTTGGGAAGGTCACCGCCTATAATTATTATACTGAGTAGCCCAGGTGGTAGAGCGCTGGTACCTTTAACCAGATCCAACGGTTCGAATCCCCATTACATTGAATTCCCTTGATGATTTTCACGAACTCAAATCTGTAGTTAGATTTCCGTTAACGACGTTCAAGTGTTAAATTAGTCAGAGGCTAACATACAAATGTAATTTCTAATGATATTCCGAGGACATGAAATGCAACGTACGATGGTCCTGACAGCGATCACCGTGATAGCCAGGGGCGCAGTGACATCGGATGCCTTGAGCAAGTTGCTGACAAGACCCGCCGTTGTAGCACGAGCTTACAGTGCAACTCGACTGCACCTGATGTTCGCAGAAAATGCCAGTGTATCCTTCCGCGCAGTAACAATGGAAATCATCGCCATAGAGGGAACAGGTGCCGCCATTTTGACACGGTGAGTTCGTGCAAACTATAGAGAAAAAAAGGAATCATACGACAAGAAATTGTTAAATGCTTCTGACTGACGCACTCACCCCAAGCAAAATTATCTGACTACTTGGGAAGGTCACCGCCTATATGTACTGAGTAGCCCAGGTGGTAGAGCGCTGGTACCTTAAACCAGAGCCCACAGTTCGAATCCTCATTACATTGAATTCCCTTGATGATTTTCACGAACTAAAATCTGTAGTTCGATTTCCGTTAAAGACGTTCAAGTGTTAAATTAGACAGAGGCTAACATACAAATGTAATTTCTAATGATATTCGGAGGACATGAAATGCAACGTACGATGGTCCTGACAGCGATCACCGTGATAGCCAGGGGCGCAGTGACATCGGATGCCTTGAGCAAGTTGCTGACAAGACCCGCCGTTGTAGCACGAGCTTGCAGTGCAACTCGACTGCACCTGATGTTCGCAGAAAATGCCAGTGTATCCTTCTGCGCAGTAACAATGGAAATCATCGCCATAGAGGGAACAGGTGCCGCCATTTTGACACGGTGAGTTCGTGCAAGCTACGAGAGTAGAAAAAGAGATCAATTCATAATTATAGAAGTAGCATTTCGATGACGTGCGGACGGATATCCAGCATATTTTCCCCTTTGTCACTTTAAGGTCATCAGAATGTAGGTTTTCATATAGAGGCTGACCTTTAATATGTAAAGGTCGTCAAAAAGTAGGTTTCAAACAAACTCAACACAAATTACAGAAAATGAAAGTTAACATACATCTGTACTGGCAGTGATCGCCAGTGTATCCTTCCGCGCAGTAACAGTGGTAATCATTCCCATAGAGGGAACAGGTGCCGCCATTCTGACACGGTGAGTTCGTGCAGGCTATAGAGAACAAAGAATCATACGGCAAGTAATGGTTAAATGCTTCTGACTGACGCACTCACCCCAGCAAAGATATCTGACTACTTGGGAAGGTCACCGCCTATATTATACTGAGTAGCCCAGGTGGTAGAGCGCTGGTACCTTTAAACAGAGCCCATGGTTCGAATCCTCATTACATTGAATTCCCTTGATGATTTTCACGAGCTAAAATCTGTAGTTAGATTTCCGGTAAAGACGTTCAAGTGTTAAATTAGTCAGAGGCTAACATAGAAATGTAATTTCTAATGATATTCTGAGGACATGAAATGCAACGTACGATGGTCCTGACAGCGATCACCGTGATACCCAGGGGCACAGTGACATCGGATGCCTTGAGCAAGTTGCTGACAAGACCCGCCGTTGTAGCACGAGCTTACAGTGCAACTCGACTGCACCTGATGTTCGCAGAAAATGCCAGTGTATCCTTCCGCGCAGTAACAATGGAAATCATCGCCATAGAGGGAACAGGTGCCACCATTTTGACACGGTGAGTTCGTGCAGGCTATAGAGAAAAAAAGAACGATTCATAATTATACCAGTAGCATTTCGATGATGTGCTGACGGATATCCAAGTATATTTTCCCCTTTGCCACTTTAAGGTCATCAGAATGTAGGTTTTCATATAGAAGCTGAGCCTTAATATGTAAAGGTCGTCAAAAAGTAGGTTTCAAACAAACTCAACATGTGTAAAACACAAATTACAGAAAATGAAAGTTAACGTACAGCTGTACTGGCAGTGATCGCCAGTGTATCCTTCCGCGCAGTAACAATGGTAATCATCGCCATCGAAGGAACATGTGCCGCCATTTTGACACGGTGAACTCTCGCACACTTCACCTGCAACGTAGATTACGAACGGCTTAAAAACATACAAGTTTGTCAATTACCAGGTGTTATGAACTTAGTTGCGAAGAGCGCCACCAAGCGAGCGTGCGGCGCGCCGGCCTACTGTGCGACTGCAGGGCATCAACATTGCGTGGGCTGGCCACGGATGGTGAGCTGGTTTCTTTCTTTTTGAATCCATATCCGTGTTTGCTGTTAGTTATGTACCCTCTGATTCTTCTAATTGACAACCTGCAATCGTTATTTGACCCCCGAATTAATCTAAAAGAGTTCTGCCTTCCGGGTTTGGTTAAAGTAATTTCAGTCCTAGTACACGAGGTGTCGGAAATAGGTGTCCTCCTAATTGATCCATCACGTACGTGCATTATGTAAACATCACAATCGCGGCTTATTTCCCCATGTTTATTGTTGATTATCTATTCCAGAATGATCTTCGGTCTCTCCACCAGCCCAAGCACATAATGAGCCTTAATCAATCAAACAAAATGACTGGACATTCGAGTTTTTCTACGCGTCTCCTCCGTTTACGTGTAGTGATGGAGATATCCATCTCGTCCGCAGGTCTAGCGGATAGTCAGCAGCGTGTGACGTCATGATTGGTGAGGTCACCGTTGCACTAACCGTGCCCGTTCCTGCAAACATTCTCTGGAGGTCGTTAGCTCAGCAAGTAGCTCTCGTGTGCCCTGAATCTTTAGTGAGATTTCTGCCTCAAGAGGCCGTGAGACCAATATCTATCCTGTTTGATTTTTTCGCCTCGCGTGGATGAAAACTTATCGTGTGCGTCGACTTGAGCTACGTGCTGAGCAAAAAGATGAAAACTGGCCAATGAAAGCGCACCCTCTGTTCACGTGATGGCTTCCAAAAATATGTGTTCAGTGCACACGGTGAGCTACGTGCTGAGCTAACGACCTCGAGAGGATTTTTGCTCAGCAGATAGCGCTCGTGTGCGGCGGCCTTGAGCCCGAGCCTAAGCCTTCATTTCGTGAACGGACTTACTGTAGAGGTGGCACAGCGCTCCGTGGTGACCGGGCGTGCAGCTACATCGGTAGGCGCCGGCGACGGTGACCAAGCACGTGGCGCCGTTCAGACAGCCGCAAGGCGTCTGGCAATTGGGCCCGCCGTATCCCTCCGCGCAGTGGCAGCGATAGCCAGCGCCCTCTGCGGCGCAGGAGCCGCCGTTGGCACAGGGCCCGCTCAGACACTGGTCCACTGAAAGGGTGGGAGAAAAAAGATCAATTCCAAAAGGACGAGGTGAGATTTGGATCGAGAGCAGAGTTGAGTGTCGAGCCCTTGTACAATATCATACCCAGTCGATGTCTAAACAGCCATTCAAATGAACATGAAACCACATTAGTCTGAGAGTGGTTTCTGTAGCAGCATTTATTTAATGTTTTTCCTATTCAAATTGACCGCCATTTTGAAACATCTAGCGCCCATAGCCTCGTTTTGGGCTCAATGCATATAATTTGCATAAGTAATAAGTAAGGCTTATAATTTGCTTCAAGCGAAGCATCTAGTGCTCAAGCGGGAGTTCGATCGTTCGCACTGTCCCCCCCCCCTCCGGTATGGTCCCCGCCTCTTTATAGTGAGCGTTGCAAGGGCCGCAGCCCTCCTAATTTCGCGTGAAAACCCGAGAAGGACGGGAAGTGTACATACTTTGGCAGGTACCGTCGGCACTGCACGGGCACAGGCAGTCGAACCCACCGTCTTCCCTTCCGAGACAAATGCGGTTGCTGCCGCACGGGTTCAATCTGCATGGATCTGAGACAACGAGGGAGAGAGAGGGGGGAAGGGAGGGGGAGAGGGAGAGGGAGGGGCAGACAGAGAGAGATGGAGGGAGAGGAGAAAGAGGGGATAGGAGAGAGGGGAGGGAGAGAGGAGAGATAGAGAAGGAGACAGAGATAGAGGTAAAGTGGGGAAGAGGGGGAGGAGGAGGAGAGAGAGAGGAGCACAGGGAGGGGAGATAAAGGGGATGACAGGGGATACGAGGAATATTGAGGGGAGAGACAGAGGAAGGGGAGAGAGGAAGCGAGGGAGAGAGATCATATAGAGAGGGGAAGATACAGAGAGAGGGAGAGACAGCCCGGAGAGAGAGATGAGGAGATGGGAAAAGAGGAAGGAGGAGAGAGAGAGGAGAGAGTGTGGAGGTAAGAGAAGACGGATACGAGAAGTTGGAGGGCGAGAAACAGAAGAAGGGAAGATTGGTATAGAGGGAGGGAATGAGGAGAGATCATATAGAAAAGGAGAGCGATGAAGAGAGAGGAGGGAGGGAAGAACAGACATTGAGACAGGGAGAATAAGAAATAAGGAATAGGAGAGAAGGAAAGATAGCGAGTGAGAGTGTTTATTGTTTATAAGTGTGTTCACGGACCAATCAAGGAACAATCATGACGAAGTGCATTGGATCGACAAATAAAGAAATGCTTGGTGTTTGGCTTTCATGTCGACACGACACCAACCACAAGTCAGGCTTTTATTGACACAAAGTGGACATTCTGACCAACGTTGGCCATTGCCCTAAAATGTGTTGTTTTAACAGTAAAGGGTTTGTATAACTCTGTCCGCCTTGCTGAAGAGCACCGTCTGATGATAGCACGCGGCCGTCCGATTCTCACCTTCCCTCTCGCAGCGGTCGCCGCTGAAGTAGGGCGGACACTTGCACATGTAGGACCCGTCCTCGGTCGGGTTGCCGTAGCACGAACCACCGTTCCGGCACGAATGCAGCTCGCAGGGACCTGCAACAGAACGGAAAACGTGCACACACAAAAAAAATCATTCAAATGGACATTCAACCATGCGATACAGAGGTGGTGCAACAATTAGTCCTCGGAAATAGACGCGTGCAATTGCCACAAGAATAGATGCGAGTAACCGTATACAACCAGGCGTGATGGATTAGTTCTCGATAACTTTTCTCATAGACAGGGACACGATGTCATCTTCCTCCCGGATGGATGCTGAGCCGGCAACCCATTGCGGACGAATGGCCGCAGTTGCGATAAGACTTGAATGCTCGCGGGGTTTGGTCCACATGGAGAGTCTACAGTGACGCAATCATGCGTCAACTCGACCGAGAAGGAGTACGGCTGCTCCTGAGCAGAAAGAGCAGGCAGTGACCTCCAGCCCCGGGAAGAGTCAAGCTCCAGCCCCGGGAAGAGTCAAGCTCCAGCCCCGGGAAGAGCCAAACTCCAGCCCCGGGAAGAGTCAAGCTCCAGCCCCGGGAAGAGCCAAGCTCCAGCCCCGGGAAGAGTCAAGCTCCAGCCCCGGGAAGAGTCAAGCTCCAGCCCAAGGATGAGTCAAGCTCCAGCCCCCGGGAAGAGTCAAGCTCCAGCCCCGGGAAGAGTCAAGCTCCAGCCCCGGGAAGAGTCAAGCTCCAGCCCCGGGAAGAGTTAAGCTCCAGCCCCGGGAAGAGTCAAGCTCCAGCCCCGGGAAGAGTCAAGCTCCAGCCCCGGGAAGAGTCAAGCTCCAGCCCCGGGAAGAGTCAAGCTCCAGCCCCGGGAAGAGTCAAGCTCCAGCCCCGGGATGAGTCAAGCTCCAACCCCCGGGAAGAGTCAAGCTCCAGCCCCGGGAAGAGTCAAGCTCCAGCCCCGGGAAGAGTCAAGCTCCAGCCCCGGGAAGAGTCAAGCTCCAGCCCCGGGAAGAGTCAAGCTCCAGCCCCGGGAAGAGTCAAGCTCCAGCCCCGGGAAGAGTCAAGCTCCAGCCCCCGGGAAGAGTCAAGCTCCAGCTCCGGGGAAGAGCGGACTTCTGGACGCCGTGTCACCGCGGCTTCGCCCGGCCGGCCGACGGGAGCGGCCGTCCCTCACGCTCCCGCTCCCACCCTACACCGACTCACTCCCAGCCTACACCGACTCACCGTGGTTCTCGCACGACGACCCGTAGTAGCCCGGGGGGCAGAGACACTTGGACACGGTCTGGTCGCTGCCCAGTATCATGCAGGAGGCGCCGCCGTAGCACGGGTTGGAGACGCACGCGTTCTGAATCGCCAACACCACTGTCGGACAAACCATTTTGAAAAGAACCATCAATTTGTTTTCTTCCTCGCGACATCAATAAAACCGACATTCACCCGCATGGGTCATAGAGAGTAGAGCTTGTTTCAACGCACGAACGAAAACCCAATGTTAGGCATTCACCTACCGTTCTCGCAGTGGTCTCCAGACGCGTCTGGCGGACATATGCATCGGTAGTGCCACGGTCTGGAGACGGACGCGAAGCACGTGCCGCCGTTCAGGCACGGGTCGGGGAAACACATGTAGACTGTGGGCGTGTGGAGGAACAGAGGGTTGGGAGTGGTTAGTGATTATACGAGGGGAGGGAGAGAGGGTGAGGGAGAGAGAGAGAAAGAGAGGGAAGAGAGGGGAGAGAGAGAGAGGAGAGAGAGAAGGACAGAGAGGGGGAGAGAAAGAGTGAGTGAGAGAAGAGAGAGATAAGGGGAGAGGGGGAGAGAGAGAGGAGAGAGGGGGAGAGAAAGGGGGAAGGAGAGAGAAGAGAGAGAGTGAAAGAGAGAGAGAGGAGAGATATAGGGAGATAGAAAGATGGTTAGAAAGAGAGGGGAGATTGAGAGATAGAGAGAGTTGTGGACAGGGAGACGTGGAGGGAGAGAGGGGAAAGAGAGAGGGAGAGAGAGAAGGAGAGGGGAGAGAGAGGGGAGGGAGAGAGAGGGGAGAGGAAGAGAGAGGTGGGGAGTAACAGATAGGGACTGAGAGGAGAGGGTAGAATGAGAGTAGGTAGGGAGAGAGACGAAGGGGCAGATACAGAGAGAAGGAGAGAGATAGGAAGAGAGATGTGGAAAGTGAGAGGGGGAAGAGGGGGAGAGATAAAGAGATAAAGGCAGAGGAAGAGAGAGAGAGCGAGAAGGAAATGGAGATATATAGAGAGGGGGGTGGAGAGAGGGGGAAAGAGAGAGGGACGGAGAAAGAGACAGAGAGGGATCGAAAAGAGGGAGAGACAGGGGACATGGAAATACCGATGTGCTTTGCGATCCGAGCAACCAACTCCACCCTAACCCCAACGCCAACGGCACCCACGGCCGATCGGCTCTCAACCCACCATTGGAAGAGCAATCGTCTCCACCGTATCCCTCGGGGCAGAGGCATGTGTAGCGCGTAGAGTCGCTGTTTGACTGGAGGCAGGTGCCACCGTTATCACACGGGCCGGAAGAGCAGCCGCTCAGCCGATCGTCCGCTGCGAAAGATGAAAACAACAAGGAAATGATACATTCTCGTTTCAGTTATTTCAAACAACGTGTAATTGATGTCATGACAAGTTGTCTGAAAGGCATTCAACAGACAATATGTGTTTGGTTCCGAAACATGTATGGGGCAGGCGATTGATCTAGGCGACGTGGTTGAGAAAGGTAGAACGGCCGGTAGTGAATCTTGCAGGTGTAGCAGCAGGGGAATGGGGCGAGTGAATGTGGCAGCTGATGAAAGTAGCAGGTAACTGTGGTAGGTGCATGTGACAGGTGCATGTAAAAAGTGAATGTGGCAGGTGCATGTGACAGGTGCATGTGACAAGTGAATGTGGCAGGTGCATGTGACTGGTGCATGTGACAAGTGAATGTGGCAGGTGCATGTGGCAGGTGCATGTAACGAGTGAATGTGGCAGGTGAATGTGGCAGGTGCATGTTACAAGTGAATGTGGCAGGTGAATGTGGCAGGTGCATGTGACAAGTGAATGTGGTAGGGGAAAGGGACACGTGCATAATTATGACAGGTAAATGTGACAGGTGACTGTGACAAGTGAATGCGACAAGTGAATGTGGCAGGTGCATGTGACAGGTGCATGTGACAAGTGAATGTGGCAGGTGCATGTGACGAGTGAATGTGGCAGGTGAATGTGGCAGATGCATGTGACAAGTGAATGTGGCAGGTGAATGTGGCAGGTGCATGTTACTAGTGAATGTGGTAGAGGAAAGAGACAAGTGCATAATTATGACAGTGCATAATTATGACAGGTGAATGTGACAAGTGAATGTGGCAGGTTAATGTGACAGGTGAATGTGGCAGGTTAATGTGACAGGCGAATGTGACAGGTGAATGTGGCAGGTGAATGTGACAAGTGAATGTGACAGGTGAATGTGACAGGTGCGTGTGACAGGTGAATGTGACAGGTTAATGTGACAGGTGAATGCGACTGGTGAATGTGACAGGTGGACGTGACAGGTGAATGTGACAGGTGAATGTGACAGGTGAATGTGGCAGGTGAATACGGAAGGGGAATGTGGCAGGTGAATGCGGAAGGGGAATGTGGCAGGTGTATGCCTTACAGGTGAATGCGATGGGCGAACTTGGCAGATCAATGCCTGGGGAGATGAAAGGGGAAGAGGACTTTGTTGGCAGGTGAATTTGTCAAGTGTGCGTTACAGGTGAATGTCAGAGGGGAGAGCGTGTGGGGGAGAGGGCAAATGCAGTTAATACCGATTTCACAGTCTTCCCCTGAGAAGCCGGCCTGGCAGTCGCAGATCCTGCTCTGGTCGTCGCCGTGCTGAATCATACAGGTGCCGTCATTCTGACAGGGGTTAACCGGCTCGCACGCTGTCCCTGCAACTACCACAAAAAAAGTTGGCCAAAAACGTCACTTCCCGCTCGAACACTCTCAGATACAATGCCGGCTGAACAGTTGTTACCTCATCTCTCTCCATATGTTTTCCTCCACACAATCATATAACAGACATTTCAAAACAAAAAAGGTGGGTTGGGACTCTTTCGCTGCCTTTGAGAAGGAACCTGCTAAGATCGAAACGTCAGACACTTTGAATCTCTGAGGTTTGCATGTTCGTCATTTCATGTTAGTGAGAAGCTCTCGAACGTTTTGCATGTTACCTCAGCCAGCAATCATATACAAGACCTCCGGGTTGCGTTGGAGGATTGTGGAGGATTGAGGCAAGTGTAAAAAAATTCCAGTTGGAGGATTATATGGAGGATTCAGGAAGGTTGTTGTGGAGGATTGAGCAAACATGCTACAGTGAGATCTTGTAGGATTGTGGAGGATTGAGGAAGGTTGTCATATTTACACTGGATAACTGTGGAGGATTGTGGTGGACTGTGGAGGACTGTGGAGGATTGTGGAGGACTGTGGAGGATTGTGGAGGATTGTGGAGGATTGTGGAGGATTGTGGAGGATTGAGGAAGGTTGTTCAAATTACACTGGAGGATTGTGAAGGATTTAAGAGGGTCCAAGAGGGTTCCAAGGAAACAGTACTTGGGGATTACAGGGGTAGAGACAAAAGGTGTCACTTAATTATGTCATATGCTGTCAAAGTTACTGAAAAGACACCGGTCAATCGGCCGACAGAAATGGATACCATGTAGGTTTGCGGTGACACCATCTCTTTCGAGACGAGAGTGGATCCGAAAAGAGCCGGTAACTATGTGTAACTGAGTTACCGGCTCTCTCAGAGCCGCCACTCCCTCCCACAAGAGAGGTATTGCATGGTATCACCTTCACTTCCACCATGCAAACCTTCCAATCTTATCGCAGACGCTATCGTGCACACAGCTGCCCTACACTCCGAGAACGGTGCTTCTTGACCCTATCGCCCACCGCGCTTTGCATTGAGACATAACTGGGCTTACCAATGACCTCCAGGCAGAAGGCTCCCCCATAGCCGTCCACACAACGACAGCCGAGCGCGTTCGTCTCCGGGATGAAGTAGCACGTGCCCCCGTTCTGGCACACGCCCTGGAAGCAGATCATGTCAGACGCTAGGGGGAATGGAAATTGCAGAGGAAAGGAGGGACATTAGGTTCCCATATGCGACTCGTTGAGTCCAGCGGGTTTGCAATCGCCAGTCGAACGCAGCTCGAAGCAGCCATGTGGACCGGGGGGTGAAATTTTACAGTTTTACAATCAGATCAGAGATGCTTGACCTCATAAACCTTCCCCTTCCCCTCCCCTTCCCCTTCTCCTTCCCCTTCTCCTTCCACTTCCACTTCCCATTTCCCTTCCACTTCCACTTCTACTTCCCCTTTCCCTTTCCCTTTTCCTTCCCCTTTCTCTCCCCCTTCCCATTCCCCTTCCCCTTCCCTTCCCCTTCCACTTCCAAGTCTACTTCCCCTTTCCCTTTCCCTTTTCCTTCCCCTTTCTCTTCCCCTTCCCCTTCCCCTTCCCCTTCCCCTCCCCTCCCCCTTCCCCTACCCCTCCCCCTTCCCCTTCCCCTTCCCCTTCCCCTTCCCCTTCCCCTTCCCCTTCCCCTTCCCCTTCCCCTTCCCCTTCCCCTTCCCCTTCCCCTTCCCCTTCCCCTTCCCCTTCCCCTTCCCCTTCCCCCTCCCCTTCCCCTTCATCATCTTCATCACCATCATCATCATCATCAGCCTCTTTCCCCTTCAACCTCAGACTCTTCCCCTCTACCATCGGGACTCATTTTGCAAAGATAAGCATACTTACGGGCACTTTGTCCGAGTGTCACTGCCACAAGCAAGACTCCTAACCGCTCCCACATACTGCAGCGATGGCACCGGAGCTAACGGGACCAACAAATCCTGCAAAGGGGATGAATGCCAGTAAGAATATACTTGAGAAGTGGACAACTTTGAAGATCCTGCAGTATCCGAAGCTCTGGATGTACCATTCGTTACTCCCTAAAAATCAATAATGCTAAATCAAGGGTTGCCCACTAAATTGTTTGGTTGTTGTGATAGGCCGTATGGTTTCTGTGCATCGCTCATTGTCTTGCGATTGATCGCAAGTTACGATGAATTTTTGGCGAAATGACTGCTGGTGTTTGTTCTAAATCTGTAAACAGGATGGAGAAGCCAACGCACCGTGTAATGTCTATTCTACTTGTTTTCTTCCTCGCTTGTTTGGTTAGCGTTCCTTCGCAGTGACAATGGCCAGTCATGTGTGCAGCTGTGATCGACAGCCCGTGGGCGATGTTCACTGATGCCGCAACCCTGTCTGGCGAGTTTGTGGTCGGATGTTTGGTTGTTTTTGTTGTTCCTTTTGGCTTTTCGTTCTTGCATTTTCTTTATCTGTGTATTCCTTTTTTGGGGGGGTGGCCTGTGTTCCGCTCGAAGGCATTCCTTCCGTCAACATTACTTGCACTTTCAATGAAAAACGTAAGGGGGAGGATGGTGTTGGGCAAAATCGCTCGTCCAAGCTTTTTATCAGAAAATGTAGGCAGCTTGTGACCGACTTTCACCAAACACGACCTAACTGTTGATCTGTTGTTGCCCGTGTGTGTAATCAATGAGTGATATTTTGACCGGCAAAGTCACATTCATGTTCCAAATAAACTGCCAATATTTGTTTAATGGATGTGATGCGAATCATAATGGGTTTTTTTCTCATTCCTGGTTCTAGAACTGTGCCATTTGGTCAGGAACTTTTTTTCCATGAAATTAAATTTGTATTGAAATTTAATTGAAATTTCATTAAAATGGAGTTGAAATGGAATTGAAATGGAAATGGAATGGGATGGAAGTGGAATTGAAATGGAATTGAAAATGGAATTGAAATGGAATTGAAATGGAATTCAAAATGGAATTGAAATGGAATTGAAATGGAATTGAAAATGGAATTGAAAATTGAAATGGAATGGAATTGAAATTGAATTGAAATGGAATTGAAAATGGAATTGAAATGGAATTGAAATGGAATTGAAAATGGAAATGAAAATGGAATTGAAATGGAATTGGAAATGGAGGGGAATTGAAATGGAAAAAAATGAAATGGAATTGAAACGGGACTTCATTTTCAGTGAATTTATTTAACAATTTCAAGTCAGACCCAAGTTAGCATATGATTTCGAGTTCAAGGTTTGTCTCATGACAAGGTTGACGTGCTGAACCGAAACGTACGACGGTGTTACATTATAAAGGCCTATACATTGGGTTTGACAAAGTATCGAGGCGATTCTTTGACCTTGGCAAATGGTGCACCATACCTCTAAATGAAAAGACAACAAGACAAAAATGGACGGACGGAACTCCAGTCAGTGAAGACCACAGCAGTTTTATTATAGAAAATAATCTATTCTTGTTTTTGACTTCGTGTATTTGTTCTATGAAAACAACCCACGCCTGATCGCTGGCTGGCTGGGGGTTGGTCGGAATGTTAGCTGGGGTGTTTGAAAGTTTGTTTGTGTGAAAATAGAACACAATATAGGAAGACAATGCTGTTTACGAATCCATGTGAAAGTGCTTATGACAGATCGGCATGGCGCTGTTTGATTGACAAGAACGTTCCTGGACGATAGCGGAACCACCGACGCAATTCGTTAACGTGAACCACTGACGGCCTGGTACCCGCCATTTTTGCGCGCACTCACGGATTCATCTCACGGCTAAGGATACCAAAATTGAAAAGAAAATGAGATAATTATGAAGGTCCGATCTACAATTTGGAGTATAGTTACAAGAGCCGAGAAACTTTTGGATGTGGAAAACTTGAAGTAATTGAAAGTGAGTGTTTTTTTGTACAGTGTTCTATGGAAGCTCGATTTAGTGTTCTGCAACCGAAGCCACCCACACACAGCAACCAAGGTAATAGTGCAGTGCCCAACGCGCCCTCACGATCCATCGGGTGACGTCAACAAGGCAATCCCCAGCACAGTCCTCGGGCACATTATTTTCACAATCACTTTTTGCAGTAAGCCGCCAATGCCTTTGCGGACCGCTAACAGAGAAATCCCCGGCAACAGAGCATCAATCTCTGACTAAAACGAACAATAACAGAAAAAGCATACAACAAAACGCCAAAGAATAGTTAATTTTAGAGGGTTTTATTTATACACAGTCAACACGTAGTATAATAAAGTTTGGTGGGGAAAAAAGGTGTTCGGCAAAATTCAATGGTTTGTCCATCACTTAGTCTGCGTTTGTCAAACCAAATATTTCGGCGAGTTGTTTTTTTCTTTGCTTCAACAAGTTTTCTGGACCATCCCACTGGTGACAGTTCTCTTTTGCTATGAATGGATTGCTGTATAGAGGTTTGCCCGGCGCTTAGCGTTGGTCTTGCCATTTAACGCTGTGGAAGTATCGGGCAAGCCAGTGTTGAGTAAGGTATATTTCGGTCCATAATCTGGCCGACTCCTCGTGTGCAGTGTGCGCTGTTGTTAAAAGAAGTTGTTGCCGACATGCTTATTTTGCCCAGTCGTGAAGGGTGATGACAAACAGGGTACTTCTGCCCCACCCCCCCCCCCTAAAAAAGGCTACACCTCCCCGGTGGTCGATCCCACGGACCTTACCTTAACTACCGGTAACGATCGGTCATAATGACGATAGGCCTATGCTACACTCGACAACACTATGCCCGCTGAACCACTTCCAGCCACGACACAATCCCTCATAAGGCGAGTAACCATAGATCGCACATCTTTCTGAAATCACCCATGCATGTGATATTATACTTGTTCTCCCATCACCCGTGAATACCTAGGCAATTGATCGCTCATCGGGATAAATCGGTTGGGAAACCGCAATGATATAGCACATTCAGTGAAAATTTGCTCGTATCAAACATCTGCGATGATTTGACAAAAAAATTAAATTCTTTGAATAATAATCTGCTTAACCAACTCCCCCACCAAATTAAACAACAACTGGGGCTCCGACCGAGGTCTCCTGCTTAGAAAATCATTCAAGTATATGCCTGGGGACTAAAAATTACCCCAAAAAGCGCTCTCCTTGAAATGAATGCCAATGGAATGTGGCGGCATTGTCGGCTAGTTTCGATCATGCCACGCTGTACTTCCCGTGAATGCTACTGCGTACCCGGTGGGGCTTCGAGACTCACCGTGACCTTGCCAAAAGACAATGGTCTTTGGGTTTTAATTCTCCCGGATGCACATACAAGGTTGTCCGTATAAATAGCCGAGAAGTCGACGAGCACAGGCATGATCTGATATAAAGGGGACCCCTGTACTTGGCTTGGAGTCTCTTAATGCCCCTACACAACATTGGTGAGATCGAAAAACAGAAATGTTCACAGATTTACATCAAACTTATACAGTTTGAAGATGGTTATAGTAGAAACCTCTCACTGAAATATGTCTGCCTAAAATGTTGTATTTTGGGAGAAATTATTAAAAGAAATAGTTTACGTCTCACCGAGACGTAAACTATTTATCGGAACAGTACGGCGTTGAATGGTGCATTTTCGCTAAACAAATGAAGCGGTTTTCACATTTTTCTCGAGACTAGGTTGACGGAATGAGCTGAAATTTTCACAGGTGTGCTATTTCATGCATATGTTGGATCAGACAACGTATGGACGCTATTCTTTCACCTCGAGCAATGTTGTGTAGGGACTTTAAAACATGGAGCACGCTGCGAACACGATGATGACATAGCCGCTACGTGACGAAAACCAAATGTTAGATTTTCCCGAGCCTATTCGCCAGCGGTTGCATTACCGGCAGTCGCCTGTACTTCCCCCAAGTTGCAATTGTGTATCAAAAGCATCCCGCTGACAAGCATGGGGTACCGGCGTACCTTGAACTAAATTCACGGCTGGGAAACCTTTCGCTCAGGGGGTACAGTGAGAAAGCAACGAGGATAACAAAGGGACCGTGGGGGGGTTTTTGTGTGGGTGTTTTCGGCGACCCTTGCAACGTCCTCGATTTCTCGCCCTTTTCTCGGCGCGGAGCAAACACAGAGGAGCCGGCCTCGCGGCTCGTTTGCCCGGCGGGCTCTGGAAGGCTACGCGCGGTGGAGGATGTTATCGGAATGGGGCGGGTTTCTTTGGTTAATGGAAGTCGTGCATAGACCTGCACTTGCTGCCCCGTGCGCAACCAACAAAAGCAAAACAGGAAAGAGCGGGGGCCGCAGCCCGGGGATGGAAGTCCCGATGGTGGGAACCGATCTACCGCGCCGACCGGGAACGTCTCGCCTGCAGGGTATCGAGCCAACCCTCGCTCGAGTGTCGGCGGTGTCCTAGTCGCGGCCGCCGGTGTGTTTTGTTGTCGTGGTAGTTGCTGTCATTACTGGTAGTTGTCACTGCAGCTGCCAATGCGGTTGTAGGAGAGCCTGTTCTTGCAGCAGGTCCAGTACTGATGCTGATGTTGATTAAAGGTGTTGCTCATGATTTTTGTTTTGGTGATGTCCATGTTGATGTTGATGTTGTTGTTGATGTTGTTGTTGATGTTGATGTTGATGTCGATGTTGATGTCGATGTCGATGTCCATGTCCATGTCCATGTCTATGTTGATGTTCGTGATGTCGAATTTGATGCTAATGCCCATGACGAATTTGATGCTGTTGGTGATGTCGATGTCCATGTCCATGTCCATGTCCATGTCCATGTCCATGTCCATGTCCATGTCTATGTTGATGTTCGTGATGTCAATGTCGATGTTGATGTTGATGTTAAGGTCTATGTCGAGTTTGATGCTAATGTGGATGACGAATTTGATGCTGTTGGTGATGTCGATGTCCATGTCCATGTCCATGTCCATGTCCATGTCCATGTCCATGTCCATGTCCATGTCCATGTCCATGTCCATGCCCATGTCCATGTCCATGTCCATGTCCATGTCCATGTCCATGCCCATGCCCATGCCCATGTCCATGTCCATGTCCATGTCCATGTCCATGTCCATGTCCATGTCCATGTCCATGTCCATGTCCATGTCCATGTCCATGTCCATGTCCATGCCCATGTCCATGTCCATGTCCATGTCCATGTCCATGTCCATGTCCATGTCCATGTCCATGTCCATGTCCATGTCTATGTCTATGTCTATGTTGATGACGATGTCGATGTCGATGTTCGTGATGTCAAAGTTGATGTTGATGTTAAGGTCTATGTCGATTTTGATGCTAATGTGGATGACGAATTTGATGCTGTTGGTGATGTCGATGTCGATAATGATCTCGATATCGACAAGGATGTGTCGATGTCAAAGTTGTCTAACATTTCTGGCTTCACCGACAAGCATGACCTACAGCCGAGCCTGCATTTCTTTGTGATTCCCCAATTCTGAGAAATGGGTGCCGTGAGAGGACGTGAATGGACGGAATTATTTATTTTCAAACCTGTACAAAAACAAGACTTGGGGTGAAAAAACACGTGTTGCCGCGGCCGAAATTCAAAGCCATTTGCCTATACCATTTTATTCCAGTGCGCCTATATTTTCCAAGCACCTATTTTGCGCCAGGTCAAAATTTGAGCTTTTCAAAAGAAACTGATATGTATGGAGGGGGGCTTGAAGAAAAAAAAAAGATATGTGGAGTTTGACATGGGCACAATAAGCTGTCAGGCTACCAGTAATGGATATCAATGGATATTAGGCTGGTGGATTTAGGGGCATGCTTGCTACTTGTTAGGGGACATAAATCTTGAGAGCAAGCAATTGTCCGGGTAGTGTCGCGTACCGGCCGCGCCGGGGTCAGCTGCACCACAGAGGCCGACCTATCCACCGGGCGCGGTCGCCGTCCGCCCGGTGGTAGCCCCAGCTGAAACTCGGTCAGACAAACAATCCGAGTGGTGCCAACAGGGGAATGGGAAGAATGTCTTTATTTCGTCTCCAAAGATGTACGTTCGACCTATAACGTCTACCTCTTGTATCTCTACAGCCGTTCAACACTCAATGCTCGGCTCACGTTAAAGTGCCAACGGCGTATTATGTCAATTCGTGGTACTCGCAAACACCTTTGGGAACCTCTTTTGTACAACGTCGATTCGTAATTCACAAAACTTTCAAGAGAGAGAGGAGAAGAAAGAGAGAGAGGAAGAGAGAGAGAGAGGGGGGGGGGGGGTAGAGAGAGGGAGAGAGAGAGGTAGAGAGAGAGAGAGAGGGAGAGAGAGAGAGAAAGAGAGAGTGAGGGAGAGTTTTTGAATTTTGCAAAAACCTTTATTTTCAATAGAGGAAACCAAGTGGAAAGAAAAGGTCAGTGCCAAAAAAATCCTACAGGTATCTAAAAATTAAGAACAACGTTTTCATTTCAGATGACGAAAGAAGAAGAAGAAGATTATATCAAGTCAATAAATTAAAGAGAGAGACAAAGAAAGAGAGAGAGAAGGAGAGAGAGACAGAGAAAGAGAGAGAGGGAAAGAGAGAGAAGAAAAAGGAACAAATCCAGCCAGTCAAAGATAACAGTCCACTCGGCAGCGAATTTCAATGTCGTCTAGGCTCGGTCATGTTTGTAGTGTGTGTGGATTTCGGGGCTGCGCCGCCAGTAAATTTTCCTATTCAACAAAGAACCTTGAGGCTAGTTGTAAGGAAAAAGAAACCTGCACAAAAATGTGGGCAGAGCTGTGAAAGGGGCGACATATTTTTGTCGTATTGTGGTTTCCGGCGCGCGCCTGGCTGGTTCGCGGCGCCGCTAAGTAATAGCGACAAGCGAAATTGATTACCCGGCCACAGATATTATGACACGAACCCATGGATCATTTTAATCAACAGAAAGGGGTGGGGGAAAAACCGCCTCGGGATAACGAAATGCACAGGTTCTTTCAAACCCGTCAAGATGTACGAGAACTTCACAAAACGCTGACATTTTGAAACGGCCGCACCCCCCAGGAAGAGATGATTTCAACTCACTGACAATTGTAAAAATGAGATTAATATTTCAGGATAGCCCGGGGTGGGTAGTCTTTGCCACGTCGCCACTAAAGTATTTCTCGATCTTGGAATTTATTGTAACGATAATGACAACTGCCTATAAAGGCAACCGATTTCGTTTGCAGTAAAAAAAAAACATAAACCTATTTTAGCGTCTGTTAGCGTCTGTTTAGCGTCTGTTAGGATGTCCGAGAGAATTACCCTTCGCCAATACGTTTTGAAGTAAAGTTTCCATTCTTGATAACAATTACGATATTCTCCACAAAAGCCCAGGCCCTCCGCCCTTTGCAAGTGGTTCACAAGATCCACAATAGTTTCACCTAGCTAACTGAGCAGAAGTGTTTACATTCGTGGTTTCGAACACCCTGTTGTGCTCGAAACGTCTGGTGGTCTCTTCATTTTTGTGATTTGCATTTCTGCCATTTAGATCAGTAAGCAGTTTGCAATATGTTTGTAGTACTTTTAACTATAGGTCTTTTTTATGACTAAAATATGCAGATGTTATTGTTAAAGGTGGTGCTAAATGATACGGTTGTTAAATGATGCAACGCGTTACTCGCCAGCCATAGGCCTATAGGCTCTTTGACAAGGAGGGAGGGCAACATAAGTTGGTCGTCAATGAAGCTCCACCAGTATCTCGAAAATAATCGAGCACCAACAGAACTATACGGCACCACAAGTGTGCATGGGCCTACGCTACAGATTATACTCACGTCAGAGAGAACCGGCAGGGTGTATACCGACAGTGTTAGCTGAAAGAAGTCGGTGGAAGCCCGTCCTTCCTCGGTGTGCGAAACCAGCGATGCTATGGATATCCGTGTGTGGGGGGTATACAGGCACGTTCAAGTCCAAGTTCAGTGGTGCACCTGTACACGAGCACCTGTCACCTGTTTACACTGCGTCGTTACTAAAGCAAACCCGTCTCTGCTCTCCGTATTTTATAGGACAACCAGCGGTGCGGAAAAATAATTCTGATCAGCGCGGAGGGGTTCTATTTTGTTCTATTATTTGAGGGCTCCATTGTGCGCTGTGACGTAGGCAGAGCATCAATGGCATTTCACTTTTCCTTTCACGGGGATCGGGGGAGTTTGCACGAAGAGACTTTGAAATGGGCTAACTGTATTACGCCCGGCGCCACGCTTGAGAGACCGTCAGTGCAAATGCGACCACGTAGGGTGATTCGAATAGAAATTCCGAGGCGTCAACCCTTTCATTTTTGGAATGTTTCGAGGGTGACATCACCCCCCCCCTGCTCCTCCTCCACTCGAACCCTAAAACACTGCTTTCTAGTACAGATCAGTGTCTTAATCATTGAGCCACCGAGGTCACGTGACGGATTCGAATCTGAAAAACATAACATAGCATCGTAGAAAATAATAGGATTTTTGAGTTGAGGAGAATTTAACTCAATTTATAAAATCTTAATTTTTAGTGGGCCTGACGTTTCGATCTTAGCAGGACCCTTCTCAAATGCGAAAGCCTTCTCAAAGGTCTTTGAGAAAGGTCCTGCTAGGATCGAAACGTCAGGCCCGCTAAATTTTAAGATTTGCATTTTGGTAATTTTAGTCAGTAAGCAGTTTGCAACATTTTTGTATATCAATTTATAAAAGTCAAGCAAACAAAGGAAAACAGTGACTGGGAACTTCTGAACAAATTGTAATTTTTTTTTTCAATCAATCTATAAATATCATATCGATGCAACGAGGATAGATAAATGCGTTATGAATGTTATGCAGGATATTTGAAGGAAAGGTGTATTGTATTTTAGTTTGTTCAGAATGCAAACATTGCGAGAGATCTAATTACAAAGACAATTCACATGTTTGGATAACCTATCATCAGACGCGGTTTTATATAGTGGGGGCTTGAGGGAATTAAGCCCCAAAATAAATCATCCCAAAAAATATTTTTCTAGGGTGCGTGGTATTGAGAGATTTTGGGGCCCTTTCTCTCCAAACCTACATAGGCCCTACAAAAGAATAAAATGCAAAATTGGTCTCGAACCACGCCTGCTTATCATTGAATAGGCCAACATTCCTTCAAAAATGGTAGAGTTGACATGGATTTTTAACAAATAAAATACCTGTGGAAGAGGTATAGCTAATACTTTATATGCAGAGAAATGATTGAGCTCGAGTTCAATTCAAAATAATAACCAGTTCAGAATTTAAAATATCAATAAAGATTTCCATGTTTCTATGAGGAAGAAACGCGTTTCAGTCATTTGCAAAAAGACTAAAAGAAAACAATTCTGAAGATTGTTTAAAATCATTGATATAATATTGAAACGAAAGAGATCCAAGGAGGGTGAGATTCAATGAGATGAGATTCAATGAGATGAGATTCAATCAGACCAGATTCAATCAGATCAGATTCAAACAGATCAGATTCAAGCAGATCAGATTCAATCAGATCAGATTCAAACAGATCAGATTCAATCAGACCAGATTCAAAGAGATCAGATTCAAAGAGATCAGATTCAATCACATCAGATTCAATCACATCAGATTAAATCACATCAGATTCAATCACATCAGATTCAAACAGATCAGATTCAATCACATCAGATTCAATCACATCAGATTCAAACAGATCAGATTCAATCACATCAGATTCAATCACATCAGATTCAAACAGATCAGATTCAATCACATCAGATTCAATCACATCGGATTCAAACAGATCAGATTCAATCAGACCAGATTCAATCACACCAGATTCAAACAGATCAGATTCAAACAGATCAGATTCAAACAGATCAGATTCAAACAGATCAGATTCAAACAGATCAGATTCAAACAGATCATATTCAATCACATCATATTCAATCAAATCATATTCAATCAAATCGGATTCAATCACATCAGATTCAATCACATCAGATTAAATCACATCAGATTCAATCACATCAGATTCAAACAGATCAGATTCAATCACATCAGATTCAATCACATCAGATTCAAACAGATCAGATTCAATCACATCAGATTCAATCACATCAGATTCAAACAGATCAGATTCAATCACATCAGATTCAATCACATCGGATTCAAACAGATCAGATTCAATCAGACCAGATTCAATCACACCAGATTCAAACAGATCAGATTCAAATAGATCAGATTCAAACAGATCAGATTCAAACAGATCAGATTCAAACAGATCAGATTCAATCACATCAGATTCAATCACACCAGATCAGATCAAAATCAATCCCTCCACCCGATTGAGTGGATGAAAAGTGAACCCCTTGTCGGCTTGCCTCGCTATACAGATTGTAATCCGCCACACAACCTATCTGTCTTTTAGTTTGTCTGTCTGTCTGCCTGTCTGTATGCATGTCTGTATGCATGTATGTCCGTTTATGTTTGCTTTTTGTGCATGGGGTGAGGTGTTTGTCGGTTAGTTTTTTGGTTTGCTCGTTGGTGTCTTATTCGTTTTTATCCGTTATCATTTACAAGTAGCCACGCGGTTCGACAAAGTACAAGTACTTGCCCACAAATTTATTTATTCCACTATAATTTAGGCAGATAGTTGACAAGATACTAGCACGTACAGCCCTAACAAAATGCCTAAATCGGCCGACAAGCGTGTATCATATTTTCTTTACAAAACATATTTAAAATTTATATTCTGGTCGCAATAACATTAGAAAATTATACAGTTTCTATTAAAAGCGCGTAAAATTGTATAAAGAATATATCTTTACTAAAATTGAAGCATTCATCATCTTTTCTGTTCAATAGATTTACTCCCTCCGAGAAAACCAGCCCATTTATTAATAATCAATAGAAGAGTTATATCGAAGTTATTATCATAAGCTCTATTAGAAGTAATTGCTTGTTCGGGGGGGGGGACCACCTACAGATAATTAGCGTGATACTTGATTCACCCTCAAATCCAGCCTCTACACTGTAAACAATATCAATGTATACTTTGAAACGCACGCACATGTACATGAACAGATAACCAATACCAATCAATTTAACCCCCCCAAAAAAAACCAAAAAAAAAACCTGCCATAACAATGATTTGGTACTGAGATATTGGACATTCGCTATTAACGAGGTTACCAGACTATTTTACTGTCTTTCCCTGTATCCCCGACGGCAAATTCTTGCTCTAGAGTAATTTCAATGAGGTTTTGCCCTTGCTGGACGTGATAAACACTGAGTAGTCAGTGCTTTGCCCGGTGCCTGATACAAAAAATACTTCAGGCAGCTCGGGCGGGATTGCATACTCAGTGTTTATCACGTTGAGCAGGGCAAAACCTCATTGAATCACATTCTCCTCGACGCAAACATCATGTTTTATCTATGATGAGTAAAAAAAAAACACCGGGTGCCAGACCACTTCCACTGAGGATCCTTGGTGTGATCAGGCTGCATCCGAGTCGACAGCTTTGGCTATGGCCACGCCTGTCGCTACTGGCAACAGCGTGTCTGCCTGCTCTGGAGCGCATAAACTTTGATCGGAAACATCCCCCCTCATCCCACCGGCATCCACCATAGCCATAGCCGTAGCTGTTATTTCCGGATCTTATTTTGGATTGAAGGAAAACAAAACAAAAGGGCTACATCGTTTTCAAGGCCCTCAACTCCATTAGGACTGAAAGAGTTTGTTTGTTATGTCTGACAAGCGCAGGAAACTACACCAGGATCTCGCAACGTTATTGCTTGACCATGCATCTGTTTTGGAGGAGCTTAGACAAGTCTCTCACTTGCCAAAATGCCATCAGGGACAATTCCTTTATTTTTGTTGCGACCGCCTCGCCTACGCCGCATTCTGGCACACGTCCCCACTGAAACCAGAGAAGCATCGGCACACAGCGGTGGCTCTGTCCACGTCGAACACGCAGTAGCCCTGGTTGTTGGTGCAGTTGTTGGTCTGCCTCAGCATCACGGCACACTGGCCGCTGTAGATTCCTGGGCCAGGGTTCCCACCGGAGTTGCCACCCGACCCAGAGCTGGCACCTGAACCAGAGCTAGCACCTGTCCCAGAGCTAGCTCCTGATCCAGAGCTTGCACCTGTCCCAGAGCTAGCATCTGATCCAGAGCTAGCACCTGTCCCAGAGCTGGCACCTGACCCAGAGCTAGCACCTGTCCCAGAGCTGGCACCTGTCCCAGAGCTGGCACCTGTCCCAGAGCTAGCACCTGTCCCAGAGCTAGCACCTGATCCAGAGCTAGCACCTGTCCCAGAGCTGGCACCTGTCCCAGAGCTAGCACCTGTCCCAGAGCTAGCACCTGTCCCAGAGCTAGCACCTGACCCAGAGCTAGCACCTGATCCACTTCCACCATCGATCCTATACATACAGGTATCACCACTGAAGCCTGGATAGCATCTGCACACTGCAGTAGCCCTCAACTCATCGTACACACAGTAGCCCTGGTTATTACTGCAGGAGTTAGTTTCCCTCAACATTATGCTACACTGACCACTGAAGGAATCCGTACCAGATCCTTGGTTACCACCAGTGGATCCACCGTCAACTTGAGGCAATGTATTTCCGTTTCCTCCACTTGTGTCTGAACCAGAGCTGCCATCGGACCCAGAGCTGCCATCGGACCCAGAGCTGGCACCCGACCCAGAGCTAGCACCTGACCCAGAGCTAGCACCTGTCCCAGAGCTGCCATCGGACCCAGAGCTGCCATCGGACCCAGAGCTGGCACCTGACCCAGAGCTACCACCTGACCCAGAGCTGTCACCTGATCCACTTCCACCATTGATTCTATACATACAGGTATCACCACTGAAGCCTGGATAGCATCTGCACACTGCAGTAGCCCTCAACTCATCGTACACACAGTATCCCTGGTTATTACTGCAGGAGTTAGTTTCCCTCAACATTATGCTACACTGACCACTGAAGGAATCCGTACCAGATCCTTGGTTACCACCAGTGGAACCACCGTCAACTTGAGGCAATGTATTTCCGTTTCCACCAATTGTACCCGACCCAGAGCTGCCATCGGACCCAGAGCTGCCATCGGACCCAGAGCTGGCACCTGACCCAGAGCTAGCACCTGTCCCAGAGCTGCCATCGGACCCAGAGCTGCCATCGGACCCAGAGCTACTACCTGACCCAGAGCTAGCACCTGACCCAGAGCTGTCACCTGATCCACTTCCACCATTGATCCTATACATACAGGTGTCACCACTGAAGCCTGGATTGCATCTGCACACTGCAGTAGCCCTCAACTCATCGTACACACAGTATCCCTGGTTATTACTGCAGGAGTTAGTTTCCCTCATCATTATGCTACACTGACCACTGTAGGTATCCGTACCAGATCCTTGGTTACCACCAGTGGAACCACCGTCAACTTGAGGCAATGTATTTCCGTTTCCTCCACTTGTGTCTGAACCAGAGCTGCCATCGGACCCAGAGCTGCCATCGGACCCAGAGCTAGCACCCGACCCAGAGTTAGCACCTGACCCAGAGCTAGCACCTGTCCCAGAGCTGCCATCGGACCCAGAGCTGCCATCGGACCCAGAGCTGCCATCGGACCCAGAGCTACTACCTGACCCAGAGCTACCACCTGACCCAGAGCTGTCACCTGATCCACTTCCACCATTGATCCTATACATACAGGTATCACCACTGAAGCCTGGATAGCATCTGCACACTGCAGTAGCCCTCAACTCATCGTACACACAGTAGCCCTGGTTATTACTGCAGGAGTTAGTTTCCCTCATCATTATGATACACTGACCACTGAAGGAATCCGTACCAGATCCTTGGTTACCACCAGTGGAACCACCGTCAACTTGAGGCAATGTATTTCCGTTTCCTCCACTTGTGCCTGAACCAGAGCTGCCATCCGACCCTGAGTTGCCGTCCGACCCTGAGTTGCCGCCTATCACGTCCTGGCAGTACTCCCCGCTGAAACCGGAATGACACCGGCACACGGCCGTGGCCCTCGCCTCGTCGAAGACGCAGTAGCCCTGGTTGTTGGTGCACGAGTTGGTCTCCCTCATCATCGTGATGCACTGGCCGCTGTTGGACCCGGTCCCGGTCTGTGGGCGCGTATTGTCGATGATGTTGTCCCCGTCTGTCGCGCCGTTGTCACCGGTGTCGGCATCGTCTCCACCGCTGTTGTCATCGCCGTCGCTACCTCCTGTGAGCACGTTTGAACAAAATGCAACAGACGACCCAAATCAAACAGAGAAATCTCGTGAACCACGGGGGAAAACAATGAAAAGAAAACTCCAGACTACCCAGCTGAAATGAAACAGTCGCCAAACGTTTACCTCCCCCACCCACTCGCTCGACCCGCGAGATCGCTTTACTTCGTTCTCTCGCGAACGGTCCCAACAAATGCGCACTTTTTTCTGAACCGGTTGACGCTTCTATGTTTCCCCCCTCTTCCCGTGTTCTCCTTGTCCATCGGACGTACCTGTGCCGGGTTCTTGTGTGGAGCAGGCGGCACCGGGCGAGCAGGGGCACATGCACGTGAAACTCCCGTCCGTCTTTGGGTTGCACATGTTTCCTTCACCACACGGGTTGTCCATGCAAGGATCTGCTCGAAACCGAATCAAGTGACACAGGCAGAGGCTGATGAGTGAATTGTTCCAGTGCATTAGTTCACACGAGAGGGGGTGATAGAGAGCGAGAGAAAGAGAGGGAGGGAGGGGTGGGGAGGGAGGGGAGGGAGGAAGGGAGTGAGGGAGAGAGGAATGGGGGAGAGTGGTCAGGGGGAGAAAGAGGGGGAGGGAAGTTGGGAGGGAGGGATGGGGAGGGAGGGGAGGGAGGAAGGGAGTGAGGGAGAGAGGGATGGGGGAGAGTGGTCAGGGGGAGAAAGAGGGGGAGGGAAGTTGGGAGGGAGGGATGGGGAGGGAGGGGAGGGAGGAAGGGAGTGAGGGAGAGAGGGATGGAGGAGAGTGGTCAGGGGGAGAAAGAGGGGAGGGAAGTTGGGAGGGAGGGAGTGGGAGAGGGAGGGGAGGGAGGGAGAGGGGAGGGAGGCATAGGGGAGAGGGAGAGGGGAGGGAGGGAGGGGGGTAGGGAGGGAGAGAGGGAGGGGAGGGACAGGGAGAGGAAAATGGAGAGGAAAATGGACAGGGAGAGGGAGAGGGAGAAGAAGATGGAGAGGGCGCGGGAGAGAGAGAGGATATATACAGGGAGAAAGAGTCACAGAGACAGAGAGAGACAGATAGAGACAAAGTGATACAGAGAAAGACAGAGAGAGACAGAGGCAGAGAATAGTAGAAGGAGAGGCATGGAGAAAAAGAGTTAGAGAGAGAAGAGAGGGAGTGAGTTGAGGGTTGCACTCACCGGAGATCTCACAGTTAATACCCTTGAATCCCTGGGGGCAGCGGCACATGTACCGTCCAATCTGCTTGTATCCTGCGTAGCAGTCGCCGCCGTTCTGGCATGGGTTTACATCACAGGGATCTATCCAGACAGAAATAGTAATGATAAAAGGGTCAACCATCCATACACACACGTGAAAACTAGCTTTCTTTGCCATTTCTTTGTTCAATTTTTGGTCAAAATCCCAGTCAGATTTCCCTCTATTTTGTTTGACTTCTTCTTGGTTTGAAAATGATTGGGAGTTTCGGATTAAATGTAACAGACACAACCCAACAGTTAAGCTTTTATTGACAAAGACATTTGCCAGTCTTGCTACGATGTTACCAGCGTAACTCTTAAGAGATTGTTTGCATCTGAATGAACGCCGGGGTATATTCCCTGGAATATATACGGCAGTTAATGGTTGAATGCTTCTGACTGGCGCCCCAATAGCAAAGACTTGTTGAGGGCTGGATAAGGACTGGATAGCTCTGATGGAAAAACACTGCCGCGTTAATCCAGAGGACTCGGGTTCAAGTCCCGGTCCAGTCAAAGTTTTCTTTGCCAATTTTGTTTAATGTGTTTCAAAGTTCCCAGTCATTTTTTCCTTCGTTTGTTTTGGTGTTTAACTCTGCGCTGGCTAAAGTTGTCATCATCGCAAACCTGTAAGAATCAAACTAACCACTTGATGGTGCCAGTCGAAATGCACTCCTGATTCGGGTAGACACAAAAGAGGGACGGGATGCGACGAGCCACCATCCCCTTCCCCCTCCCCCCCCCCCTCCCCGGCTATGGCGGCCCTTATACGCCGGGGACGGGAGTCCATGTCCATACAACTCTAGTATACCACTCACCGGTGGCATCGCAGTTCTCGCCCACGAAGCCCTCGGCGCATTTGCACATGTACCGGCCGGAGTCGCGGTATCCCGTGTAGCAGACACCGTCGTGGTTGCACGGGTTGACGTCACACGGCTCTGTATTTGGAAGAACACAGTGAGGATGAAGAGAAACGGTTACCGCCACTGAAATCGACTTCTTCTACGAGCTAGTAGCTGCTACCCGTTACTATTACTAGATGCGACGATTGAGCTTTCGTCAGAAATTGCCCCTCCCAAACGTCGAGTTCCTCCGGTTCATTTCAGAACCACAAATTCTCACAAAAAGATAACTTTGCGCGATGTCACTTCAAGCCTATTACTCCTTTTGCTATTGGCCTAATGCTATAATTCTCACCATGTAAATCTCTGCAAATCCAAAAACCATGCAAATCTCATTGAAGCTTCAACGTCATCAAAGAAACCCCAACCCGTGTTTTAAGCCGGTTGTTTTAAAAGCCCAGTCCGGCAAAGCCTTGAGGGGGAATTTCGGGATGCCCCAATACTTACGCAATTCGCAGTTGATCCCTTTGTAGGATTCGGCACACTGACACACGTAGCCAATGGCGTTGTCAGCAGTGGCACACGTGCCGCCGTTCTTACAGGGCTGGGCTTCGCAAGGCGAAATCTGAACCTCTTGAGGTATAAAGAAAAAAATGAGGTGACGTCAGAGAGTGTGAGGCCTATACGCTAACCCAAAACCAGAGCAAATCGGCAGCGGCTACTGGGCCCCAGCATTCAAACCGTACGGAGGACAATGGGTGCGTTCGATTACCTTCCCTGTGTAGACCGAGTGGCTAAACGAACGCACCCAATAATCACGGAGACTTGCTCCTTCTCACAGGCCGTTTACGATATGAAGGATTATCTTATCACACGGCTTTTGATGGAAGGGGTGAAACGAGGGCCCTTTTTCCAAAACCCGGCTTAGGCTCAGGCTCCGGCTTTGTCTTGAGTTCTTTCGTCAATTTCTAAGTACAAGACATGAACACGGGAGGCATTTAGCTTCGTTTTTGAGTGTTTTTACTTGATTTTGAAAAATAAATCCAAAGCTTTAACTTCAACAAGGAACTCCAAACTGTGTCTTCAGCTTTAGGGTAACAGAGACGAAGCAGGAGCCGAAGCCTTAGCCGGGTTTTGGAGAAGGGCCGTGATGACTGCATGCACAGTGCCACGGGTCCACCGGCCATTGCAATAACATGAAAACCGAGGTGAGCAACCAGACTACACCGAAAAGTGACAGAGCTGAGAAAGATGACCCGACGAGCATGAACCATTGTTTGAAAGCGGCATTTGCATGCAGTGACGCTCCCAAAGGGGAAAAAAGGAAAGAGTGAAGATCATGTGATGAGCTGAGAACGTGAATGCTTGATGAACTCCTCCTACAAAATGAGATGGCTGCTATAGGCTGAGGAGAGAAATATGAAGGAGGACGGAGTCGGAGGGAAAATGGTGGAGAGGTGATGGTTGACGGTGAACACTACGCCAGAATAGCCCTTAATTCCTCCCAATGGTGATTCAACACGATAGGCTTACCTCAAAGTAATCTAAATCTGCCCATGCATTACATAACAAGTTTATGATGTGCAGTTGAAGCCATTCAGGGACATAACGGGAACTCAACGAAACGAAACGTGGCCATTATGAGTGCACCAAGACTCGAGTGGGAAGGTATCTCGGAATCATTCCTGATTCGCATTAAGTGAGGCGAAATATCCTGCGCCGAAATATGAAGGCATTGTTAACCCCTCCCCCCCCCCTGAATAGACCGGGGAACCAATAAATTGAAGCGTCGAAAACTCCCCGCACAAACAGCTTTGGTTAGTTTCAACCCTTGTAAGTAATCCTGTGGATGTCGTTAAAAAGGTGTATGTTTTGCAGCCCATACACAAAAATGGAGAAAACCATGGCTTCCCGATGTAAATGTGCAATGCAAACCGACAGCCCTCGTGTGAGTGCGAGGTATGCGGGGATACTATGTAGCAATTCTCTTTCAAGAAGGAGTGTGGCTCTGAAATGAGCCGGTAACTCCGGCTCTTAGGATTACCGGCTCTTTTCGGAGCCACACTCCTTCTTGAAAGAGAAATGCTACATGAGGTGCTGGCTCTGTTTAGAGCCACACTCCTTCTTGAAAGACAATAGAGCGATTGTGCGATGTCATCACGTGACTTATAGTGGGTATTCCGATATAAAGGTCTTGGGTTCAAACTCCGGAATGTTTGTCACAGATTTCGAGAAAGAAAAGCCTCGATCGAACAAACAAGTGCAACAATCAGCGTGTACTTTATGATAGAGGCAGCTTGATATTGGGGCCGCCATGTTTGTTGATTGTTTGATACCCACTATAGGTCGCGTGACATATAGGGCCGCAATCGTTCAATTGCTACATGTTGTCACAGCAAACTTTCTACTTTTAGTATTTCCACCATCCAATTCCTTCAAGTCTTCAAGCCCTCGTGTGGTCTACCTACTACAAGAAAGCAAGGCAACTACAGAGTGCAATGGAACTAATGCTGAGGAGAGAAGAGACACGGCAAAGACACGGAGCAATAATGGGAGTTTAGGTGTACCACAGTTCTCTCCGAGGAAGCGCCTGTTACAGGCGCAGAAGTACGGCTTGCCCGTGGAGGAGAGCGAGGCACGACGGAAGCAGGCGCCGTCGTTCAGGCACGGGTCGCCGGCGCATGGGTCGGTCACGAGCGCTGTGTGACAATCGGCGAGTTAGATCAGTCGTGGGACAACGGAGCTAGAGAAGGAGGGGTTGGGGAGGGCACCGTAGCGCAAACGCGTCAGATTCGTTGACATTTTGTGACTTGGATGAAGGCCAATGTGCCGGTGCATCATATGCATTCAGTACAGACTTCGCTCCTGCTTGGGTGGATAGTATGTAGAGAGTGTAAAGACACCGCGATACCTCTGCACTGATTCGAATCGATGCGGCATCATGGTGGTCTTAATTCAAGTCGCAAAATTACAACATCTGACGCATCAGCGATAAGGTAAGAAGATCCGCTAACGGTGAAGGGGAGATTATTTCACACAGCTGCCAGAATTCAGAGCTCCGCTTTAATAAACACAGGTTGCCAATACATGTTCTACCAAATTGGATTCTATCAGGCATCCCTTATTCGAATACCGAGCGAACACTATGGAGCGCCTCGTGAGACATGGTTGCCAATCTCGTTTTTATCCGAGGATGTTCAAGCTCGGTATGGTCTCAGTTCTCAGGCAGCTGTATCATGAAATCGGCTCCCTGGCATTGAGGAGCGGCCAGCACGCCACAACAGCCTCGATTTGTGGCAAGCGGGAAAGAAGCGCTCGGAGCTGCTGTTAAAAGCGGGAGTTAGGGATTAGAAAATGCGAAACGGATGACCTCCACGATATACGGCTCCTGAGAAAGACATGTGTGTATTATTATAAGGCTACTCTTTAAAGGCCCAATACAACAATGGGAAGATCGGAAAACATCGATATCCACAGATTTCCTTCTTATTTACACAGTTTGTAGACGGTCATGATTGAATCCTCATCTTTAAATCTTACGGTTTGGGATGCTGTACTTTTTTTTAGAAATCTTCACTTAAACATCGACAATTATTACTCGTGAGTACTAAACTATTTCTTACACTACAGAACGGTGCGAAAACCGTCGGTGACGTTTTGTGGCTTTTCTACTTTTTCAGATTACCTTTCGAGCTAAATCCTTTGCAGGATTTCTTTTTTGGAATGTTTAATGTTTAATATACGAACTGTGGCAATCTGTTGACCTTTACCAATGTTGCATAGGGCCTTTAAACGGCAGTCGGACAACGAAAGATCGTTGCATGGATGTACAAAGATACACAATGTCATTATTCATAGTGGAAGAGGTATGAGTGTTAAGAAGAGGCTAGATTTGCAAAAGCAGAAGCTTTCCTGTGCCTTAAAATGACTGGATATAATATTTGCATTGTATAACATAAAGTAATATACAAACAAATTGCAAGCTGTTTAGGCTACTGACTAAATTTACCAAAATGCAAATCTCGTTTCGATCCTAGCAGGACCTTTCTCAAAGGCAGAGCATCAAAGGCAGATACTGCATTGTAACATGATAACTAAGCCTTGAGCTGTAAAAACCAACATCATGTGAACCTTCATCGGTCTTCTCAACATCCAGTTCAACAGCGTTATCTCCTTCTGTTTTCAACTTACCCGCAATCTCGCAATTGACTCCCATGAAGGTGGACGGGCACACGCACATGTACATGACGCCCATGTCCATGCATGTGCCGCCATTTTGACACGTGTTCGGCTCACACATGCCGCTGCCGGTAGCTGGAACCAAACGAACATAGAACAAACCACGGCATTAATTCGTTTGGAATCATAGAAGATAAGGAAAACGTAGATAGGACTTCACAATGGTGGAAGATCGAATTTGTGTAAGGTTTGCACCATTATTGCTCTCTTGTGAGTGAGTGAGTGAGTGAGTGAGTGAGTGAGTGTGGTTCTGTGATGAACAAGGGGTGGGTTCATTCGACGTTTCGAACATTGGGGTTTGTTTGTCTTTAGGAGGACTAATTCCGGTGTTGCGTTCTTAAGCACAGCTCTAACGAAACACTGACACTCGTCCTCCTGAAGACGAAGAGAGGACATTTTTTCTTAATGTTGATTGAGCCCCCACCCCGGCAACTACTATTGTTGACTATTAATTTTAGGAAGGCCGCCATCTAAAGGCTGGATAACATTATGGAAAGAGCGCTGGTACGCAAAACAAGAGGTCTCGAGTTCAAGTCACATCTCAGTCAAAGTCTTCTATGCCATTCTTAAAGTTTGACACTTTAGAATTTCAAAAGGACATTTGACTGGAGTGTGACTTGAACCCAGAGCACCGCGTTGGATAATCAATCGCGATTATTTAGAAAAAAAACGGCTCAGTATAAGAGTACAGTTCGGATCGCGATCCAAACTCATAATCGCGATGATTGCGCACACAAGCATACGCCAAAGCAATGTCGGGCTTTGGGTCGCGGTCCGAATCATTGCCCATCGGGTAAAACTGTTTGGGACTGGGTTGAGATGTCGATTGAGGCAAAATGGACGCCTTCAGCAGGTCACAAATAATCTATTCAGACGGTAAGAGGATTAGAACATCCGACCGATGTATTTTGCCCGAGTACCGTAGGCCCACGCTTTCTGTTCTGAAGGCCAGCCCCGTTTACACGGGTTTCCCTTTGTGTGCATTGAAGGCGGTGACAGAAAGCTATAGATAAATGATCCGGCCATGTTTCAGGTACCGGTCGAAACAACAAAACAAAAACCCAACGTCCTCGATTTCGTTTTGGTTGCTTGGGGGCGTGGTTTGGTGTTGGGTTGTTGGGTCGTGTGGTTTTTTTTTTGCAGAACGCGCAGTTGACCTCGATTCATATTTCTCTTACGAATCTCGGACGAAGACGGGGTAATTTGCTCATCACCCGCCTTGTCCGAGGGAACACTCCCACTTGCGTCCC
Source organism: Luidia sarsii (assembly GCA_949987565.1). NCBI lineage: Eukaryota > Metazoa > Echinodermata > Asteroidea > Paxillosida > Luidiidae > Luidia > Luidia sarsii. The sequence goes on along the minus strand of OX465112.1, from coordinate 1,155,611 downwards.
ACTACGTGTCATAAGCTTGAAGTATGACATCCAAATCTACATCTATAGGCCTATGCCATTCATGCCTTGCCGCTTAATGGACACGAGATGTGGTAAAAATGATAAAGAATGAATGAATGACAGGTGTGTAAACACACTACAAAATGGCCATAAAGGCTGGCCATGAAAAAAATATCTTGAAGCTGTGGCGTTCTGTCCTTCCTCGGAGGCGATTAGTGTCTGTTTGACAAGGATTATATCCTTCCAAATGACCAGTACCACGCATAGCAACACACTAGTTATCCCTTGGACGCTATGGCCGTTTTCGAAATGAAGGCTTAGGCTCGGGCTTAGGTTTCGTCTCCGTCTGACAAAACCGGGAAATCCAGGTTGTGGTTTTGTTTATGAATTTGAAGGTTTGTTGGCTTGATAGGTAGAGAGTATTCACCAAACAAACTGGTGTCAAACGTTTGTTTTAGAAGCATGTGAACGAGTAAGATAAATATGACCGAAGCCTAAGCCCGAGCCTAAGCCTTCATTTGGTAAACATCCCTAGATCGCCAACACCATTTCGCACGATGCTCGTTGCGCTCGACTTGTAGGCCTATCCCTATAGATAGGGTCATAGGAATCGGGTGCATGGCATACAATACCAATTGGGTGTAGGGAAGTGGTAACCGGATCCCATTCAGAAAGGCTTTTCCGTGCTCAAGCAAACGTTTGTCACTTCAGAAGCTCCTTGAAATAGGGGCCACAATGGGGATCTGCGGATCACGGGACATTTCAGCGAGCAACGTTTGTGAGAGGGACGAAAGGAGACCGCGCAGTATACCGGTGCACCGACATCACTGACCAGTCTTCCAACACACCCACGCAAAGCTCCTTTAACCCTAACGCTTTGCACCTCCCGCACAGGACACACACTGTATACCGCAATTTACCACAGTGCCCACAGGGGTGTAGGCTCACATACCACAGGACACCACAAAACCCCCGCTGTGGAATGTTCTGGTGCATGGCCCTTATCCTCCCCCAGTTAAAACCATGTGTGGTTAATTGTGGTTTCTTAAAATAACCACTTAGCACTGGGACCCCGAAATCGGAGCACCGGTGGTGCTGACATTTTTCGTTATTGTTCACAAGTTCAGAGTCAGCTATTTTCCTTTATTTGTTTGACTGCTAGAATCATTTTTATTTACAAATAAAGTTTTAAGTAATGCACAAACGTTGCAAACCTCAAAAGTTCTGTATTTGTTTGACAGTTATTATGACTGTAACTTTTAACTGCTAGAATCATTTTCATTTAGAAAAAGAAGTATGAATTTTGCAAGCCTCAAAAGTTCTGAGTTATTTTTCCTTTTATTATTTTTTGTTTGACAGTTATCACGGATGTAACTTTTCACTGCTAGAACCATTTTTTATTTACAAAAAAAAAAGGTTTAAAGTAATTATCCAACGTTGCAAAACTGCTCACTGATGCAAATGACCTGGGGTGGATTTCAAAACCTCCCAATGCATCGTAACTCAACCTACGATTGGTAACTCAATCATTCAAACAGTTTTCAGATTTGCATAATTATTCGACTTGGGGTAGAATGAAAAACTGTTGTTGTTCCAAGAATGAAAGGCCCAGAGTGCAATTCTGTTATACTGGAATTGATGAATGAAACTCACTGCCAAAAAATGTCAAATATTCTAACAATTAAAAATTAAACGCAGTTTAAAAACGCAGTTAACATGCACCTTTATTCTCAAGCTAATGTGTGTGTGTTTAGTGTATTCGTTTAGTGTATTCGTTGTAATTTGACTATTTTTTTAAATTTGTGGTAATGTTTGCTGTACAGTACATAATATTAAGAACCTCGATAGACATAAGCCATTTTAATCAGCTTCCTCGAGCTATCCTTGCCTTGTATATTGTATGATATCAATGTTGCTATTTTATCTGATTTATTGTGGTTTTATATCGGCTTGCCGAAAAAAAATGAAATGAAATCAATCTCATCGTAAGTTATGATTGGGCGTTTTGTGTCTGTGCATTGCATATCGTCTTGCGATTGATCGGAAGTAATGATAAGTTTGATAAAATCGACCACAGAATATACATTATCATCGTAAAAAAATACTGTAGAGGGGCTTCCATTAGCATAATTGTTCCCGAAGGTAGAAAGCCTTTGTGAATATTCTTCCTGCCAGTATCGATGCAACACTCCCTTCAATGTTGCTCATTATAATGTGAGAGATCCGTCCGGTCAGTTAGGGTGACGTCATCGCCAAGAAGAATACTCACGGAAACAATAGCCGGCCGAGACAAAGCTCAGCACAAGCGCAGCCACTTTCATCATGTTCGGTCGTCCGTGCTCCGTTGCCCCGGTAACCTTGCGAAGAGGAAACAGAAACAGATGGGGAATACTTCATGAGTAACGATCGTCAAAAAGATTCCCGCGAGAAAGGATTGTGAATCATGAACGAGTGCCGGCCCGACACCTTCGGCACCGCGTTCTGCATGGGTTAATGAGGACTAATGATCTGGGAAATCCTGCCTGCAAGGTCGCGGTCCGTAATGAGTCGAGTGTTGTTGTTGTATTTTTTTTTATTTGGGTAGGTGTGGGGGGTCTGACTCATTCCCTTCGCAAAGTCGCCCGAGAGAGATACCCCCCATCGTGAACAACACAAGTCAACCTTCTTCTCCGACCAGCTTACCTTCGTTAGGCGACATAAATCACAGAAAGCCGTAGCGAGGAACGGTGCGCAGCTAGTTTATCACGGTCGAGAGCGATTTGAGGAAAGAAAGGGGGCATTGAATCAAGATAACGAGTGATGGAGGACGGGATGGAGAGAGAGAGCAGTGGGTAGGAGGAGAGAGGGAGAGGGATGGAGAGAAAGAGAGAGGGAGAGGGGAGAAGAGAAAGATAGGAAGAGAGGGGAGGCGTGGAGAGAAAGAGATGAAGAGAGAGGGGGAGAAGGATGGAGAGAAAGAGAGGAAGGTGGAGACAGGAAAAGAGAGAAAGGGAGAGGGGAGAAGAGAAAGAGAGGAAGAGAGGGGGATGGAGAGAAAGAGATGAAGAGAGAAGGGGAGAGGGAGAGACAGGGGTGGAGAGGGATGGAGAGAAAGAGAGGACAGGAAGAGAGAGAAAGAGAGAGGGAGAGGGGAAAAGAGAAAGAGTGGAAGAGAGGGGGAGGGATGGAGAGAAAGAGACGAAGAGAGGGGGAGAGGGGGAGAGAGGGAGAACGAGGGAGAGGGATGGAGAGAAAGAGAGGAAGGTGGGACAGGAAAAGAGAGAAAGAGGAGGAGGGGAAAGATAGATATAGGACCTATATGGGGAGAGAGAAGAAGAGGGATGGAGAGGGATGGAGAGAAAGAAAGGAAGAGAGGAAGGTGGAGACGGGAAGAGAGAGAAAGAGATGGGGAGAGAGAGGGAGAGTGAGAAGGGATACCGGTGGAGATAAAGAGAGGGAAGGAGTGAGAGAAGTGGAGAGGGAGAGAGAGAGGGGGAAAGAGTGAGAGATGGAGAGAAAAAGAGGACGAGAGGGAGATGGAGACATTTCGAGAGAGAATGAGGAGAAGGGAAGATATATAGAGAGAGGGGAAGAAAGAGAGAGAGAGGGGAGAGAGAATCAGAGAGACAGATATATAGGGATAAAGAGAGAGAGAAAGGGTGTGGAGAGAAAGGGAGAGAGACAGAAAGGGAGAGAGACAAAAAGCGAGAGGGGACTATAGAGGTAGAGAGAGGGGAGGGGAGAGGAAAAGAGAGATGTAGAGGGAGATGGAGAGAATAAAAAACAGACAGATGGAGATAAAAAGGCAGACAAAAAGAAACTGAGAAAGAGCTGGGAGGGTGTGGTGGAGGAGAAGAAAGGCCTACGAATTTACAGTGGAGCGTCACCACGCGGTTATACAATCGCTCTTTTGAGGGGATCTGGCCTTGCCGAAGGTGATGCGATCCGAGTCGAACAAATACTCAGAAGGGGGAAGGACGGAGAATAATAGGTGTTTGGGAAGCCAGAGAAAGGTATAAAAGTAAGCACTATAAGAGATTACAGAGGGGGTCCTTCGCAAAAAACTTAAAAGTCCAAACGAGATTCATGTATATTTACTTTGGCCCTTTAATTTCTGACAGAAGATGGAGAGAGAGAGAGAAAGAGAGAAAGAGAGAGAGAGAGAGAGAGAGAGAGAGAGAGAGAGAGAGAGAGAGAGAGAGAGAAAGAGAGAGAGAAAGAAAGAGAGGGAGAGAGAGAAAGAATAAGAGGGAGACAGAAAGATATGAGTCATCGGTTGCTTATTGTGTAAAGTCAATAGTTGTTGGCGAGTTGTTTTTCAAATTGGCCTGCGCTATGGGCGTTCCCTGTTTAAGGAGTTATCAGTTACTTGTTGAATTTGGTTCAAAATTTATCCCTGGATATGTACGGCAGTTCATGATTCTAAATTCTGACTGGCGTCCCCACCCCGGCAAAGGCCAGTCTGGGACGGCCGCCATCTAAGGGCTGGATAGGTCAGATGGTGCGAGCGCTAGGCACGCAAAACTTGTTCAAGTCTTGTTCAGGTCCCTTGTTCAAGTATCTGCCCAGTCAACGTTCCCTTAGCCATTCCCTTTTCCTTGGACCAGACCCTCTTGTACATGACGATGCCAATGCCTGGTTTCGGTTGAAAACACGACCGGGGCAGTTTCGGAAGCACACACAGCAGGAAAGCCGATCCGTGAATTTTATACAGTTGCCAGCTCATTCATGCAACTGTGCTTTTTTTTCCCCCATCAATCATCACGTGGAATGAATTCATTGTCGTCATCTTGCGGCACATTCTAGAAAGAGGTTTGTCGTATACAACACTCGTTTCCCCCCAAATTCGCGAGACGGCCGATGACTACCGTATAATTGCATGAGGGCCCGGAGTGCCTACTTGTCTTTTGTCACAGGAGTTCACGTCTTAAAACGTCGACAAAGGCTTTGATCTTGAGGGGACCTCGAGGGGGAAAAAAGGGGGGGGGACTTACAGAACAATCGCGACATTAGCGGCGGGCCAACATTACTGTATGGGAGGTAGAGGATTGAGACTTCAAGTTTCCTCGCCTCTCGCTCCCAAGTGAAATCCTCCCCTCGCGAGCTAGCTATAGCGACGGTAGTAAGTCGTGCCGAGGGAAGTGCCAAAGTGCTCAAGACCAGAACAATGTCGCAGTACAATAAGTCACTCGAGCGGGAGGTTCCGGCGGGAAGAAATGCGACTCCAACGCCACAGTCAAACAAAGAAGATATCAGGCAGAGCTTGAAGTGAGGGCACGCCATTTTGCAAAAGTGTCCAATTTCCAGACGTTTGAAAAATGAGAAAATTATTAGAATGTACTTGCTCATTATGATTTTTTTTCCGAGAACGACATTTCTAAATTGAAAAAAAGATGGCAATTCATTCCAATGTATGTCCAGAGGTGCGTGGTTATGGGGTAAGTACGGGCGGGGTTTCAGCCCCCTATTCCCCCTATTCCCCGTTTGCATCCGAGATGGACAATTCCTCGGAGCAAGACCGTAAAAAAAAACATTCACTCTGTCCTCTCCTTATCCATGCAAGGTCGGGTGTGGAAGTCGATTTTTGGTTTTTTTCTTGCCTCCACTACCGATAGTTCTATTCAAGGTGTTCATCGGCTCTTGCCGACCTGGTCCCCCCAGTTAGGGAATTCAAGCGAGCGACCAGGCTGTTTGCCTCATCTCACCCACACACTCTATATGTCCCTATAGATGTAGAACGGAGAGGTATCGGATTCTTCCCTCGTTCTGCCTCCATCTGGAATTCCCTCTCTGGCTCTTGCTTTCCCCTTGCCTACGATCTTGCCCTTTTTAAGCAATTGCCATCTCAGTGTGTTTTAACCCTATTTAAAACTTAGAGGATCTGACGTTTCGATCCTAGCAGGACCTTTCTCTAAGCCTTTGGGAAAGGTCCTGCTAGGATCGAAACGTCAGGCTATAACTTTTGCGATTTTATGCAGTGCAGGTATTTTTAGTCAGTGATCAATTTGCAACAGTTTTGTTTTACGTCCTGTTTAGAAAAGGAAGACCTTTCCTGATGAGCAGATTTGCACGCTTAAGCGGCTCTCTAATTTTGGTCTCTGGTGTGGAAATTGCACGGTCGCACCATGCTTGCCATCACTCCCAAGAAGGAGTGTGGCTCTGAAAAGAGCCGGCACGGGTACCGGCTCTTTTTCTGTGCCGCATCGGTATACTCCGTCTGGAAAGAGATGACATTTATAATGACGGCGTCAGTGCGGTAATCTCGCACTCTTTACCGTGCACACCCTCAAGTCCGATCATCTCATCTCATCTCAGCTCCAACGAGGCACGGCAACACTCAGAAGACCGCGCGCCGTCAGCGCATCAGCCGAAACTCGCCGGCACGCCGCCGGCATCACCAACGTGGCCGCTCACTTCGCAGTCACGCCCAGCCCGATCGAAGGACTGGGTATCTACCCCCCCCCCTTCCCCCAATGCTCGCCCCATGCCCATGCAACTCTCATGGTATCGACCCCATGCAGTGACGCAACACCCCATGCAGCGCTGCCAACGCTAGCACAATTTCCTTGTTAGTTATCTAAAATGAGTACCCGATCAGTTGCATGGAGAATGCGATGGTTCTTAGTAATTTTCCGAAGGGGATGCAGACACGGATGGCATATGAGGTTTGCTTAACACTATCAATACATTGTATCTCCATTCCTCAAGTTGGTACCCCATACACTGTATAAGACTGATATAGCATAATAATAATCAGGCCCTCATGTTTAGGAGCATAATTATGTTCCAATGACTCAGACTTTCTCCGCCATGCACGTGCAAACAAACCTAAAAACTCGGTCATACGCAGTCTGCGGTAATACTCAGAGAGATCTCGACTGAGTGTCACTTGGCCAACTTTGGGAGAGCGGTTCATCTCCTCATCCTCATTGACCGAGTTGGGTGCCTAACTCGATATGTTGAAAATTAGGAGAGCTTGACTTTTCGATCCTTAGCAGGACCTTTCCCAAAGGCAGAATGAGAAAGGTCCCGCTTGGATCGAAACGGGTTACATCATTCGGGTCATTTTAGTCAGCAGTTTTGTAACTAAACAAGATCGACTAGCCTTAATTGGCCGTCAAGTTGAAAGTTTTTCATGTTCTTGAAAAAAGTCTCAACTTCGTCTCGCTCCGTTTTTCTCTTAAACCGTAGATCAAGGACTATATAATGCTTAATCCTATACACTGGCTACAGTTATACTACATGCGAAGCAGATTTGATGAGTGCGTCTCTGTGCTCGTAGTTTAAAGTGCCTTATTGACAGAGACGATTTGACAATTGCTTAGCGACGACATAAAAACGCGCGCGTACACCCGTTGCCTTATTTTCGAGTCGACGTGTAACAGCTTGTTCATTAGCAGTGGGAGATAAACCCTCGTTGGATATAAAAAGTAAAATCACCAGTGCCTCTTTGTATCCGGAACCAGATGGCAAAATTAATTTCACCGATCATATCAGCCCTTCATAAATGAACGCCGCACGTCAGCTACAAGAAAAATCGCTTCTTCCAGAAATCTGAAAAATTCTCCCGCTTGTTGTTGAGGAACAAGCACCCCAACCAATCGAACCATCTTTTGTTTTAGTGAATCGCCTCACCTTAGTTTCTTGGGTGTGTTGTTTTATTACTCTCTCTTCTTCTTCTCCTTTCGTTAGATGTCCCGACTTCCTGTCGCTTGATGCCCGCTGGCTCTTTGTCCCGCGCGCAAATGCTCGGAAAGTCCGCGCAGAGGAAGTTGAAACCCAGGTGTTTGTCGACCACTCACCACCGCTCCGGATAATCTGTCAGGAAACGAGGCGGCGTCGCTTTCTTTATACAGCGCCCCGCACGTAATTCGGTCGCCGGTCCTCGCTGTTACGTAAGTCTCCTTTCAGGGCAGAGCTCGGGAGAAGCCTGGCACATTCCAGTCGCCCTTTGTGCCTATTGTCGTTCTTAGAATAACTCGGCCAGAATTCAGTATGGAGGGACGCTACTTCGGCGTGTGTGTGTGTGTATTGGGTGGGCTTCGAGAATGACTAGTCCGTCCCCCAAAAACGACACAAGCCCGATCGCCTCATCACCAGGGGCAACGCCCATGTTTTGCGTCGATGGCAAATTGATACAGAAACGATCGCGTCCACGCTACCCGGAAACCATGACAACCAGACCCGATCCGGAGGAACTTCAAAGGCCACGAATATAACAGCGAGTTTGCGTCGTTTTGGAATTCAATCTGTATTATTATTTTTTTCTTCCTACCTCGCTGTCTAAATATTTGCCGACCCCCATCCCCACCCCCGCCAGACACGCTGTACTGTCTCGTCCTTGCGAAGGTTTGCAAAGCTTGTTATTTCACTCTTTGTGATCACAATCTGCTCGTTCCCCCATAAGCTGAACAATAAAGCTATTCAAATACTCTTTCTTTCCATTTTTTTTTCTCAAAATGCCGGACAAAAAAATGACCCGTATGTTTGCGTTCAAGGGTCTCCCGAACGGTTTACACAAAAAAAATATTCGGCTGTGTTTGGTCGCTATTCTCCGCGTGTTGCGAACAATGCAAGAGGCATACTTGGATAGCTTAAAGAGGGGGTAACAATATTTGTGACTCTGTCAAGTTGTCACTGTCGTATATGTCTGTCAATATTGAGCCAATGGCTCTCCTGTCTTACAACCCGAGCCCACGCAGAAAGCGGACTAGGCGCTTTGCAGCCCCCTGTCACCTTTGTGCCAGTCTGTACGGGGTGGAGAGGGAGGGCACTGGGTATCACCGTTATATCTTCAACGAAAGAAAAAGAAAGGAAGAAAGAGAGAGTAGAGAGGTCATTTTGTGGAGACTGAGGTCTCGGGTATCCGAGTGACCACCAGTGGAGCCGCGTTCCCAAAACCGTCGACCCCTTCCAGGCTCTCTCGTGAGAAATGTCTTTTTCTATCGGGAGGGGTGGCGAGGCCAACAACAACGAACGGTCTAAGGTCGTTCTGCATTCTTCACTTTCTCCATTCTTCGCTACAAAAAAGTAATGTCGGTCGGTGCGTAATTCGGAGGGGGGTGTAGAGGCCTACATCTGAAAGGCAAGTAGTCTCCCTCGGCGCGATTGTGTCGGTCCATCCACCTAATTATCAATCTGACTCTCGGAGGTAAACGGCAGCGATGGTGACTCGCCTCCCAAAATATGCGACACAACCCCAGCACCTTTCAAATGCGACACAAAAAGAGCCGTTTTAACGTGATGCGAGGATTTTGTTTATGATGCGGTGGAGATGAGTGGGTTGTGAAGGCAGTCTGTGTTGGACGGTCGATCATAAAATTCTTGTGAGATTTTAGGGTTTTCATGTTGAGAGCCCATAGCTCCTTGGTGAGAGCATAGCACTAGCAGAATAAGGAGAATCTTAAAATTTAGTGGGCCTGACGTTTCGATCCTAGCAGAATAAGGAGAAAGGTGATGATCAAAGTCACGCGGTGTATCGTTGCTGGTAGCAGAATATAGCAGAATATGTGTCAGATCTGCGGTCGCACCATGCAATTTCTCTTTTGTTAGTGTGTGTGGTTCTCAAAAGATCACCGTTAACTGAATTTGTATTGTATTGACGTGTTGAAATAAACGGAGTCTCGAACTACACAGCGAAAAAAAACACGGTTCTTAACATGATCTTGTTAAGTTATTGCTCAGTCGGTTGGGGAGATTGCATTTTATAGGCATACTATTGAGCTGTCTTGTAAGAGAGGATTAGAGCATCCTCAGGCTATTTCACGCCACAAACAATCTCCGGACCTGATCAACACGCTACACTTCAACCCGTGTAAGCTTGCGTCCGATCTCAAAACTTCAGAAGGTCTTACGATACTAAGGCGAAACAAGAGAGATCGGTCCTGCATGCCATAGACTCTATGCACGCCAGACCATCTACGTTAATTTCAATTCAAATGAGATTTTTCGTTTTGAGAATAGTAGGAGTAATAGGTTTGCGATGACACCATGCAAAATTCTCTTTTGTGAGTATGTGTGGTTCTGAAAAGGAGCGGAGGAACTCGACGTTTCGAACAGTATACTTTTCGAATCGGTTCAAAACTTCGAGTTCCTCCAAATCTTTTCAGAACCACACATTATACTCACGAAAGAGAGAATTTTACATGGTGTCACCGCAAACCTTTTATTCCCAATTTCAATTCAATTCAACATTTATTTCATTCACATGCAATGTAGTTGGGGCCTGTGGTAAAGACGAAGAAAGTATAACCCGATATATTGTGAACTATATGAACGCTGCAGAGGCTGTCGTAATGAGCAGGGGTTGAATGAAACAGCCTGAAACGACGGACAAAGACAATTGACAAATACAGAAACGCAGAGGACAGACAAACAAAAATAGACAGACAAGGAAAGGAAGACGTACTTGTAACCGGACTTGCAACAAATGCACAGGCACTCACCATTCCAGATGGACTCGCATCATAAAGATCTATACATAAACTAGAGTGCGCACTCCCCTATCAACGCGCGGTACGAACGTGTGCCGACATGGACGCGCATCCGCCATTACCAAAGAGGTCAACTTCAGCTCGAAGTGCCCGGATGTCAGTAGCAATCGCGCGTAATATGATGATTATGGGGAAAGGTATAGCCGAATGGTTGTGAATGCAGAAACTAAAAAGGTTATAGAAATTGCTTTTAGTAATGAAAGGAAAGGCCATCAATACCTCAAGGGATTGGCGAATTTTAATGTCCTACTTTCTTTTGTTAACATAAGGAGTGTCTGCTGACGTTTCGATCCTAGCAGGACCTTTCTCAAAGGCAGAAATCAGAATACTATAGCAGGACCTCTGAGAAAGGTCCTGCTAGGATCCAAACGTCAGGTCCTGTAATTCCTCGACAGATTCTTCCATCGATTTTCTGCACCTCCGTGAAATACCCAAGCGATCCGCGCATCCAAGATGGATTGTTTGTATTTACCGCTGTGTGGGGAAGAGCAACTTTGACGTGATCAAGAATTCAGCCATGCAAATCTTTTGTATACATCCTTCGGGTTTTTTTTCTTCTTCTCTCCAACGGCCGGAATGCGTATGGAAGGAAAATAATGGGTTGCTTCAAGGAAAAAAGGGTTGCGCCACAGATGAAAGAAATGCAATGCCAGAGTTGTTAAGTTTCGACCCTTTTTTTGTGGCGACAGTGCATGAGTCACCCACTCGACTCTTCATGAAACGTTCGTAAACAGAAAGTAAAACATCTCTGTTGGGACGGAGTGTGGCTCTGAGAAGAGCCGGTTACTCTGCCCACGGTTTCAGGTAATGAACTACTCTTATTTGCCACAGGCCGCGGTAAAAAGAACATAAGTCCAAGACAGAGGCAAGTGGAAGGTTTGCGGTGACACCACGTGGTACTTCTCTTCCAAGAAGGAGTATGGCTCTGAAAGGGGTTACCAGTACCGGATCTTTTCAGAGCCATACTCCTTCTTGAAAGAGAAGTACATGGTGTCACCACAAACCTTCGACTTGGTATTTCCACCGTGCAAACCTTTAAGAGTTATCTAAGACAGAGGCATGTCGTGGTGTTCATCCGCCGTTTCATTTTCATCGATTATTTCTCAAGAGGCGGTAAGCATGGGGCAAAGGCCAAGACGAGATAGCGTGCAGACAGACCAGGAGATCGTGGTGTCGAGACAGATCGGGCAGGACAAAGTGACCGCACCACTGACAGGTAGCCGGAATGCGTGAGGGAGAGTGGAGAGCTAGAGTGGAGAGTGGGTATAGACAGGGAAGAGAGGAAAGAGAGGGGAGAGATGGTAGAGATAGTATACAGAGAGGGGGGTAAGAGAGGGTAGAGGGAGAAGAGGAGAAAGATGGGAGAGAGGGAGAGAGAGGTGGGGAAAGAGGGATAGGGAGAAAAGTGGGGGAGAGGGATGAGGATAGAGAGGGAAGTAGAGGAAAGAGAGTGGAGCGATGGTAGAAATGGTGTACAGAGAGGGGGGTAAGAGAGGGTAGAGGGTGGAGATGGGAAGAAAAGCACAAGTGGGAGAGGAGAAAGATGAAAGATAGGGAGAGAGAGAGATGGGGAAAGAGGAAGAGGGGGAAAAGTGGGGAGAGGGATGAGGATAGAGAGAGTGGTCCATAAAAGGTGGTAATAATCACGGAAAGGATAGCGACTGAGGAAACTCGGGCAAAAAACAAGGCACGTATACAAGAACCTTGAAAGGCTTTACTTCCATAATAATAGTCCGCTACAAGGCATGCAGTGACGCGGGTCCGTGTGTACCTGTAAACATCTTCCGTCAGTGGGTGAATGGGGAGCGGGTGGGTGTGCCTGGTACGTCAACGGCTTATCCGATGCCTGGCACCCCCACCCAACCCCCCCCCCCCTCGACTCGGATAAAGAAGCCCACGTGGTGACGTCACCGGAGATCACAAACCGAACCAAATAAAGCATGCGGGAGCGCTGGACACTTGGAAATCGCCTTACGTAGATGGAGCGTACGTCATTCGTACACTTGGTCTTTACTGGTCTTACTTAGCACGAATAAGTTTACCCGTCAGTGTTTCAGAGTGTTGTCCACATTGTCACCCTTTGTTCTATAGGGATTTATTTGTTTGTTTATTGAGGTTATTTTTGGTGGTGGCGAACGATTAAGGGTCGCTTGAGAGATCCTCTTTACCTGCATGCATGTACTTTTGAATTGAAGACCAATTTCAAGGCCCTATATAACATTGGTAAAGGTCATAATATTGCCACAGTCAGACCATTAAACATCCCCAAAAAGCAATCCTGAGAAGTTTTAGCTCAAAATGGTGATCTGAGACAGTAGAAACTGGTAAACAAAAATGTCACGGTTTTTGCACCATTCTGTAGTGTAAGAAATAGTTTAATACTTGCGAGTAATAAACTATTTGTCGATGTTTGAGTGAAGATTTCTAGAGAAGTACATCATCCCAGACCGTGAGATTTCACCATGAGGATTCTGTCATGACCATCTACAAACTGTGGAAATTAGAAGGAAATCTGTGAAAATCGATGTCTTCCCGGTCTTCCCAATGTTGTATTGGAAGGTTTGCACTAATCGACGCAATAAGCACTAACAGAGAATGTTCCTGCATAGCAATAATTCATACTTGGGCAGGTTTATGAAATCGGGCCTTGGAGTAGCGGGTTCGAATTCGAATGCCCGCATAATCTTGTCAGCACGCAATCGTGCAAAACCTTCCCCTATTTTCATAGATATAGGCCTAGCATGATGTTTGCGTCGAGGAGAATGCAATTCCGTGAGAGCATGGTGAGAGTTTGCCCTGATCGACGTGAACATCAGGCATCGCGATCAGGCAAAGCACTGAGTTTTCAGTCGAGCAGGGTAAAACCTCATTGTATTGTACTTCCTTTATTTTACCATGCACTATTTTGTTTGGTGAGATGTTGTGGACCATTGATGGGCTCAGTTCGGGATTGTTTTCTAATTATGGAGGACTATTGTTCACAATAAAAAAAGAGCATAATGCATTGCTAATTATACGTCGGATACGTTAAACCCATTACCCTTTTTTTGCCTAAGTGTTTCTAGTTTACAACGTTCTAGTGCGATGTTTTGCACCAGTCGGTGAGAATGTAATTCGCTGAGGGTCAACCTTATACCAGACGCACGCTTAGCAATGCACGCTCAGTGCTTTACCCGACTGCCTGCTGAAAAACAGCGACCGCGAGCAACGAACAAAAAAAACATCGACGCGAAACAAACAAGACCAAAAGAAACGCAAACACTTGATTCGCGATGGGTCAGACGAAATCACGGACGCTGAAAGAAATTTATTGACGATCACAGAATTACGCGTTCGGAAACTGGCCTGGGGGGCATGGATAATTCTTGCCGAACCGCCTGCATTCAAGAGCTTATTGGCCCCCGTTCGTGTTGGCGACATCTCTACCCGTGGACTAAATATACGCTATCCTTCAAATTGAGCAAAATACAGGAAGGCGAGGTGGGGGAGGGGGGCGTCACTGACATGACATGGTTCCTACCGGTCCAATCAGTTACTGGTTTCTCTCAAGAAATTGAAGGCTGTCGTGGTTTGCGTGGAAACGGCCCATCATTATCTGGACTTATTGTTGAGGAAAACGCGATGTACTGGATGTTTTTTTTTCTACTGAAAAGAAGTCATTAGTCCATGATTAGTCAGAGGGGGACGTGAGTTTATCAACAAGGACGGGTTTCTAAGTGACGCGGGATTATGTTTCTCGATTTCGACAATGGGTCAGCACGTGAGTTTAATGTTCCGTGAATGATTCGGTGACGGGTGTATCTTCCCCGTGATGTATCTTATTGTCGACTGAAATTATGGAGGACGTTATGCGTTAAAAGTGGTTGGGAGGGTTTTGTTTAAATCCCCTACACAACATTTGGTCGAGGTCAAAGAATAGCATCTTTACATTGTCTGATCCAACATATGCATGAAATAGCAGAGCTGTGAAAATTTTAGCTCAATCCACCAAATGAGTCTCGAGAAAATCGTGAAAACCACTTCATTCTTTTCGCAAAAATGCAGCATTCAACGACGTACTGTTCCGATAGTTTACCGGTAGATCTCGGTGAGACGTAAACTATTTTATTTACTCATTTCTCCCAAAATACAACATTTTAGGCAGAAATATTTCAGTGAGAGGTTTCTACTATAACCATCTTCAAACTGTATAAGTTTCATGTAAATCTGTGAACATTTCTGTTTTTCGATTATACCAATGTTGTGCAGGGGCTTTAATAAAGGGGGATTTGGTCATTCTGGGAAGAAAAAAACCTAAAGCAAATTAAATGTCTTATGACAATACACCCTTTCCGGAGTGCAGTATTTAAGAGAGCAAGAAAAGGTGGGGAGAGGTCGCTGCAATGTCCCCTCTAGCTTTCCGTAGGTCTTTCAGACCAAGGATCCGACTAGCTAAAGTAACTGTAGCCGTTTTACTCCTTTGTAAAACTTTTTTTTGGGGGGTGGGGAGGGATAAATTGAGGTGGGATGGGGGTGATTTCCATAGGATGCGATAGGATGAAAAGGGATTGGGTGGTATGAGGTGAGATTGGCTGGGATAAGAAGCTTAGGGGCGGGATGAAGTGGGATGAGGTGAGATCGGATGAGATGGGATGGAGTGGGATGGGAGGGGATGGGATGGGTTGGGATGGGATGGGATACGATGGGATGGGGTGGGATGAGATGGGGTGGGCTGGAGTAGGATGGGATGTGATTGGGTGGGATGAAGGGATGGGGTAGGATAGGATGGGATTAGGTGGGATTGGATGAGATAAAAGGATGTAGGGCGGGCTGAGATGGGATATGATGATGGGTGGGATGGGATGAGATAAGATGAGATGAGATGGAATTTGGTTGGGCGGGATGGGATGAGATGGCCGGGATGCAATGGGAAGGTATAGTATGGGGTTGGGATAGGGTAGGAGGAAGCCCTCGGTTGCCATCAATGTGGGATTCAACATTAATGTCCCCTTGAAATTTGACGCCAGTCAGTCTCCAATTTGACATAATTTGGCTATGAAAGAATTTCCACAGTGGCACGAGAAAGAATCGTTCAACTTCTGGAACGCTCGCTCCCGGTCGAGGCATACGTGCCACTAATCCAAATCGAACGTGTTATGCGGCACGGGCCTGTCCGACCTCAGTTTGAACCCACGAATGCTCACACGATCTGTGCTATACTACGACTGCAGTCGAGCACCGTGTCATACACCTATGTACGGTGGAGAGGGGAGGAGAGGGGAGGAGAGGGGAGGAGAGGGGAGGAGAGGGGAGGAGAGGGGAGGAGAGGGGAGGAGAGGGGAGGAGAGGGGAGGAGAGGGGAGGAGAGGGGAGGAGAGGGGAGGAGGGGGAGGAGAGGGGAGGAGAGGGGAGGAGAGGGGAGAAAAGGGGAGGAGAAGGGAGCTCAGGAGAGGGGAGGAGAGGGGAGGAGAGGGGAGGAGAAGGGAGAAGAGGGGAGGAGAAGGGAGGAGAGGAGAGGAGAGGGGAGGAGGGGGAGGAGGGGAGGAGAGGGGAGGAGAAGTGAGGAGAGGGGAAGGGGAAGATCGAGAGGGCTAGGAGGACAACGTTTTCGACAGTTATAAGCACTGGCGTGTAGAAGCATCCAGTGGTACACGGGGCAGGCCATTTCCCTTTTCAAAGCCCCCATGAAATAAAACCAAGTCTTGCTCTTGTCAATAATCAAAAGGGTGACTTTCGTTTTCCGCTTGGTTGTCAGAATGGCGGTCCCGGCCCGCCGATAGGCTCTCAGTCCAACCCGCAAATCCCACCAGGAATGCGGGGCAAACAAAAGGGACAGAATAAAGGCTTCACGCACTGGTGAACGATTCGCGAGCGGATTGACTCAATGGCAGAAACCAGGCCGCGCTGGATTCGACCGACACCTAGCTCTGCCGAAGAGTACTGGTATAATTATAGTCGTTGAATGCAGCTCAGAAACACAGTAGGAGTGAGTATTCTAGAATGCTGTCAGAATGTAGTCAGAACATTATAGACTGCTCAGTGAATATCCAGCAATAATTATGCAAAAGGACGTACAACGGTTCATTCCGACGGAATTCTGACTCGGGCTCCGGCTCTTGTGAGACTTGGGCCCCTTTCCAAAACCCGGCTGAGGCTCAGGCTCCGGCTTTGTCTCTAGTTCTTTCATCCATTTCCAATACAAGGCATGAAAACAGGAAGCCTTTGACATCATTTTTGAATGTTTAACTGCGTTTTGAAAAGGAATCCGGAGCTTCAACTTCAACAAAATACTCCAACCTATGTTTCGGCTTTTTGATAACAGAGACAAAGCCAGAGTCGAAGCCCTAAGCCGGGTTTTGGAAAAGGGCCTCGGATATAATCTAAATCAAACATTCAACAGGCACCGTGGGACCTTTTTTGTCTGAAGCAAAGGGCAAAGTTTCTAACCGTATTCAAACTTTATAAAATTTAGTGGGCCTGACGTTTCGATCCTAGCAGGACCTTTCTCAAAGGCAGAGTCCCTCTGCCTTTGAGAAAGGTCCTGCTAGGATCGAAACGTCAGGCCCACTAAATTTTATGATTTGCATTTTGGTAATTTTAGTCAGTAAGCAGTTTGCATATTACGTATTCAAACTTGACATTGTTTGGCGGGGTAGCTCAGCTCGATCATGTCCTCCAAATTAAATGGATGGAAGAGTTTGAAATCATAGGCTCACCTTGCCCGAGCCCCAATTATTTTACTTTTGCTTCATGCTAAGAGAAGAATAGTGGAATCGAATTAGAAAGCAATAATTATTGACGGCTGCATCGCAGTGTGGTTTTTAATACTGTTTTACACAGTTAATACTTAGAAGACTTAGAAGACTTCAAAAGTTAGTGGGCCTGACCATGGCCTGACGTTTCGATCCTAGCAGGACCTTTCTCAGAGGTCCTGCTAGGATCGAAACGTCAGGCCCACTAAATTTTGAGATCTGCATTATTTTTGGTAATTTCAGTCAGTAATGAGCAGTTTGCAACAATTTTGTATAATTATCGCTTAGAGAAGATTTGTTACGCCACCAGCGGCTCTATGAACATTTTGGGGTCAGGTTACTCGAAGAAACTGGGGACCTTTTCCAAAACCCGGCTTAGGCTTCGGATCCGGCTTTGTCTCCATTTTCTTTCATCTATTTTGAAGTACATGGCATGAAAATGGGAGGCATTAAATGTTGGCTTCGGTTTTGAATGTTATCCTAGGTTTTGAAAAAGAATCCCAAGCTTCAACTTCAACAAAGAATTCTAACCTTGTATTTTCAGCTTTTGGATAACAGAGACGAAGCCGGAGCCGAAGCCTAAACCGGATTTTGGAAAAGGGTCTTGAACCGCACGCAGCATGCACGGTGAAGGCTCCCGATTGCCCCCTGAAACAGCGCCCTCAATCGTCCTCGATGTGGATTATTCACCCACTGCCCCGCGGACAGGGAACCAGTCTATTCCGATCATCCGGAACCGGGTTGGAGCTATTATTTTGTGTCAACAATCCGGAGTTTTGGCCCAGTATATGCCTGCAAAGTGCCGATCGTGGCAAACATAGGGTTCAGTCGATTCTCCTGATTAGACCGTAAGTATTAGTGTTTGCTCTCATTATTTTAAATGGGTTTTAAGGGACAAAATATTGTGACTGAGGTCGGCCTGTCAATCCACACCCTTGTCTGAACACAATTTTATTTTTAATTTACAGTTACACTAGAAAAAACGAAACAAAAATATCGCTGCACTAAACTATACTACCTTCTAGGACGATTTCTCCAGATCTTAGAAGCAATCGCACATGCAAACGTTATTCTACGATGCCCAACAAACAACTAGGCATGTAGACCGTCTTCCCATCTTGAATCGGAACGGAATAAAACAGTAAATCTGCGGTGCAGAATTGTCCAAAATGAAACTATCGAGTATCGAAGACCAGCCAACGTTGCACCTGAACCAGCCGGTCAAAATTATGAATCAAAGTTCAAACACCAATTTTGTGATTAATGATCGAACCTACCATTTCGACATTGTCAATATCGAAGAGGAATTGGAGAGAAGAATCCCCTTTGTGACTAGCCAAGGCACTGGAAACCAGAGTTGTTGCAATTTCTGCATAATTAATATAAATATTATACTAGCCCTCATTTTGTGAATACCCATCCTATGACAGTATGAGTATGATATTCTGTGTATTGATTGGAATATTTATCACATTGTCACAATTCAAGGACATGCTGTTTGCCAACTGTGCAGTTCCCACGTTTGTAAGCAGCTTAGCCAACAGATTTGCATAAAATGCTGTGTGATCGGGGTAGTTTTGCCTTACATCAATTTACACATCCTGTCTGAAACCAATCCAAAATTAAATTCACTCGAGTAATAACAATTATGCAAAAACTGTTGCATTTGACTGCTTATTGACTAAAATGACCAAGTCTCAAAAATTGGGAGGGCCTGAAGTTTTGATCCTAGCAGGACCTTTCTCAAAAGTAGAATGACAGGGACAAAAACAAATAGGAAGGGAGGAGCAATATGGACTTGTATGACAGACAAAGGACAAAGTTTACTAAAGTACTGTATACTAATTACTATTTTACTATTATTTTTTTCAATGTCTGTCTCTTGTGATTTTTTTGTATTGTTGTTTTATTGGTTTTTTTTTAATGAAACTAGATGTGGGGAGACAGTACCAGTGATTAGCTTTTGTCTAGATACATGTGTATAAGATATGCCCACTTTTTCTGTCATGTACATTTTGGCATGAATAAATATTAGCAATAATCTAATTAAAAGAGGATGACATCCAAGAGGGGAATATCCTTCCTTTGTATTCAACTCCCCCACTTTGATTCTTTCCATTTGATCTTCCCCCTCTACTAACTAGTAACCAACCCCTACCCTTGCCTACCCTCCCCCTGCCCTTCACTTTGATCCCATCCTAGCAGCTATTTTTGTGATGAAGAACGGCTCTGAAAAAGAGCCAGCCACGCAATGATGCGGACATTGTGATTGCATCATTGTGACTGACGCTTGTATTTCTTTCCCTGACATTGCAGGCCTGAGGTGTATTGGACAACATGGCCGAGAAACCGGTCAGGATCGGGTCAAAGGTCGAGATCACCGGCAAGGGTCTCCACGGAAAGGTGGCTTTTGTAGGGGTCACCGCCTTTGCGACGTAAGTCTGAAAAAAAGAGTTCAAGAATGTAATGGCCCACACCGGCCAGTTGAATTGAAATTGACTGCCATACTGGTTTTTTGACTAATGTGTAATTTTCAAAGGTTTTCTTTGCCAACTTTGTATGCATGTGTCTGAGTAGCCCTTGTACTGACAATATCTGACCGCAGACTAGCCTCCACTCCAGGCGTTCTAATCCTCGATGTAGGTCGGCCCCAGTCGAGCGCACGGTTTGCGGTGAAGAATGTGGGTGGAATTCCACTGCCTGACCGACGACCGTTGGGCTGTGGGACATGCCAACACGCTGTCTCCGACGGCAAGGGAGTAATGATTTCAGAGCCTGACTGGGGACTGGTCGGGGTAGACCCACAGATGCTAATTAAACGCTTTGCCCGATGCGAACACCAGTTTGTTGCAAATGCGGCTTCAGCAGTCTGTGGGATCACAGAGTGGGTGCAACTTTACCGAAGTGCGATTCTGACTTTTTTCCCGTCTTTTTTTGGTCCGTTTTTCTTCCGTGAAGCGGCAAGTGGATAGGCGTGGTCCTGGACGATGCTAAGGGCAAGAACAACGGGGTGGTGCAGGGCAAGAAGTACTTCAGTTGCCCCGACAACCACGGCATCTTCGTCCGCCAGTCCCAGGTAAGTGGCCATCCGGACCTGTCAGAGGGTTTCAGCGTCAACTCAGCAAAGACATCAATGAAAGACTTCCGTGGAGAACCGATTGCCTGGTTCTTTCTGTACACCAGGCGAGAGCCACCCACCTTGTGACTTTGATGCACCACTTCATGTGTTTGACCGCGGATTTCCGTGTTTTTTTTTTAATTTGGCCGTAAAAAAACCCCAAAAAAACAACAACGCTGCATCTGGATATTTCTTCTCCCCTAACTATTATTTAAAACACATGCTGAGATCAGGTTATAAACTTTGATGTTTACTTTTCATTTTGTGTAAACAAAAATTCAATTTTCTGGGTGTATGCCTTGAAAAAGGTTAAAATCTGTCACTCAGCTTAAAGTCATAAGTGGTCCAAAACTGCTTAGAATGCACAACAGAGCATCTAGAATCCAACATTTTCCGGGGCCCTTCAGCGGGCCCCAAAGGTAACCCCACGCCGTAAGGGCTTCGTGCTTTGCGTTCGCAGTTTCATTCGGGCATTTTCCTCTTTTTTTTTTAACAATTCAAGAGTTGCATGCCTGATTCTCTCATTCTGGCTTTGAATCTCAGATCACCATCGAGGAATCTCCGCCCGGCAGTGGCTCGGTGTCGCCAGGGACGACCTCCCCGGCCCCCTCCTCCATCCCCAGGGCCTCTGCACCCAAGTCAGAGAAGGTAACCGACTCAATACGAAATGTCGCCTCTTAAATTCAAAACACAAAAGCGCTATCGACCATCCAGGCCTAATGTACTGACGTCGTCGCATCGCAGTCATAAAAGCCAGACCGTTAAGAATGCATAGTGCCTACATGTGACTCTGCATTAAACCCTACCTGAAACCCCAAATTACCACAACTGTGTTAAGGCTATAGATCCAATGAGCTACACACAATGCACGATACTGACCTCTGGATGAGGGCGCTCTTTAAAATCCACACAAGGTCTCTCAAGGGTCTTTTCTATCATGGCCTTCCAATCGAAGAAGATAGGATAGATAGCACACAGAGGCAGACCGCGTGATTTGCACGTTTATCACCAAGATTCAACAGGTTAACTAATGTGAGTCGTCTCTTCTGAGATGGAGTATGACTTCTGAAAAGAGCCGGTAACTCTTGAAGCCCTCTTGCCCTACCAGAATTGCCCCCCCCCCCATTGCCCCCCCCCCTCCCCATGCCTCTAAGATATGTTGTTCTATTCAGCCAAAGAATGGCCTTTCTCAAAAAACAATGAGAAGCAAAAACGCTGCCAAGATTCTGCCCAAATGATTCGCCTCGTTAAAGATTAGCAAAGTAGAGTATGGGTGTGCTGGGTGTGCAATGTATCTCATCCCCGGCAAAGACTAGATGACTATTTGGAGAAGGCCGCCATCTAAGGGCTGGGATAGCCCAGATGTTATGACCGCTGGTACGCAGAAAAAACAGTGGTCTCGGGTTCAAGTCCTGGTCCAGTCAAAGTTTTCTTTGCCTTTTTTTTCTTCAAAATTTTATGTAAAAAGAACCGGGGGGAAATTGCTTTACTGAATTGTGCATTACAGTCGTCTCCATCACCAAAGAAACCACAACCCCCAAGTCCGTCGCCGAAAACGAGTGAGCAGGCACCGGCCCCCGAGAAAGTGAGTGGCAACGTGCATGGTGCTGCCCACGCCCTGCCCCGCCCTGTCACGCCCTGTCACGCCCTGTCCAACCCTGTCACGCCCTGTCCTGCCCTGTCACGCCCTGCCCAATCCTGTCACACCCTGCCCCACCCTGCCGCGCCCTACCCCACCCTGCCACATCCTGTCCTGCCCTGTCCCACCATGTCCCACCTTTGCCACACCCTGCCCCGCCCTGCCCCACCCTGCCCGCCCTGCCCCACCCTGCCACATCCTGTCCTGCCCTGTCTTTTTGTGTCCCACCTTTGCCACACTGCCCCGCCCTGCCAAACCCTGCCACACCCTGCCCCGCCCTGCCACACCCTTCCTCACCCCTTTCCACACGACCCAATGCACCCACCGCCCTATCTCAATGCATGCACACGTGTACATGGTGTGCCGCTCACTTGGTCTGCATGCCCGTTCATTCTGTGTTGACTTTTGTGGTCAGTCGTTTTGTGGTTGTTTTTCCTGGAGGTGCTTCTTCTTCTTTTTTCTTGTTTTTGAACTTTTATGGCCTCTGTCTCCATTGTCTTTGGATCAGATGCACTTCAATCTTTGTCATGTCCTGCCTGTTGGTGAACACAGTGGTGCATCAATTTAGGGGGAAAACAACTGCTAGACACCCACTGCAGTTGTGAAGATTTGATACAGAAATGGATTCAGTCAATTCCCCAAACTATCAAGTATCAGTTTTTGTGTTTTGTGGTGCTGCTGCAGGTTTTTTTGTTTGCCTCACATGACATTGTGTTGCATTCCCAAACTCCTTACGATGCGTCGTAACTTGACCTACGATGGATAACCCATCGTTACTTGAGATAAGCCGTATTGCTTCTGCGCATCGCCATTTGCCCTGCAATTTGTCGCATAAGTATGATGGTAGATGGTAAATGTGCACAGGTGACAGCTCAGTCAAGTACTGCACTAAAAAATGAGAATCACTTTTCTCACTTTTAGCACAATTGGACGTCTGTGTGGCTTTTGTCGTGCTAGATATTGTTTTGTGGTAGGCTGAAAAGAGTCTTTGTTTAAAATGTGGACAATAGAGGTGCCGGGATTCGGAGAGACCCAGTGTATAGCAACACCACCGGCACTTTGAATTCTGAGCTTACAGTGCAAAGTGTTTAGTAAGTGTTCTCTCACTTATCAAAGTGCATGCTTTGTGGATAGAACTTTCTATGTTTCATGTGTGTTTGTATAATGTACCTGTGCATTCTGTTCCGGTTTCTCGCGCCGAGTGACGTTAGCGTTCCGGCCATTTTTTCCCCCCCGTGCCTCCGCCCCTTTCTCTTCCAGGCTTTGGCCGTTCGTCGTTTAGCCAAATCCTCCCCCGCACGCAGGTCCACTGAGAGTTTGCCGAGAGTGAGTCTGACCCGTTGGTTGCCATGGTAGTTTTGCCCGAGCTCGCATGCATTTTTATTTTATTTTTTTCGTTGGCTGCCTCCTTTCAGCTACCTGTCTTGATGTTTTCTCACCCGACCATTCTTCGTTTTGTGTTTTTATGTGTTTGATGGGACGGTGTTTGATTTGCATTTATTAATCAATTTGTTTTTTTAACGGAAAAGATTGATAAAGTGTTTCTTCATGGTAAACTGACTTGATAAACAATAACTCAAATTGCATAGTTTTGTTGTTGTTGATTTTTGAAAAGGGGGAAACTTCAATTTATGAAGTTTCATCGATGATTTTTTTTTTTTTCGCTTTTCCACGCCTGAAGTTTTTGCAGCCTGTTTATTTTGCGTCCTTTGTTCGTCAGGACAAAGGGAAAAATCGTTTCATTTCTCGTCATTGGCTACGGCTTCAGTTTTCACACAAGTTTATGATTTCAGATGCAGGCTCATTTGCGTTTTTTTGTTTGTTTGCGTCAAAGTTCCTGTTTGCACCGAGCTCTGAACATTAGAAAGGGAAGAGGCCTGAGAATTTTGGAGTCCTACTTACCCTAGTATTAACCCAACCATAACAAATGGTATCTAACGATCCCAAGGAGTACGTTCAATGTGCATAAAGCCCATTCAAATTGGGCCCAATTTTATTGAGCTGGTCAGGTAACAAAATTTGCTTCAGCATGAAATCCCTCACTCTCACTAGATCCCTCACTAGATCTTGTATTTATGCTGAGAACCCAGTATTACAATACAAGTCAAACTGGAAAAATACTGGGGGCCAATTTTCATACAGCCATGACAGCCGCTTTACTCTTTCACTACGTAGTTTATCTTTGACAAATTTGTTGAACTGAGAATGGAAATTAGTGAAATAATCCACTGCCATTTTGGCGTATTTTTGCCTGTTTATTATTGACTTCTGACTGGGTTACAGCAGATGGTTTTTTTTGGCCTTCGTGTCCTTCACTGCTTTCTGTTTTGGGCCTTGGTGCCCTTGTAAATGGCTTGTGGTGCAACGCATAATTTTGGTTAAGGCCAAAATGGCCTTATCCCTCTGACTGCATCTTGAGCCACATTGTAAAATGGCTACCAAGTGCGAATGATAGATATAACATGATGTTTGCATCGCAGAGAATGTATTTCATTGAGGGTGTGTACTGCTCGATGTAATAAGCCACACGATCTCGACCAGCTCCGTGGTCAAGTGGTTAAGACGACTGCACCAGAAAGCAGGAGTCGCGGGTTCGAATCCCGCCCGAGCTGCCTGAATTCTTTCATCAGCCATCAGGCAAAGCACTGGAAACTGATTGCTTATTCCACCCAGTTAGGCAAACCCTCGCTGGAGTACAAATGAGCAACTTCATTGGTACTCCTCAAAAAGTGGCAGACTAGTTGACTCTTAACAAGACCTTTCTGAAACATGTCTCAAAGGCATGCCTAAGCACGATCAAATTTTCTGGATAATTTGTAGTATTGATATTAATTTTACTATTCTCAGGGACCCAACATATAAAGATTAATGCAACTCACCGAGTCTGAAAGTTTGTATCCTGCGCCTTTCCGTTGACTTATTTTCAATAAATTTTACTTTTAATCCCGACTTTCTTTTGGTCAATATGGCTTTGAACTAAAAGGGGTTTGCATATTAGGAGATTTAACAGGAATTGTGGGTAACAGGATGAATAATGATCCTCAGACTAATGTGTGTTTCAACAGAATTCCTGACAAATGACTAAGGACTTATTACTCCATACCGCATACATGTAGTTGCAGTAATTGACATCTATCTGTTAAACATATTTTGACTAGTATGCTTTTACATGTAGATATAGTGATTCAAACATGATACATGTCCTTGCATAAGCTCTCTGTTTCAATACATACGGACAGCTCGCCCACATTTACTGTGCTGCATGGACCATCTTTCATATACACAACAAAAACCATGAGCATTGTCCAGTTTTCTAAGTTGCTCACGGGCATTGCTTTTCAGATCCACGCATCAAAGATTTCAGCTGCTCACGTTGTGAAAGTCTTTGTCATAGCTGGGTTGATTTCAAGGACGACTTCAGAGTTTGCCGCTGAAAACCTGTTGGATTAAATGTTGAAAGGGTTGGCTTTTCTGGACTTTTCCTGGCCCCAAATTTCCTAGTTTGAGGGATTCTGTTTCCAACTTGAGGGAGACTTTTCAGGTTACCATGCCCCAGCATCTCTGTGGAATCGGACTTCGCGCTGGTTGTGACATGAGCCGTTTATGTTTCAGGAAAGCACAACTTCCAAAATGTAACAAATTTGTTTTGCCTTCGCTGTGTGTCGGCTCACACCACAAAGCTCAGTTAACCATCTGTTGATCTCCTTTCTCCTACATCCTTGCCCTCAACAGCCTAGAGTGGCAAGTCCGGTTCCGGACACCCCCTCTGCCCCGGCCTCTAAGCTGGTCCATCCTTCCTCGGCAGCCAAACTCCCCAGCGGTGGCGACGCCCAGGGACTGGAGCAGGTACGGAATTTGTTCTCAGCGACGAGAGGAAATTTTCAACGGAAAACGAAAAGACAAACACCCTTCTCATTAGGATCGACAGTGAGGTTTTCCCATGCACCACATATGGTGGTGTCTCTTATAAGATAAAGCGTGGTTCTGAAAATGTTACTGGTTCTTTTCAGAGCCAAAAATCACTGTTTGTATCCGTCAGATTTGAGTCCAAATCGATGAATATATACAGTAATGGATTATTTTTCTCCCAATCTTGTTGTCACATTTATTGCACTTTCCATTTTGTATGTGTTGAATTTATTCCATGTACTTTGTCTTGCGGTACCCTTATACTTTCTATGAATTGTAAATGAAATGATGGTGAAATACTGTATAATCAGTGATGCTTGGGACTGCAATTGAATTTATATATTTTTGCTGTAAGGCGCTTATACCGGTAGTTTTTTTACGAGTTTGTTGCTGACCAAGTTCTCACAGTATCCACAGACCCCACTGTCTGACAACCTCTACCACACAAAGACTCGCATGATCAACATTCGTCCATTGGGTGTGAGACAAAATGCTGCAGGCAATACTGACGTGCCGTCTGACTAGAACAACTCCAGAATTTTACCAATCACACAATTGTAGAAGGCCTGACTTTAAAGCAGGACTCTAACGATTTCAGACTTAACCAATTTCAACATTTTCTTGTATGTAGTTGTTTATCAGAATAAACATTGATATAAAAATGTTTACTCTAAAGTCTAACCTGCAAAAATAAAAGTTTTTTAGGGGGTTCGTATCACACGCGAAACATTCATCCTTTTTTCGATTCAAAAGGTTCAAAAGGTGATTTTTTGATCATTTTTTTCTTCATAAATGGAGGTCTATACAAAGATAGTTGTTGTTGATTTATTAAAGCCATGTGTTCTGAACTCAAAAATTAACAAACAAATTTGATGGATCATGTAAGATCTTTGAGAACTTTTCTTGTCAAAATTGATGCTCATCAGGTGGGCTCGTTGAAGCTGGAAGTGCAGGACTTGAAGGAAAAGCTGGAGACATTGAAGATCAAGCGGGCAGAAGACAAAATCAAGCTGAAGGAGGCGGAGAAGATGAAGATACAATTGGCTCAAGTGAGTGGCGACCTGCTTGCTACCCAATGTTACCCTCATCACACTCTTCATCTCTTGGGGCAGATTTCACCAAAAGCCGTCTGATGTTTGCTGCTTAGTGACAGATTTCACCAAACCTTCGGGAAGACCCTTCCTCAATACATTGAAATTGATCTTAAGATGTGTTGCGACGTTAAGAACCAGTTCAGATTTCCCCAGCACATTTCTAGGCATCTTTTTCTGAAGTCCTATTAATGTTGCTGTGCGTGCTCTTTGCCTGTTTTATTTATTTATTTTTTTTGAGATTTTTGAATTCCCCCCAGCGCTGTTTGTCATTCTTGACCGTAGTTGGCGGGATTGGGTTTTGTATAAATAAAATTTTAAAAAATACAAAGAATAATCCGTCACAAGACACAACTTTAGCGGGTTTTTATGAAACTTTTGATTCCCAACACGTACTTGATTCGTAGGAACTGAAGATATGCGGACATTCGGATTGACTTGACAACAGTGTATCACAGTTGCTGTTTGTGTTCTGCATTTTACAATCCACAGTTGATTGAGTTCAAAGCTCGGATGATAGAAGCCAAGAACGACATGGAAAGACAATTGCAGGAAGCTAAGAAGGTTTGTTCATAGATATGAAAACTGAGTTTGTGCGGAGGAGGTACAGTCATTGGTACAATCTCCTGCTCTGGTCTTCAAGCCTTCAAAGGCCGAGTACATAAATTTCTCCTTACATAATAAACCAATTTTTTTATCCTCTATTTTACCATCACTATTAGTTATCTGGTAAGATGCTGTGGACCATTGATTGGCCTTCAGATTTTTTTGCTTAAATTCTGGAGGGCTATTGTTTGCATATTAGTGTTTTTTTATATCTCAAAATTTAGAGGGCCTGACTTTTCGATCCTAGCATGACCTTTCTCAAAGGCAGAGTGACAAGGACAAAACAGATACATGTACACGAAAGAAGGGGGAAGAGAGTGAATAGGATACGGATGAGAAGCAAAGGACAAAGAGTAAAGCTGGTAGGGTGAGATCAAAGGGAAGGGCAAGGAGTAGGGTAGGGATTAGTGAGAAGAGGGGGTGGGAGATCAAAGAGAGAAGTGTGGAGAAGTGAACACGAGGGATTATCAGAAAGCTGATAAAAAAAAAAATGTGGAGATATTCAAAAAAAAAAAAAAAGAGCTGCTTGACAGCTAACCAGTGATGTTTGGAAATTAACGAAGTGGCATCCACAGTACAGTTGACAGAGAAAATGAGTCTCGCTGCACGATTCTTTGTAGCCTGTGGTAGGCTTGTAGGCCATCCTAGGCTCTCAAGATTTGAGCGGGTCACAGATGATGTGTCGCCAATGCTATTGTTTGACATTGTCTCTCTTTTGTCCGCCATTTTTTAGGAGGCTCGCGAAGCTACCGATGCCCGCGAGCGCTACCAGGAGGAGATGTCTGAGGTGGCCGAGACGATTGAGATGGCAACATTGGACAAGGAGATGGCTGAGGAGAGGGTGAGAAAGAACCTTCAATTTTCTGTTTTTCCAATTACTTGTTTTCCTGGTTTTTTAAAACTTGTCCCCACATCTCTTTTGTCAGTCCATTGATCTAGCAGTCTGTCCATCTATTTGGCTTTCCTCGTGAAATCTAACATTATCTGCCCTATGGTTGTTGATAGGTCTGGGCAGAAAACCCGGGTACCTCCACTCCAGGCAGTCAAATCCTCGAGTTAGTCGGCCCCAACTGAGTGTACAAATTGTGGTAAAGAATGTGGGTTGAATTCCACTGCCTGACCGACGACCGTTGGGCTGTGTGGCATGCTAACGCAAGTCTCCCGCATGCTTTCAGCGGCAGCGCACTATCCCTCAATCATCCACATTAGAGCTTCCACAATAGTGCAATTGTTGTCGCAATTCATGTGGCAACTTGCGTCAAAATGGGGCTTTGTCATGATTCATATTGATTTGTT
This sequence comes from Luidia sarsii, assembly GCA_949987565.1. NCBI lineage: Eukaryota > Metazoa > Echinodermata > Asteroidea > Paxillosida > Luidiidae > Luidia > Luidia sarsii. The sequence continues at coordinate 1,126,749 of OX465112.1, read as the reverse complement.
CTAAGCTGAAAAGACTCTGTTTAAAATGTGGACAATAGTGGTGCCCGGATTCGGACGGCCCCGTCGCATAGTAAAACAAGCGTCGCACCGATTTCGGAGGTCCCGGCGCGAAGTGGTTAATGTGGCTGCAGTGAGCCATGGCTGCATTACCATTCTAGTTTTCTCTGTAAAGCAATGTCCATGGATTGAATGCGAGCTGCGCTTATTTGTTTGTTTGTGTGTTTGATTGTTTGTCTGGCAGTGCGATTCGCTCCAAGCCGAGGTGGACACCCTCAAGGAGAGGGTGGAAGAGCTGACCCTTGACCTGGAGCTGCTCAGGGGAGAAATCGAGCAAGGAGGTGAGACCGACCGAACGCCCTCCTCCAACCTCCTCCAACCTCCTCCAACCTCCTCCAGCTCAGAATGTGCAGTTGCAATTCAGAGCAACCAGGCCACTGGACCATCTTTGTCTCCGAATTAAGAGGGCTCGCTGGAAATGTTTGCATTCTTATAGCGGGTTGTTCACTCACGAGCTGTTTGGGTTGGTAGAATTTGCACAGTGAAGATGCTCATGCTTTTTGTGGGGATTGTGTTTTTGCTCTCTCCAGGAACGGATGGAGCATCTGCCAACTATCAGATGAAACAGCTGGAGCAGCAGAATGCTAGGCTGAAAGAGGCTCTGGTTAAGTAAGTCTCTCTCCTCTCCTTTCCTCCTCTACTCTCCTCTCCTCTTCTGTCCTCTCCACTCCCCTCCTTTCCTCTCCCCTTCCCTCTCCTCCCCTCAAGTTAAGTCTCTCTCCTCTCCCTTCCTCTCCTGTCCTCTCCACTCCCCTCCTCTCCTCTCCCCTTCCCTCTCCTCCCCTCAAGTAAGTCGCTCTCCTCTCCTTTCCTCTCCTGTCCTCTCCTCTCCTCTACTCTCCTCTCCTCTTCTGTCCTCTCCACTCCCCTCCTCTCCTCTCCCCATCCCTCTCCTCCCCTCTCCCCTTCCCTCTCCTCCCCTCCTCTCCCCCCTCCTCTCCCCTCCCCTCCCCTCTCCCTCCCCTCGTCCTCGCCTCCCCTCCCATCCTCTTGACCCTTTACCTGTGATGACATCCTCACAGAAAGGTCATGCAAGGATCAAAACATCAGCCCTCCTAATTATTTTTCTGGTCTCCTTGGACATTTTAGTCTGCGAGCAGTTGTCAACATTTTGCGTACTGCAGTAGAATTGTTTAGCCTCCTGCCTTCGCTCATTATTATGTGGTTTTGGGTCACCCACAGGTTGCGTGATCTGTCCAATGCGGAGAAGCACGAGCACCAGAAAGCGCTGAAGGACAAGGACAAGATAGTAGCCGAGCTCAAAGAGTCCAAGTCACAGAAGGACAGCGCCAACAAAGCCCTTAAGGTACTCCCACCGGTCCAGCCTCCAAATCTGCTTGATCCGGACCTTGTCCGTAGTCATAGGCCTATGGCTTCATATTGCACACACGTCTATGGACGTTACCCGGCTAGTGTTAATCCTAGGAATGAGGAATTCTTGGATTTTTTTTATTTTGATTTAAATTCATCCTTTTTCTGGTTGATTATTTTTCAGGAAGCTGAGAACCAGATTATTGAACTGAAAGAACAGGTGAGTGCTTTGAACCTAGAGTCGTATGCAAACATGCGGCAAACTGCTTACTGACTAAAATTAGTAAAATGCAAAATATCAACAATTAGGAGGGCCTGAGGTTTCGGGGGTGAAGTCCCATTCCAGTCTAGGCTTTCCTGTCAGTTTCCCTTAGCTCATGTGGGTAAGCAACATCCATGTAAGTCATAGTCGCATCCGTGAAGCATTTCTTTTTACTCTTTTCGCCCAAAGTACAACATTTTAGGCAGACAAATTTCAGTGCGAGGTTTCTACTATAACCATCTTCAAACTGTATGAGTGTCATGTAAATCTGTGAAGATTTCTGTTTTTTGATCTTACCAATGTTGTGTAGGGGCTTTAAACAAACAAAGGGGTTCTCAGCAGGAACACTGTTTATTTGCTGTAACCAGTCAGGCGCATATGGGTTAACCTCCCCCTCCTCCCCTACCTCCCGTCCCTCTTCTCCTCTAGGTGGATGCTGCCCTCGGAGCCGAAGGGATGGTGGAGACGCTGACCGACAAGAACCTGGAACTTGAGGAACAGCTGCAAGAGCTCCAGACCACCGTGGCTGATCTGGTAGGAGGTCCACTCACGCTGCCCTCGTTTTTCCTCCCGCAGACCTTGACAGCGCTTAACTCTTTCATTCCGTAGTTCATCGGGTGCCCTGCAAAAAGGCCATCCGTGCGATCAGACACCAACATCACCTTACGCCCATCTGCTGGGAACAGATTCTATCTGGTCCATTTTGTGGCTTTTTAAAATTAGTTTTGACTTCATCATGACGTAAAATTTGAACACAGAATGTGAGAGCCTGGATTGTCCTTACTCTGCTTGTTTACTCCTTCCCACTTACCCTCCTGCCCAATCTGTTCCCCTTCATCCCCAGTCCTTGCCCCATCTCTTCCCCTTCTCATCCTGACCCATCACATCTCTGATACATGTGCATAATATTCTCCTTGTTTGGTATTTATTCATCAATTTATCTCCCATCTTGAATTTCCATGATATAGACTGTATGACCTTTCTCACCCTGAATGTACCTCTTGTTTGTTTTCCTTGGCCGAATAAATAATAATAATATTAATAAAGTGTGTACAAACTGGAAAATAATGAGTAATTAAAAATAATTACCTGAGTGACCTTATTTTGCCCCAAACTCAAAGCAATGACCAGGGGGCACCAAAGCAGTGACTCGGATGGACTCTGCTGACTTAGTTCCTAACGTATGGACCACCCGTGATCTCTCAACTCCCCCTCTCTCTCTCTCTCTGGCCTGGCGACCGCAGGAGGCGCTGAACGAGATGAACGAGGAGCTGCAGGAGAACGCCCGCGAGACGGAGCTGGAGCTGCGGGAGGAGGCGGACATGCAGCGCAGCAAGGTGGGCGAGTACCAGCGACGCATGGAGGCCCTGCAGGAGGCTGTCAATGATAACCAGGAGACCATTGCCAAGTTCCGTCAGCTGACAGCGTCGCTGCAGGTGGGCGCATGGGTTTGATGGGTGGCTGGATACGTGGATGGATGGGTGGGCTGATGAGTTGATGGGTGGGTGAATACGTGGATGGATGGGTGGGCTGATGAGTTGATGTTTGGGTGAATACGTGGATGGATGGGTGGGCTGATGAGTTGATGGGTGGGTGGCTGAATACGTGGATGGATGGATGGGCCGATGAGTTGATGGGTGGGTGAATATGTGGATGGATGGGTGGGCTGATGAGTTGATGGGTGGCTGGATATGTGGATGGATGGGTGGGCTGATGAGTTGATGGGTGGGTGAATACGTGGATGGATGGGTGGGCTGATGAGTTGATGTTTGGGTGAATATGTGGATGGATGGGTGGGCTGATGAGTTGATGGGTGGGTGGCTGAATACGTGGATGGATGGATGGATGGGCCGATGAGTTGATGAGTGGGTGAATATGTGGATGGATGGGTGGGCTGATGAGTTGATGGGTGGGTAAACACGTTGATGGATGGGTGGGCTGATGAGTTGATGGGTGGGTGAATATGTGGATGGATGGGTGGGCCGATGAGTTGATGGGTGGGCTGATGAGTTGATGGGTGGGTGAATATGTGGATGGATGGGTGGGCTGATGAGTTGATGGGTGGCTGAATGCTTGGATGTATGGGCCGATGAGTTGATGGGTGGGTGAATATGTGGATGGATGGGTGGGCTGATGAGTTGATGGGTGGGTGAATATGTGGATGGATGGGTGGGCTGATGAGTTGATGGGTGGGTAAACACGTTGATGGATGGGTGGGCTGATGAGTTGATGGGTGGGTGAATATGTGGATGGATGGGTGGGCCGATGAGTTGATTGGTGGGCTGATTAGTTGATGGGTGGGTGAATATGTGGATGGATGGGTGGGCTGATGAGTTGATGGGTGGCTGAATACGTGGATGGATGGGCCGATGAGTTGATGCGTGGGTGAATATGTGGATGGATGGGTGGGCTGATGAGTTGATGGGTGGGTAAACACGTTGATGGATGGATGGGCTGATGAGTTGATGGGTGGGTGAATATGTGGATGGATGGGTGGGCCGATGAGTTGATGGGTGGGCTGATGAGTTGATGGGTGGGTGAATATGTGGATGGATGGGTGGGCTGATGAGTTGATGGGTGGCTGAATACGTGGATGGATGGGCCGATGAGTTGATGGGTGGGTGAATATGTGGATGGATGGGTGGGCTGATGAGTTGATGGGTGGCTGAATACGTGGATTGATGGGTGGGCTGATGAGTTGATGGGTGGGTGAATATGTGGATGGGTAGGCTGATGAGTTGATGGGTGGCTGAACACGTGGATGCATGGGTGGGCTGATGAGTTGATGGGTGGCGCAAAGCACTTTACACTCAGTGCCTATTACGTCGAGCAGGGCAAGCCCTCATTGAATTACATTCTCCTCGACGCAAACACGATGTTATATCTATGATAACTGCATGTTATTTGTGAAACAAGTTGCTGTCTTTCCCTCCCTTCGGCCTTCCAGGAGAAGAATCGAGACCTTGTGAGTCAGCAGCAGAGCGCGGCCCTGTCCCAGGAATCTCAGTCCGACGTGCCGTCCTTCGACTTCAAGGCCAAGTTTCTGGAGACCAAGGCCCAGGCCAAGGTGGGTTGTCAGCTTGCGATCGTGATATGGCCAAAGAAAAATAATGGTTCTGCTTCCGGTTACCCGACTGACCCTATGTTTAGGCTGGGACCCTAAAAATGTTATCGATGAAAAAAAAAATCAATGCATAATTTAAACGTATAGATAAAGAACGGCATGGTGCGTAGAACCCATCCACTGTAAGGTGTACATCAAAATTACATTATGTATAAGTATATGTAATCCTTTCAATGCATGGATTCTAAATTCAGTCGGATAGATTTCAATCGGGCGCTGTCTAAGCTAGAGGTGGTGCGACCGAAATTCACTCCCAAGATGACTGAACATGTATTCCAGTTAGTTGTTAAATTTTGGTAGTCTTGTGTCAGATGTTTGGTAGTCTTGTGTCAAAATGTACCCTTAAGCCTTGACTAGATGCTGATCAGTAGATACCTCCATATGATTGTGCATACACACAAAATGGCCAAAAAAAAAAAAACTCAACCTACCTACCCTATTTTGAAATGCGATGTAATAGGAAGCAGAATTTTTTTTGTCCTATCCTATCTCTTGTAACAGTCGAGTTAGGAAGTAACACTCAGGGACATGAATTCTGCCGGTTTTCAACATGCGCGTCTGCCATGTTGCTCACATCAAACACAATATAATCATACAGTTGGTGCGGCTCTTGCAAACGTTATGAAGTGTGTGTGAACTATATGTTGCCTAATAAAGATTCATTCGGTGAAGCCTTTAACATGTGTAACTGAAGCATTGAATTACTAATGATGGTTATTTCAGTGATGCTGACTGCAAAGCGGACAGATGAATCCATCCATCCCCTTAGCAGCTTAACCCTTTTCACACCATCTTAACATTTAGTGGGCCTGACGTTTCGATCCTAGCAGGACCTTTTTCAAAGGCAGAGAAAGGACCTTTCTCTGCCTTTGAGAAAGGTCCTGCTAGGATCGAAACGTCAGGCCCACTAAATTTTAAGATTTACATTTTGGTAATTTTAGTCAGTAAGCAGTTTGCAACTTTTTTGTATATCACCTTTTCACACCAAATCGCTGGCCATAGAATACCATTCAGTCGGATAGACATTGATCGCGCGACCGAAATTCACTCCCAAGATGACTGAAGATGTATTCCAGGCCCATAGAATACCATTGTGTTACCCTGAGTGATTTATTTTGTGTCACAGGCCGTCGAGATTGATCTGTACAAGCTGCGCATTGAGCAAGCCAGCCAGCACATTGATTATCTGGTCTCCTTCATGCCGGACCAGTTCATGCGTCGGGGAGGTGAGTTGTTGGGGGGGTGGCTTTAGATAGCATCTTAGTTCAATCAGTTTGCCCAGTAAACGCACCTCATACTGCGCCCATCGTAAAATGGTTGATATTATTTTGATCTCTTCACAAACTGGCAGATCCGTCCACATAAAAGAATTTTAATTATTTTTTCAAAGAAGTGCTTTCAAAGGCACATTTTTGCCTGTCTTTTTAAGGGGCAGTTGTAAAAGTTTGTCTGTCATAGGTTGGTCTGAACACTGATACCTACTTTGAGGGTTGCTTTATGCAATTGTCACGTTTGAAGAAGATTTGGAGAAGAACGGAGAACAGCTTCTTCCCTCGTTCTGCCTCCATCTTGAATTCCCTCCCTGGTTCTTGCTTTCCTCCTGCCTACGATCTTTTTAAAAGGAATGTTAATTCCTATCTCCAGCCTTCCTGAGTCTCTCTATCTCCTTCTTTCTTTAACCCTTAACCTTGAGTGGCTTTTCAGCCTTGTTTCGGGCGATTTTGCATTAAAGAAAATATTAATAAATAAATAAATTTGTAAAAATCACCATTCCTAAAAATCCCAGTGGCCTGTAGAACTCAAAAGGCATTTTATCGTTCCAGATTGCGAAAAAGTGTTGCCACATTTTACTTCCTCAGCTGAACTTATAATTATTCTGTCTAGAGGCTGTGCCTGTTTCACTTGGTGTTGGCGAAAAGAGAACTCGTTTTGATTTTGTTATTCTGTTTGGATTGGCAGGTGATCACGACTGTGTGCAAGTAATGCTCTTGATTTCCAGAATGCTGGCGAAATCGAACCTGCTTGTTACTCAGCTCAAGGACAAGGTAGGGTCATTTCTTGTGGGTCAGTCTCCCTTGCATACAATGGCAATTGTCCTCTAGTTCTTTTGAAGTTAGTTCTTTTGAAGTTAGTTCTTATGAAGTTAGTTCTTTTGAAGTTAGTTCTTTTGAAGTTAGTTCTTTTGAAGTTAGTTCTTTTGAAGTTAGTTCTTTTGAAGTTAGTTCTTTTGAAGTTAGTTCTTTTGAAGTTAGTTCTTTTGAAGTTAGTTCTTTTGAAGTTAGTTCTTTTGAAGTTAGTTCTTTTGAAGTTAGTTCTTTTGAAGTTAGTTCTTTTGAAGTTAGTTCTTTTGAAGTTAGTTCTTTTGAAGTTAGTTCTTTTGAAGTTAGTTCTTTTGAAGTTAGTTCTTTCGAAGTTAGTTCTTTCGAAGTTAGTTCTTTTGAAGTTAGTTCTTTTGAAGTTAGTTCTTTCGAAGTTAGTTCTTTCGAAGTTAGTTCTTTTGAAGTTAGTTCTTTTGAAGTTAGTTCTTTTGAAGTTAGTTCTTTTGAAGTTAGTTCTTTTGAAGTTAGTTCTTTTGAAGTTAGTTCTTTTGAAGTTAGTTCTTTTGAAGTTAGTTCTTTTGAAGTTAGTTCTTTTGAAGTTAGTTCTTTTGAAGTTAGTTCTTTTGAAGTTAGTTCTTTTGAAGTTAGTTCTTTTGAAGTTAGTTCTTTTGAAGTTAGTTCTTTTGAAGTTAGTTCTTTTGAAGTTAGTTCTTTTGAAGTTAGTTCTTTTGAAGTTAGTTCTTTTGAAGTTAGTTCTTTTGAAGTTAGTTCTTTTGAAGTTAGTTCTTTTGAAGTTAGTTCTTTTGAAGTTAGTTCTTTTGAAGTTAGTTCTTTTGAAGATTAACTTTTGAAGTTACAGTGGAACGTCACTATAACGAACATCCTGGGATCCATGAAAATAGTTTGGTATTGTGATCGTTCATTATAGCGGTTGTAGCCACCTATTGAGTACACAAAAACCGGGAGCTAAAGAGTATGTTCGTTATAGCCGAATGTTCGGTATATCGGCGTTCGTTATAGCGACGTTCCACTGTACTTCTTTTTTAAGTTACTTCTTTTTGAGGCTGGTGTACAAAGCAGACCTTTATTTGAGTCACAAAAGTGTCCAGTTCTATCTCTTGAGTCCCACGTCACAGAGGTTGAGTCTGGAGTCCGAGTCACAAGTCGCCTTGATTTTTCACTGCTGTATTGGGAAACTTATTTCCAAGTTTGGGACCGTTTGTCTCAACTGACATTCACTAGTATTTGGCCAGCTCGCAGAGTACATATATGTCACATGGAATAGTCAATGGATTGAGAGAAAAACCATTTGGTCTACCCATGTACCCCCATACCCTGATACAAGCCTGTTAAAAGTCACGTCTTAGTTACTCCAACTATTAAACACAGACTTGTACACACACCTTTGCTGTGAGGTTGGTAACGAAGCACGTTAAGCGCCGCCCAGCTCATGTAGGGTCTAGCCTTGATTCTGGGCGATTCCGACAGTGATGACAATCGATTCGTCAGAGGCCTGGAGTCAGAATGTTCTGATGGAGATTTTGTTGTTTTCTTCCCTCTCGTCCTTTGACCTCCCCCCCCCCCCTCCCCACCACTGCAGGGTGAGGTGCCGGATAGCGTGAGCCGTGAGGAGATGCTTCGCAACAACAAGGGCGAGCATCTGTCCTTTGTCAACTTCCTCATCTTCACCCTCTCTCAGCTTCAGGCCATCCTCAACAAGTATCAAACGTAAGGACTCGGGCAGGGTTTGGGGGGAATTGACCTCAGATTTCTGCTACCGGGTTTCTTTTTACTTTCCAGGTGTGAAGAGGCTAGAGTTCTCCATGTATCTCTGTCTTTTGGCCATTGTTTAATCCTATCTGCACTTGGGCGATGGCTTTGGACCCCTCCCCCATGCATTTTTGTTGTTACTGCAACGGCGACCACTTAAAAAAAATCGGAAACAAATCAGAAATTTCCGGATTTCCTGATATGGTGTGATTTGTTTTATTTTGGGGGGTCAAGTATCTCAAACTGCTCATTTTTATCTTGTAAAACCCTAAAATCTGAAGGGCACCTTCACCCCTGCCGTGAATCTCTCGGTCGCGTAAGCGCTCACTCGCAGTCGCAATTTATTGGCCTTCAGTGATTTTCAGGAAATGATTTTGTCGGTCACTTACATCCCTGTCCCTTGGATTCTCTGAGGTTTCTATTCCTCCGTTGCCCAATCTTTGACTTTGCTCTTCCATGCCAGATCTCTGATGTCCTGCAACGTGGCCTTGTTCTGCAAGATTGGCACCCTGTACCCAGAGATGTCTCCCCACGAGACGGCCCTGGACTACCTGATTGACCTCTGCCGCAAAGACCAGGTGAGTGGCCTGTAGAAAGGTCATTCTTAGCATCATTCCCAAAAAACCTAGTGTCACTTCCAGACAGGTTTTTTTTCCCCTGGAGTCCAAGGTTGAACTGATGAGCAAGCTCCTGCTAGGATCAAAACTGCCTTTGAGAAAGGTCCTGCTAGGATCACAACTGGCTTTGAGAAAGGTCCTGCTAGGATCAAAACTGCCTTTGAGAAAGGTCCTGCTAGGATCAAAACTGCCTTTGAGAAAGGTCCTGCTAGGATCAAAACTGCCTTTGAGAAAGGTCATGCTAGGATCACAACTGCCTTTGAGAAAGGTCCTGCTAGGATCGAAACTGCCTTTGAGAAAGGTCCTGCTAGGATCACAACTGCCTTTGAGAAAGGTCCTGCTAGGATCACAACTGCCTTTGAGTAAAGTCCTGCTAGGATCAAAACTGCCTTTGAGAAAGGTCATGCTAGGATCACAACTGCCTTTGAGAAAGGTCCTGCTAGGATCACAACTGGCTTTGAGAAAGGTCCTGCTAGGATCACAACTGCCTTTGAGAAAGGTCCTGCTAGGATCCAAACTGCCTTTGAGAAAGGTCGTGCTAGGATCACAACTGGCTTTGAGAAAGGTCCTGCTAGGATCACAACTGCCTTTGAGAAAGGTCCTGCTAGGATCCAAACCTGCCTTTGAGAAAGGTCCTGCTAGGATCACAACTGCCTTTGAGAGAGCTCCTGCTAGGATCACAACTACCTTTAAGAAAGGTCCTGCTAGGATCGAAACTGTCTTTGAGAAAGGTCCTGCTAGGATCACAACTGCCTTTGAGAAAGGTCCTGCTAGGATCACAACTGCCTTTGAGAAAGGTCCTGCTAGGAGCAAAACTGCCTTTGAGAAAGGTCCTGCTAGGATCGAAACTGCCTTTGAGAGAGGTCCATTAAGGATTGAGACATCAGGTCCTCCACATTTTGAAATTTGCATTTTGGTCAGTAAGCAGATTCAAAACATTGCACCAAAGTGGCCCTCCTCTCGACCGGCTATTGACTGACCACTGGCCTGTCTGTCCTTCCGTGTCCCCCACCCCACCCCCCAGCTGGATGAGACCACCTCCCAGGATCCCTTGCAGAAGGCCATCGCCTTCTTCAACCACCTGTACAGCGTCCACCTGGCGCAGGAGAACATTGACCAGACCATGCTGATGGCCGACAGCATTCGCCTGGTGACCTCCGCCACTGACCTGGTGGGGCTGGAGATCAAGAAGCTACGAGTCCTCATGCAGGTAGGACATCTTCCAGATGACTTCCGGAAATTTCTTGATTTCCGGAAATGGCGTGATTTTTGTTCGGATTTCCGGAAATGGCCTGATTTATTTTTATTTATTTTTTTATGTCAAACTGGTACAATGTATTTCAAAAATGTTATCTGTTAAAAAAAAAAATCAGAAACAAATCAAAAATTTCCGGATTTCCTGATATGATGTGATTTTTTTTATTTTTTGGGGTCAAACAGGTATCTCAAACTGCTCAATTTCATCTGTTAAAACCCTAACAACTGAAGGGCGCCTGCACCCCTGCTGTGAATCTCGCAATCGCATCTGTCGGTCGCATAAGCGCCCACTCGCAGTCGCACAATTTATTGGCCTTCGGTGATTATCAGGAAATGACTTTGTTGGTCACTTACATCCCTGCAATTTCATAGAGCCACTTAAAGCCCCTACACACCATTTGCATAAATCAAAATTTCGACCTGACGAATTTTGTTACAGTAACTTACTCAAGTGGAAGTAAATACCAGTATCAGACATGCTGTGAACTTTTAGCGTTTGGAATGCTGCCATTTTCATGAAAAGTGGAATTTTGTATGAGTTTCCATCAGTCGTTTGCAAACGACCTTTGGAGAAAAAAAACATGCTTGCAAGCCTTAAAGCCCCTACACACCATTTGCACAAATCCAACATGGTCCATTCGCAATTACCGACGACAGTTTTACTCATAATTTTTCGGTTTAAATGCACGGGTGGCGCTATTGAAAATTCTGCTAGGTGCATTTTACAATCCTGGAAGAACGGGAGTGGAAATGAGCAAAGAAGACTATCATATTATCCACATTCTTCTTTGTACATTTCCACCGCTGCTGTGTGCCAAATGAGATGCAAAAATATCCCTTATAAGTCACGTGATGGCATGTAAACGGTGGTCGCGTTACATAAACCATTTCAGGATTCTTCACAGTGGTGCCATGTACTTGATCTTTGGAGACATTTTGCGCTGGTAACCTGCCCTTGCTTTTCAAATCCCACACAGGCGATGCAGGAGACCAGTGATTTCTCCATCCTCCTGAAAGACCTGGAGGGAACCAACACCGACCTCAAGACCTTTGCCCGCATGGTAAACCTTTGACCCCACTTACATATTCATGAGAATCAAGCTGATGAATATTCAAAATGCAAATGGCACAACCGGCCGTAAGGATAGGAAGTCAGTATGTGACCAAGGCAAGAATTATTCAAGAATGATAATGAGTTCAATGAGAGTTTGCCCTTTTTGAGGTAATAAGTACCGAGTGCTCACTGCTTTGCCCAATTGCCTACTGAAAAAATTCAGGCAGCTCAGGCGGGATTCGAACCCTCGACTCTTGCTTTCTTAACCCAGGCATGCAACTTTTCCGTGGATTTCCGCGTGTTTTTTAATTCGGCCGTAAAAAAAAAAAATCTGTTAAAAAAAAAAACAATTAAAACAAATGGCCATTTCTTCTCCCCTAACTATTATTTAAAACACATGCTGAGATCAGGTTAAAAACTTTGATGTTTACTTTTCATTTCAAACTGCTCAGAATGCACCACATCTGTAAAGTGCACTGGTTGTCTGATATTGTCTGTGTATTAGCGTGAAGGTTTTTTTTTTTTTTTTTTTTTTTTACAGATTCGTCGTCGGCTTCCCCAAGCTGAAGGGAGTGACGGACCCACCCCCGGGCCCCAGGCCCTGGTCTACGGAGGAGATGTAAGTTCCCCGTAGTTTAAGCCAAGCATTTGGGAAAAAAAGAAACCGTAGCAGCCAAAGTGACAATGTGCAGCAATGATGCGACGTCATGGCTTCGCTGAGGCTAGGGTTTTCGCTACCAAAATAAAAACTTCTTCAAACAAAGATTCCTATTCACTCCCTAACCCTTTCCTTCCTGTATCTGTTTTGTCCTTTGTCACTCTGCCTTTGAGAAAGGTCCTGCAATTAACAAAACATCAGGCCCACTAAATTGTTTGAAAATACAAACTTTTGCACTCTTTATCTGGAGTTAGGTTTATTTTGATCTTCTTCTTGTTTGCTCGCGGACAGGTGCAATGCTCCTTGGCTGAATGCTCCGATCATCTCAACACCTTGGTGACGGCTCTGCGAGATTTGGGCCGAGGAGCCATGAAGACGGCCGGCTCGCTGGCAGGTAAGACACCATTTCTCTTTTTGATCTCTCGCCGTTGAATCTGCAGTGACACCATGTACATCATCTCTCGTGAGATGAAGTGTGGCTCTGAAAAGAGCCGGCAACTCTTACAAAGTGGAAGGTTTGCAGTGACACCATCTATTGTGAGATGGAGTGTGGCTCTGAGAAGAGCTGGTAACTCTTACAAAGTGGGAGGTTTGCAGTGACACCATTTACATCATCTCTTGTGAGATGGAGTGTGGCTCTGAAAAGAGCCGGTAACTCTCACAAAGTGGAAGGTTTGCAGTGACACCATGTACATCATCTCTTGTGAGATGGAGAGTGGCTCTGCTGAATTGCTTCTGACTGGCGCCCCCACCTCGGCAAAGACTAGTTGACTATTTTGGGAAGGCCACCGTCTAAGGGCTGGATAGCTCAGATAAAAGAGCACTGGTATGTTAATTCAGAGGTCTCGGGTTCAAGTCCCGGTCCAGTCAAAGTTTTCTTTGCCAATTTTTCAAAACTGATAGACCTTTCAAGTGAGAAAGCAAGCTTAAAAAAATTGTCATTCTTGTGAAAAGGACTTGTACGGATATTAAATTATCAGTATTCAGAGAACAGTGAACATTGTCTAAATTCACACAATTATAAGTGAAGTGTTTAGATTTGTTAAGCCAAACACAAAATGTCAGCCTACCAACTAGAATCTGAACAAGTGATGGGAGTTCTTAAAGCATATGCTTATCAGTGTCAAGGGTTACTACAACCCTGGTAGACCAATAGACCATTTTCGACCCGCTCTGCAAAAAATGCGCCATCACCTTTGTGCTTAATCAGCTGTTCCACCCAACCGGAGTGTTTTTTTCTTGAAATTTTTGGTTTCAAGTATTTTGACGTTCTGATACTGTTGATGTCCATTATTGCTTAATTGGTTGGAGGAAATGTTAATCTCCATTGATAAAAAAATGAAAAAAATGCATTTTTCAGCTTCACCTTGCCACTTTTATCCGCTAGTATAATATTTACGTAGCCATAAGGTGTTTCATTTTAGGTTACAGAGATCACTACATACATGATTTTTTAAATAATATATCTCAGGAATGGAACATGCTATAGAGGTTAAACTTGCATCAAAATAAAGCTTATTTAATGCTCTTCCTGTAGGGGTATGAGTATAACTTAAAATGTATCTGTTCAGACGACTAAAGGGCTTTTTCGCAGAGTCAGTCACATTTTGTAGATGTGCTTTGTTACATTTTTCTGGTTTTTATTTCATAAAATGTAGGCCGTTTCAAGAGCTTTTCCCTGTACATGTACTGTGTTCTATTTCTCCAGTAACATGTAAAAATTGTTTGAACGTGACCGGACATAACAAGTAGTCAAATTTTTTGTCAAATCTTTAGAAAAAAACCTACTTGACCTAAGTTGCACAAAATTTCGTTCGGGGAGATTCCAACGAACAGTCACCCAATTTTTTTTTTTGATAATACACAACTCTGGTCCCAGAGTGTGTACAGGTAGAATGGGCTCCTTAGTATTTTGTCCCTTGCTTTTGCCAATAAATTCAGATCACTTCATCTTTATATTCAGTCAGGTATAGTTTTGCTACACTTTGCTTCATTTACCTGATTATTTCCCCACTGTCTGCTCAATGAGTCACTGTTGCATCTGCAGTGTCTATGTACACTTGGTTCAGGTTCTTCTCTTACTCTTCTCTTTGACGGAAACTATTTTTACCTTGGTTGAATACGAGCTTTCAAACTAATACACTCCCACTGTCGTTCTCCTCTCCTTGTTCAAATAAGAGTCTGGTCTAACTTAGTATTGCCTTCCTACATTCAGTCAACCAATCTTAGAGTGTACTTCCTTCTCCCTGTATTTAAACACTAATGTGTGTAGCGTTTCTCGTAGAACCATCTCGTAGAACGAACTTTTAATGAGCCTTTTGCATAACAATGTAGAACTATTGTGTGGCTGCTTCACTGTAGATAGAACAAGGATTTGGCATCCATTTCTTCCCCAGCCTAGAACTTCTCAACTGTCAAAGGCTTATGTACTTTTATGGATGTGATACTACCACAATTGGTTGGCATACATGTGTATCGGCATGTCTTTGTGAACGCCATCTAGTTGTGTCATCTAGTTGTGTGATGAAAAGCATGGGGGATTTCAGTGGAGAAAAGACAGGGGGTAGGGAGGGGGGAACATTTCTCTGGAACAGAGCATGACGGAGTTTCCGGAAGTGGTGGGGAACGCACTTTTGATTTATCACCACGGATGCATGCGAAAGAGAGCGTGACTTTTCACCTCGCCGAATAAATCCCAAACAATCGATGGTGGTTTCACAACAGATGCTCCGGAGAAGAGCAAGAAACTGAAGGAATCGAGCAAGGAAGGTTTGTGTCGTCTTTTGCTTCGCACGCCGAAACTAATCTGCTCGTGACCTCGAGGGAGGTTTACGTTTTCAGTTTTTTTTGTTTTTTTTTCATCGAATACCACAATTGACCTCATTGCTCTGCATTTTTTCTGACTAACACAGTTTGCTGAAATCAAGGGGTTTTTCTTGTATGCTGGCTAGATTGGAGCAAGTTTTAATAGCATGACGTTGATGAGATGAATTGCTTAACTTTTCCATCTAACTTGAGGTCCTTCGTTGGTGACGGGAAATGCTTTCTAAAAAAAAAAAATCACACTCAACACAACACATTTACCAGCCCTAGCTGTTATTTTATAGTTTACTATTAGTACAAAAGCATTGTTTTTTAGTACTGCATCATTTGAGTTCTTGGCATTTTAACATGTTATTATTTCTACTAACCGTCCCGAGCCAAACTGGCCAAATTATGACCAGATTAATCTGTTGTAAAGTATATATTGGCCCGTTATGTACAAAAAACTGACTTTTCAAACTCATTGTGTATTGTTTGGCCGCATTCTTGAATGGTATACCGAGATATGAAAGACACTGTCTTATGCCATTATTTATTGCTTAACATTATTCACAAGTCTATTGGAAGCCGCTGACAAGTGGCTGCAGCCAGTCCCCATACACGTGTGTGTTATTTGCAGCCGTAGTCATTGAATAATGGATTTAGCAGTATGTTGCCATATGCCAAGTTCCAGAGTTCCTGTTTTTGTTGTTGCTGTAGCGCCCCCTTGTGGTGGATTTTAGCCACTCCCTCATCGCCTGTTCAGTCCACCAGATGTGGGCCGCAATGAATGGGGAATTTATGGCACTCCTGTTCAGTGCATGAAGTCCTCCACTAATAAACTTGTCAAGGAGAATCTTTAATTGCCGTTCACTACAAATGTGATCACCAGAGGTTCACGGGGAAATAGGTTAGTGAGTGAAATGGGTGCGGCATGCTTCGTGCTGAAAGTGTGACGCATAGAGTGGAATCCATGGATCAGGCTCGTGCTGAAGGCTTTGTCCCTGTCCGACTGAACCTGAGAAATACAGGATGTGGTTTGCCGTTGAAATTGAAGGTTTATCGGCTTAACTCTTTCCGTACGGCGCGCCGATACATCGTCTCGGTTAACCGCTCTCTGTTGACGTAAAGCCGATACATCGGCTCGCGTGTCCCATTGTTTCTAATATATTACCAAATTTATTCCGTACAGACATGCACATTAATTCCGTAGTGAAAGAGTTAAAGTTCGGAGCGTTCACTTAAAAACTGGGGCCAAACGCTTGGTTCGAGATGCCTGTGACATTATAATGGGTTAGAGAGATGTGAGCAAAGCCTCAGCCTGAGCCTAAGCCATGGATTCGTCAAGGGCCATAGAATCCATAGAATGTCTTGCCTGTGGCACCCCTTTAAAGGGGCCTGATAATGCTCTGTTATTTCCAAGCGAGGGCGCTGTTTGTTTCCAGCTGACCTCCCCCAATGCAAAGTTTTCATGCAGCAGGCAGGAACAGCAGCTTGTTTTGCACTTGATGCCATTTCTTTAGGCTGCCCTTGACCCACAGGTCAAAGGAAAGTATTTTGTGGGTTAATCCTCCTGTGCTGTGATTGCACACTTTATATTTTCCATTCCTTTGTGTACAGCATCTTTTCTCTCAGATGACTGCCTTGCATCGCGCATAGTGGTCAGATTTGTCTGTTTTTTTTGTGGCCCAACCTGACCCTAGTTCTGTCGCGGTGTCCCTAAGTCTGTAAGAATCCTTCATTTCCCAAGAGTTTCAGATTTTTTGACACTGGTTCCATATATTTCCCCCTCTGTCTTTATCCTGAAGATGAAAAGAAATTCCCTGAAAAGTCCTCCATTACACTAACTGCTATCTTTGAATTACATTAAACGCAATTTTACAAACTAGGCTATCAGTATTTCCATCAAGTTCTTGCAGTTCTTCATGGCTGTGGTTGCAATTTCCAGTGTCTTTTTCCTTAAATAGTAATTAAATTCAAACTTGATTTCTGCCCTTAAAATTTTTTTCGGGGGAGGGAAGGGGTTGGTTGTGGTAGAGGAGTTGTCCCACAAACTGGGTTGGATAGTTCAGATGGTAGAGCACTGGTATGATAAACCACAGGCATACATGTACGCTCAGGCTTAGACAGATTTGGAGAATTTGGAGTGGTGGTTGTGTCGGCTATGTCTTGATTGTAAAGGATAACGGGAAAGGATGTCCCTTACTATCTTAATAGCAGGGTTGTAAACATCATGTTATATCTTGGGTTGTGAAATGGGTTATCCATCGTACATAGTTACGATGCATCGCAAGGCTTTGTGAAATCCACCCAGGTAGCCAATTATTCAGCCGCCGGTAGGACAGGGAGAGTTTTCCAGCTTCTGGTCCGAGTGGGATTCGAACCAGACACCTTCAGCACTGCAGACGAACTCTCCAATTGTTCGTCCACGGTGCCTCCGCGTCAATTGAAGCATTCCTTAAAACGAGTTCAAATAGATCCTTGTTTGCACTGCCACAATGCGCAGTATCAGCGTGGGTTTTGATATGAGATGGTGAACTTCTCTCTCTACTGGGTGGTGTAGTGTGTTCACTGTTGCACACTCGGAGACGCTTGAGCGTGACTAATCAACTAATCATTGACGAGATGATCCTGTCATTTGGCGTTTTTTTTATTAATTTTTTTATTAAGCAAGCTGGTCGCCTTGATGCTTGTTGACTGGTGAGAGTGCCTCTCAGTGAGATGCCCTTGAAAAAGATCACTCTCTGAAACGAAATGCAAAGGAGACAGGTTTTGTTATTTTCTTTGCCTTGCATTTATTTATCAACGTTTCCACGCAGTTTGCTCAGCACAAGGCTGCTTTGGGTCGAGGTGGCCACTTTTTTTCAAATTGTTTTCTCTTTACTGTGGGAATTAAATTTAATACTGCATGAGGGGTGACTGAACTTAACACAAGGCATACGTTCCCAGTCCCTTTGTGGCTGAATAGAAAGAAAGGTGTTTTTTTTTTTTTTTTTTTTTTTTTTCCTGAATCATGATAGCTCAGGCTTTGGCTGTGGCTTTGCGTCTATCTCTTGCATCCACTTTGCAGTCAAGACACAAGAATGTTGGCTTGTGGCTTTGGCCAAGTAGAGGATACTCGGTTTTTCCTTAATTGGAGATGGTGCTTGTAGTGTCAAGCTGTTTGAGGGTTGGCTAGATGAGTGTTGTAGCTAAGGGTGTGGTCAAGTGTGGTCAAGAACTCTATACTTTCACTGTGTACTGAGCTCTTAATTCGAACAGCAACACAATTATACACAATACACTCCCATGGAAACGTAAAAAAAAACTCTATACTAGTATAGGCCAGTTCCGACTACGAAAATAATTGCGATTTGAATCGCGATTCAAAAACCTGTGTTTGTTTGTTTTTTGTTTGTTTTTTCATGTCCACATTGGCAACAAAATCGTCTCACAAAAAAATCACAAATTGATTAGGGTTAATGGTTGTGTTCAAATGGTGGGTGTGTTCTTGAGGGTACGGTGGCCCAAGCAGGGAGACAAGCACGGCACTTCCTGTCAATCGGAGTGTGAGCGGTGCATTGTGGGATTTAAAAAAAAAAGAACGGTGCGATTCAGTGGAGCGTTCCCACCTACACAGCGTTGCAAATAAATGTGATTATTTGATCAAGTCTCACTCTTAGTGGAGTCTGAATCGCGATTCAAATCCCACAAGTAGTCGCGTTTATTGTGTCCACACACGCAAAGTGGAGTCTGAATCGCGATCCAAATAATCACGTTTATTTGGTGTAGTGGAAATGGCCCTAATGGTCTGGAACCACTGGGACGTGCATCTAAGTGGAAATGAACAGAACATAGGGCTCAGTAGATAGGGAAAAGGAGAAATTTCATTGCAATCAAATATTTTTAGACAAAATGTAGACTGTTGCGTGTTGCTAGTATTCAAAATGATCAGACAGCAGCCACTACTAGTACTAGTACTAGTACTAGTAGTAGCGTGAGGCTTCACTGAAGTTGAGTTTGGGATCCAAGTGAACCACCTTCTTGGGCTGTGGGGAGGGGGATAAATCCAAATATTTGGGGGCAATTATTTTTGGTATCAGCAATGGTTAAGTTCATGCATTAGTCATATTCTGTGGCTATTTTGAAATTTAGAATTGGAATATCTTCCACCACGACCCTCCCCCCTTCCCCATCGGGTGAAAAAAAAGAAAAACAATTCTTAATTTGTAGCTCTTACCTGTTTTGTGATTGACAGTCTGAGTGGAGGTGACTGTGGTTGATCGGCTGTTCACCCCGGCTGCACTGTGACTCCTGGTGAATTACCAGTGGTTAGGGTCTGTTACTCTCAAATTGTCCACCCCTCTCAGCTGATTATTGTAATCACCCTCTGCGCATCAACCGGCCCGGTCCACTTTACTGTCTGGGTAGGAGCTGGCAACTTCCTCCGTCGGCAATATTTATTTTGAGGGGGATGGGGATAGAGAGAGAGAGACACACACACAGCAGCTTTGTTCCCTCTCCCCCTCCCCCCTCCCAGGAAGGAATGGAACGGGAGCAGGCAGTGCGTGGGCAGTGGATGGGAGTGGATCTGTCCATTCGTAAACGGGTGGGAAATTATTTCAGTTTTGAATCTATTTGGAGAAGGGTGACTGAGGAAAGGGATGGAGGGATTGTAAAAAAAAAAAAAAAAAATGAAAAAAAAAAAATCCATCAGTGATGTCATCAGTTATTTAGGGAATCACCCCCCCTCGAAAAACAAAAATCAAAAAATAAAAGGACGAAAAAGGTGCCCAGTAAGAAGTGTTTTTGCCTCTTTGTGGCTATCACTGGCGCAGTACTTGATAGCCAGATGTGGTTAAATATTTACCCTTATGAACCTTTACAAATCCATGGATCAGGCATCAGGCTTGTAACCATGGTAACCTGAAAATACTGGTTGTGGTTTATCGCCAAATTTGTTGAGATATAATCTGAAAGAATTTATCTTAATTCGTTACGATAGCTTCAAAGATGACGCATGAAAATCCTGGGGCGTGTAATGGTTGAATGTTTCTGACTAGCACCGCCACCCCGGCAAAGACAAGTTGACTATTTGGGAAGGCCACCATCTAAGGGCTGGATAGCTCAGATGGTAAGAGCACTGGTGTGCCAGAGATTAGTTGACTGTTTGGGAAGGCCAGCATCTAAGGGCCGGATAGCTCTGATGGGAAGAGCGCTGGTGTGCCAGAGATTAGTTGACTGTTTGGGAAGGCAAGCATCTAAGGGCCAGATAGCTCTGATGGGAAGAGTGCTGATGTGCCAGAGATTAGTTGACTGTTTGGGAAGGCCACCATCTAAGGGCTGGATAGCTCTGATGGGAAGAGCACTGGTACGCAAAACCAGAGGTCTCTGTTTGAAATCATGATACAGTAAACAAATCTCGGTCTGTCTTAGGATGACATTTCTCAAATGAGAAGGATGGAAATTAATAAGAAGGTGGAGTTTTGATTAGATATGCTATAAATGACAGGGGATAGACAGAGGGGGATATATGAATGATAGACAGACGAGGGACAAACATGGGCCTAATTTCAGAGCTCCCTAAAGGGATGACACAACATTGGTGGGGATCAGAGAATAGCATCCATACATTGTCTGATCCTACATATACATGAAATAGCACACCTGTGAAGATTTCAGCTCAATCCGCCAACCGAGCCTTGACAAAATAGTGAAAAACCGCTTCATTTGTTTCGCGAAAATGCAGCATTCAACAAATTGTTCCGAATAAGCTTGGCAAAACCTCAGTGAATTACATTCTCCTCGACGCCAATACCATGTCATTATCTATGATACTGGAATGAAGTATGGCAGTTGAGGCCAGTTTGAAATTACATGTACTGTACATGTAGATACTTGTTTTTCCAAGCGCTAGGTAATAAAGGCATCTGGTTGCAGAATCCTTTCCCCCCCTTTTTTTTTCAAGTACTGTAGTGTAATAGGTTTGTCATTCACAAACAAAGCAAAGAAAGGGCCTGGGAACTTTTAAAACAATTTGTTAACAGCAGCTCCATCCTTCTTGTGTATTACAAGGACCAGGTTTCCATGCGTTTGAGCCCCTTCGCGCCGGAACCACCGAATTCGCAGTGCCGGTGGTGTTGCTATGCGCCGGGCCCTCTGAATCAGGGCACCTCCATTGTCCAAGTTTTAAACAGATACTCTTTTCAGCCTACCGCAAAAAAACAATATGTAGCTTGACAAATGAAATGCCACACAGATGATTGTGGCAGGTCTGACTCGCTTTTTAAGACACAGAGTGTACTTTCACTCTCATGTGGCAGTCATACAGACTGAAAAGTGGCCCGCAACAAAATGGCTAGAAAGTCAACCTTCCAGAGTCGGTTCTCTCTTGAAAATGTGGTTGTCTGCCCCGTCTTGGTCGATGCTATGTTACTTGCACAGTGTAGAATGGCACAGTACCTTGCCTTTTTTTTGCTTGACGTCATAATAGTCTCTGAATTTTTTTTTTTTTTCTTCTCCTGTCATTCCCCTCCTAAGAAGTCAGTGACTTGGATAATTTGCCTTCTTGTAGCCAGGGGATTTGTGTGTGGCAAAAAATATACATTTAAGCGACTGCCTCGGGTGAAAATCACAGAGGTTTTTGACACCAAGAAGCCGAATTGAGAAATTAAATTTACAGAGTCGGGAGCTGTTTTTCTATGTGTTTTTTTTTCCCTCTTCAAATGGTGTGTTGACTTTTTGCGTGGGTCCCATACCGAAGGGATTAAGACCTATTATCTTCTTTTTTTTTGAGTAATGCAGGTTTTTTCAGCCCAGGAATAAAGAAGCAATTGCCAGGTTTGAGAAACTGCCAACCCCTGGAACCCCTCGCATTCCACCCCTGTAATTAGCAATGGGAATGGCTCACTCGACAAAGCCCCTATAGAACGGCCCATTCCGTCAGGGGGGTGTTCGGTCAGATGGACTGGAATTGCTCCCATCAATATTTTGCTGAAATTTTGATGGGGGGGGGGTGGGGTGGTGAGGAGGGGGGGTTGTTGGACAAACAAAATAAAATAGCCGGCTTTATTATCAAGCGCTTTTATATTTGTCTCCATAGTTTGCCCTTTTGGTAAATTGTTTGGCTCATTAGGAGTGCCATTGCTTCCCCACAAAGAACTGACAAACACCACACTCCCCAACCCCCCTCCATCCCCTCTCTCTCTCCCTCTCTCTCTCCCCCTATCTCTCTCCCCAACTCCCTCCTTCCCCCTCCCTCCCTCTCTCTCTCTCTTTCTATCTCCCCCTTTCTCTCTCCCTTTCCCTCCCCCTCTGTCTGTCCCTTCCTCCCCACCTCCCTCTCTTTCTGTAACTCCCTCCATCCCTCCCTCCCTCCCACTCCCTCCCTCTCTCCCTCCCTGTCCTTCCCTCTCTCCCCCTCTCTCTTTCTGTCTCCCCCTTTCTCTCTCCCTTTCCCCCCCTACTCTGTCTGTCCCTTCCTCCCTCTCCACCTCCCTCTCTTTTTGTACCTCCCTCCATCCCTCCCTCCCTCTCTCTCCCCCTCCGTCCCTCCCTCCCTCCCCTCCTTCCTCCCGCCCTCCCTTCCTCCCTCCCTCCCTCCCTGCCTCCCTCCCTGCCTCCCTCCCTCCCTCCCTGCCTCTCTCTTTCTCCTCCCCCCCTAAAAAAAAACGTAACAGGGAGGGAGGGTAGGGAGAGAGTACGGAGACTGTCCCCAATTGACTTTCAAATATCGCTGGCGACTGATGACCGACCGGTCGGGCTCGTCTGGATGCGTGGCGGGCTGGCGTCGCCTAAAGTCCGGCTGGGGCGTCCGTGAATGCACTTCTGCCGTGTCTTCCCCGGGCTTTCACCTTTTCCCATACTTTGAGCCGAGGTGAGGAGGGAACGTTCACCCCCACCAATCCGGAGATGAGCCTGTTTTTCTTATTTCTCCACCTCTCTCCCTCCCTCTCCCCCCCCCCCCTCTCTCACAGATGTCCGCAATTCTATCTTTGCAACCCCCCCGAGCTAGCAAACGCTGAGCCGGTTATATTTTCTTGTTCCTCTTTTTCTCTTTTTTTTTTCTCCTCTTTTTTTTTTTAACCCTATCTCCTCCCCGCCTCGTCACCGTGCACTGGGTATCGCATTAATATGGAATCAGGATTTTGAACTGTCAAAACTGGGTCAACCCTTGCATTACCGGGTCAGCGCCGTACGGCCTTAAGAGAAATAGAAAAAAAAAGAGGAGAAGGAGAAGGAGAGAAGAAGAAGAAGAGAAGGAGGACGAACCTAGTTAGGTAATTGCATACTGCATTGAGTTTCCCCCGAGTTGTTGTCTTTCGATGAGCCCCGAGATTGTCAGAGAATTCTCCGTGGCAAGTGGAACCTAGATATATATTTTTTTTCCGGTCTTGCCATTTCTCTCTCCACTTCTTTCTCTGCCACATCTCCCTCTCCCTTAGCCCTCCCTCCCCACCACCACTGCTATCTTTTCCTGATGCTGCTGCACGTCACCGTGGTTAGTATTCACAGCCCTGTCGGCCAAATTATCTAGACCGAGTCTTAAGTTGACGGGAGGTCGTCTGCCGGACTACCCGCTCTCCCTTCTGCGTCCCATCCCAAGCAGTCTTCTGTACCGGGCAG
Source organism: Luidia sarsii (assembly GCA_949987565.1). NCBI lineage: Eukaryota > Metazoa > Echinodermata > Asteroidea > Paxillosida > Luidiidae > Luidia > Luidia sarsii. The sequence goes on along the minus strand of OX465112.1, from coordinate 1,103,194 downwards.
TCTCAGTCCAATATCTTGTGTACACACACACACATTGACCTGCGCATTTTTCCTCTGCCAGTGTTGCCATGGTTGCTGCTCCAGTAATTTTAGTCAGTTTGCTTTTTATTTTTGTCTTCTTTTTTGGGGGGGTCTTTTTTTTTCCCCTTCTTCTCTTGAACGAGACACGGCAGGCGACAGACTCCCAATATGTGGTCTGCTAGTCTTCTCAGGTTTTCAGCCGTTTGAATATCGGTTTCTCCGATATTAAGTGGACCGTTATCATTTTGTCGGTCATTCCTGCTGTAACACTTTCCCTCTGTGGCAGTTCCGTCCTTCAGTTTTGGGTTTTGAGAGATTTTTTTTTTTTTCTTCCCCGGTTTTTTTGTTGTTAACCAGTTCAAGGATGTAGATAGCTTAAATGTAATGCTGTAAACTGTCTGGAATTCTTTGCATCGTTGACTTAGTTCGCCAAATGCTGGCAACGATCACTGCACTAGTCTTGACTGAGCTGGGAGGGGGTGGGATTTAAAACTGACGTTGCTCTTTTAGAGAGATTGTGTCCACACCAGACCGTTAGCAGGATTTCCGGTCGGCGCGATGTCATTGAGATGGGAGGGGGGAAGATTGCTCAAGAGTCCGCTGCTCCCATCAGTCGCTCTCCCCAAAATGCCAAACCCGATTTTTTTTGTCGGCCGAAATGGTTACTGCCCTCCATTCTGCAATGTCTTACCTCATGCCGACCTAAGCCGTGGGTCGACCGGGCAAAAGGAAGACACTGCACTGCTCGATTAAGCAGTGCTCGGTTAGATTTGTTGGATAATGAGTACAGGTTAATGGGTGACTAGGGCAGTAGGGAGGAGGGGAGGTGGGTTTGAGTAGTTTGGGGGGGGAGGCGAGGGGTAGGGTGGCTGAATTTGGAAAGGAGGTTGGGTTTGGCAAGCTAACGGGAGAGGATCGCCGTGGCATTGTCTGCTCATCAGGTTACCAGCATACATCCTCCGTGTTATGCTAGCCTAAGGGTGACCTAGATTGCGGCAGAGACTTGGTGATGGCGAGCCACCAAGCTCATTGATCGTCCTAAACCCTCGTCTCTCCAACCACCTACCCCCTCCAAACTATCTCACAGAGGAGAGGAGAAGCGAGGGAAAGGAAGAGGCAGGAGAAGGGGATGGGGGAAAAAAAATTGGTGGCCCGGTTTTTCACCGCTTGGGGGAAACGGGAAAGAGGGGTGTTCCACTTTTGGAGGGAAATCTCGGAATATCAGATGGACGTGGGCTTGTGAAAATGGAACGGTCCAGATTGTTTTGGGAAGTTCGCTGAACCCAGCCCCGGTCCCGGTTGTTAAAGCAAACGATGTCGCCGGTCCTGTTTTGTTTTGTTTTTCCGCTGGGGTGGGATCGCTGATTGGTTTAGCCTGAGATCAAAAGGGGGAAAAAAGAAAAAGAAGAAGTGAGGATAGGAGGGGGAGTTACATGTCTTCTCTTAGTCTACATCAGTCAGTGTCTGAATCTTTGTTGGCTTCAGAGAATCCGTTCCGGTGAAATGCTCTGTCCAACCGTACCCCAAATTTCATTTTTAGAAAAAAAGAAGAAAAAAAACATTCGAACAAGAGAATCACACAAAATGACAGATGTATGTAACACCGGCTTTTTGAAAAGATTGCTTAGCAGTGATTGATGTGCAAATTTGGTACAAGAAGTAGGTTATCGTGCCATGCATGGATGTCATAGAGGTTTTATTTTTTTAGCAAATGAAGAACTGCATGCTATAGGTAGCGTTGAAAAGTGAATGGAATTAGGACGATACTACTCAAGTGCAATGAATTACCCAACTTATTATCTACATGTTGTACAAGCCAGTCTTAATAGAAACATAATAATTATCTATGGGTACATTAATTCAATGGGTTGTCAAGCAGTGGTTCATATCTGTTGTGAATGCGTTTGAAACTGACCCTTAAAATGTCATTGATTGAAAACAGGATGGTTTTAAGTGCTGGCATGAGGTTGTCAATTGGACTAACATGGTAGTATTGACAACATCTCTCCGTCTCTAAATGAGCTTGTCTTTGCTATGGAATTCACTGAAGATCTTGTCATATTTTCTCTCACAAGTTTGATCCAACCCTAGGTATGAGTTTTTATTTGTCAGTCATTCTGCTCCGATTACTGAACAAGTTTTTAGTCTGATTAAAGAGAGGAACCTTTACCCTGGGACAAAATAATAGAGTCGCCTCCATCAATACTGTAGCTAAGGTGATATACAACAATGTTGCAAACTGCTTACTGACTAAAATTAGCAAAATGCAAATCTTAAAATTTAGTGGGCCTGACGTTTCGATCCTAGCAGGACCTTTCTTAAAGGCAGAGGCAGAATACTGTAGGTACTTAATAAAAATAAAGCATGCTAAGCTTTTTTTCGCAAGGGGCAAGGTGGAGATTAGATTTCCATTGAATACAGGATGAACATGTTAATGCAAAAACTGTTGCAAACTGCTCACTGACAAAATGACCTGCATTACATGGATCACAAAATTTAAGAGGGCCTGACGTTGCGATCCTAGCAGGACCTGCTAGGATCGCAACTAACTTTTGAGAATACAGGAAAGATGACAAAATAGCCACAATGCAATTGCAAGGAAGTGTGTTGTGTATTGTTTATTGAATGTACACGTACAGTATCTGTTTCAGAAGAAACAATGTGAATGGCATGCTGTCTTATCATGCTGTCCATCGAATGTCACGCCAACATAGCTGTAGTTTCAGTTGCTTTTTAAAATTGAAACCGCATGCAGTGATTGACATC
>OX465112.1:915095-1100207 GCA_949987565.1 Luidia sarsii | reverse complement strand
AGATTCCTTCATTGGTACAGGAAGAGGACACATTCGCTTTCACTTTTTTTCAAAACTGTATTGTTGTTTTGGGCTTCTTCTTTTGATGAGACGCAGGATCAGCCTCCCTTTTGAGGAGAATGGACGAGTCTCTAGCCAACCTGTAGCTCAGCTTAGGGAGGGGTGGGGGGGGGGGCATAGAACGCACTCAGTTCATCCTGTTAGTGAGTCTGTGCTGTGTGCGCGCACACATTTCCCTGGTACTGACTCCATATGGTTGGAACACCCCCTGTTGAATAGTGTCAATGTTATTTCCGGAGTTCTTTGAACCTGCCGATAGTGCAGCACTAGGTTCACCTGAGGATGCTGACTAGCCTGACTGCCAATTGTTGATTGACCCAGCGGCAGAAAGTGCTACCGCCCGTCAGAAGTAGATTGACGAGATCCCTCAGTCCATTTGCCCGCACTCTCAACGCTGACGTTATTATAGAGTTGCTAATGCGCAGGGTTTTGTGGGGGTTTATTTCATTGGAGTGAAAACCCCCCCTATTCAAAATAGGACGGCTGAATAAGGACAGACCTCGGTTGAGCTCACTTCAGCTTGGTTCTCAGATCGCTTAGTGAGGTTTTGACAAAGGATGATTAGCATATTAGCTGGATCATATTTAGCCAGCTCTGGTTGGAGTGCCCCCCCCCCCTTGTTCACACTGAGTTTCTGGAGACTCAGAGTGTGGACATACTATAGTTTCTGTATCACGTGGAAAGAATATAAAGCAGTACAAAAACACTGATGATGTTTACTTACTACGACAATCTAAACTGTACCAGACCTTTTTGGACTGGATTTTTCTAAAAGACATCTCAGAAAAGATCATGGTCCCTTTTTTTTTTTTAGTCACCAGCACTAACCAACCCATTAAAATGAGTGAGAATCCAGACCCTGAAATGCGTGCAATATCAATGGCATGGCAGTACCAGACTAGTTTGAGTCATGTGTATGTATAGCAGAGGCTGTGCACGTGCTTGTCCTAGATCTGGTGATAGGCAATTACAGCAGAGGCTGCCGGTCGGGCGGGGGGGGCCCGATGGTGCACATTAGCGATGGAAGCGGTCAGGTTACCAGACTGGCCTCCATCATTGCACACGGGCAGGTATAGGGACAACTTGCCACATCACAGACCGCACTCTGTAACAAAATAGAGGGCTATCCAATCACTAATACCCTTAACTGGGTCAATTTTAATGACTTTCCCTGTACATATCCTATCCCATAAAATGAGCAAATATATTTACATGTGAATTATCGGATTACATATTTGATGTTACAGATGATGATAGATTTACGGGGGCAGGCAGTTGAGGGGAATTTTAGATCTAAACTTCCAGGGTTAGATTTCAAAAAGCCTCACGATGCATTGTTTCATATGGTGTGATAGGTTGTATGGTTTCTGTGTGTCACTCATCCCCTTACGATTAATAGTTACGATGCGTTTTATGAAATCGGCCACAGTGGTTGTATGCAGAGTGAAAGCCCCTTGACTTTCACCTATCATAGCCTGAGTTCTGATCCTGGGATTAAACCCCATGGCTGACTGGAGGACCAAGTCTAAAATACTGGCCCGCTTTCTCCGAAACTACGGCTCGGGCTTTGGCTATGTCCAAAATGCATCGCACTGTGGCTTGAGTTTACACACGAGTCAATAGACACTGTCGGGTGGTCATGTTTAGTATGTTTCATGTAATTTTAGTCAGTAAGCAGTTGGCACTCACTGCATGTTATCTTGTATGATTGTATCGTCCCACATGATCTCAGGTTTGACTTACATGTATGTGCTGTTCGTGTCTACGATTGTCATATAGTACAGCAGGAAGAATGTGCTTGCATGCATTTACATGTGAACTTGTACATACATGTAGTTAAGTTGTTCAGTTCATTTGGATTTGTTATGGGTGCTGGTATGCTGGTAGGTCTATGCAATTTTATGACCCGACTGTGAAACCGACACGTTTGCCAATGTTCATTGTCCCGATTTCTACTTCCTGTTCTTTTGGACCTGCCGTCAGTCAGGGCTCATGAATATGAAGGGCTGTGTATTGTTTTATAGGGGTGATCTGTACTTTGCTATTCCGGACAGCCATAAATATATGCATGTAATAAACAAGGAATAGACCAGGTTACGCTGATAGATTAGATTCCCCGCCCCCCCAAAAAAGGGAAGACTAATAATTGGAACTGATTTGCATTCACATGTATCAATGATTTGCTTAAATGAGCTCAAAGTACACACGGGCAGTCAAAGCTGTGCGCTGCACTTTTTTGGTTGTGGTTTTGGTTGTTATTTTCTCTCTGTACCTCAAAAGTACACCTACACCGAGTAGGGGAAATTAGAGTCGGCACAGATGAGTGGGTTTCATACGGCTAATTGCATATTTTTGTGGCTTGGGAAGGGAAAGTTGGAATCGAGCGCATTAGGGGTTTAAAGATGTCGACACCCCTCCCCCCCTAAAAAAAAGGGTGAACTTTGGGAGGAAATTGGTCTGAGGTAATTACAGTCGCTACTGTGGACTCTTTAGAGGTCATTTAGAGAGGAGGTAATGACAAAAAAAAAAAAAAATGATAACTTTCACTCATTGTCCTCCAATGAGTGGGATTAGAATGGTCAATGGTCCATGGACGATTGTACATGTGTAACTGACCCTTTGCTTAGGTCACACAGCCAAGGGGTGGACGGCACAAGCATTGACCCTTTGAGCAGCAATGAGTGGGGTTAGAAGGGCTCATTGGATCACTACTGACGATGGTCGGTCCCTGTGAAAGAACTACTACATCATTAGCAGCCAGGGCCAAGGTCTCTTCACAAGTATCAGCTACAGCTGTGAATGATACACAAGTCCATTAGTGACAGATTTGGCCAGGTCATTGCCCTTCCCTGTCCCCTAGTTGACCTGTAAATCTGATGACCGGGTCCAGAGAAGAAGATTGGATTAGACAGAAGGGGGTTGACTGGATGGAGTGCGTAAATATCCTGCAAGGGCAAAAGGGCTGGTGATTTAAGATGACCCCCTCTTTCTGGATTTTCCCGAGGGCAAACCTCAGTTTGAGGTATTAAGGAGACATTGATCGTGAGGGGGTAAGAGTGCTGACAAGACTGCTGTCAATGTACATTGTGTAAGCCCCATAGTTTTCTGAAGCAGTCCCTGCAAATTAAGCACAGTTTTAAATCAACTGATGGGTCAGAGAACATATAGAAACCCGGGTTCTTTTTGAAACAGCTGGCTCAAAATTTAGTGGGCCTGACGTTTCGATCCTAGCAGGACCTTTCTCAAAGGCAGAGTGACAAGGACAAAACAGATACATGTACACGAAGGAAGGGGGAAGAGAGTGAATATGATGACACGGATGAGAAACGAAGGGCAAAGAGAAAAGCTAGTAGGGTGAGATCAAAGGAAAGGGCAAGGAGTAGGGTAGGGATAAGTATATCACTGTATGAAGCTACTAAGCAGACATGTCACAGAAGCATGTTGCACTCATTCAACTCAGACTTTGCCAATAATGTCCGCAGAAGTGAAGCGCCGAGTCACTTCTCTTGGACGTCGTAACCTTGACGCACTGCTTAGCCCGATCCTAATTAAATAAGCCTGGCATTCTCCGGCACATCTTAGTACCTGTGATCGCTGGATTTCCAGGCTGCTTGAACAAGCTTTGATCATGGAGGAAGGAAATTTCCTTCCTCCATGCTTTGATGCATGTACACGTGCATCAGGATTCTTTAGTAGTACATCCAACCAGTGCATTATGCTTCTTTTTTTTTTTTTCTCGCCATTGTTTGCTTGTCTTTCGACCATGTTTCAACTGCCTGCTTGTTCTTCCTGGGCAATGACTTGACAATGATTGGTTTTGATTTTCGGCGTTTTCAGAATTCCAGTTGTGGCCCACTTCTGGGGAGACCTTTGCTCGCTCGCCAACCACCCCTCCTTTTGAAATGTCACCGGCCCAAGCTACTCATGTTCTGTACATTCGTAGTTGATTGACTTGACTGGGGAGGGCAGTGAGGATTAGATCATTCAGAAAACAGGGGTGTTTTGAAATTGTATAATTATATTAGTGCTAGCATAGATGTTTTTAGACATTCAATTAAAGAAAATAGTTCACCGGTACATCCACACCCTTATTGATTTAATTAGATTTTAAAAACAATGAATACAAAATTACAGGGATCATTGTTATTTGCACACTTGTGATCCCTCTGATCACACCCATTGGGGAAATCAACAGTTCCATTTATGCACCAACATTCAAAGACCAAAAGTTTTCATTGGCTCAGACCATTGGTGCAAATAGGGGGGGGATGGGTAATGAGCATTTCCTTTTGTGCCCCCTGCCCATTACCAACGTCAAATTTTCAAACCCACGCGTACTCCGATTTTGCTTCCTGGTTTTAAAGATGAGCAGTAAAAAAATTTCCTTTTGTTGACTGCATTAAATTTGGTCTTTCTTCAACCCCACCTCCCCATACTTGTTAAAAAAAAATGGTAAATATTTATAGAATTTTTTTTTGTAACTATACACTGTTGGAGTGGAATTAAATGTCATTTGTTCGCCGATTTCATTACCGGCGTGGAGACAGTTAGTCTGCCGGTAGTTCATGGTAACTTTACGCTAATGACTCACTCTCCCATCACAGTCATACATCATTGATTGAATTATCGTCATTGTCCTGGGCATTGGCAACACAAGAAGCGCAATAACTGAATTTTTTTCCTTAGGAATTTTTAGGCTTGTTTTCGTGAGGGTACATGTATATTAGGGGGGGGGGCTTTTTAAACAGACAAAGTAGGATTCAGCATCTGGTACATTGTATATATATATTTTATTTTTATTTTATTTTTTTGAATGAGGATCCTGAATAATTGACCTCAAACCAGTGCAGCAATTTTACAAAGTTCCCCATGATAGATACTTAGAACAACAATGTTTGGGGGGGGGGGGGTGGGGGGTGGTGTTGCCTTGTTTTTGTCTAGCTTTGATGCACTGCAAAGATGAAGGAAGCTGTTTCCTGTAGATTTCCTGCTGGTAATTAGCAAATTAGTAATTAGTCATTCCTGTTGGTTGTTTATCCTTTGTTTTCCAGGTCCCTCCCCCAACCATCTATGTATTTTCTCAACTGCCTCCCCCAAAGGCATTTAATGAGTATTCAGGAGTCACTGGCAATCAGTCACCCTCCTCCCCCTCCCCCTCCCCTCCCCTCCCCTCCCTCTCCCCCTCCCCCTCCCCCTCCCCCTCCCCCTCCCCCCACTATACCCAGGCCAAGGGAACTCCAGCAGCGATTACGTCACAGTCCCTGATTATCAGCCTCTTGCACTTTGCCTCATCCTGCCCTTTCTCAGCAGCCCACCACTTACCACAGATGATTGACACCACCGATGTCTAAATCTGCGAGATTATTGTTCTACATAGAAACCTCCCCCCCCCCCCCGAAAGTGCAACAGATATCAAGCGAAACCGTGCCTATGAAGCGCAACAAGGAAAGGGTTGTGGTCTGTGTTTGGGGGGGGGGGAGGTAGAGAGAGAGAGAGAGAGAGAGAGAGAGAGAGAGGGGGGGGAGAGAGTGGAGAGGAAAAAAGTGCAGCTTCTCCCTGGGTCGTCTGAACTTTTCAGGGACATACACCTGGTAGTGTACTTTACTGGTCGGTCATTTGGAAAAAAATATATATTATATGCGTATGTTGTAAGCTGGGGGTATCCGTACGGTGAACTGAAGGGGGATTATAGATCATCTTGTCTTTTGTTAATTTTTTTTTTATTTGTTTACATTCAGTCTGTCTGTTTCCTTTTTCAATGGTCCGACCCACCCACCCTCCTACCACCATCAGACTGCAGCTGTGCTTAATGATAATTAGTTACATCCCAGAAACCTCTTTTTTTTCTATAGCGCTGTTATAAATAGCAAGTCTAAACTTCACTATCAGTTCAGGGAGGCGCTGAATCAGTGATGGCATTGCGCATTGTTTTAGCATGGGTAGGGGGCGCTCTGCCCTACCCAGCTCTCCCAACTCGATCGACCAGGGAATTTTTTGAAATGCCGTCATGCGCCGTTCGTGGTACTCTGGGAGTCTTTGTCCAAGCAGTTTCCAGACTCCCAGTGCTCTGGGAAAGAGCTCTCCGTCAGCTGACTGAATCTGACTCGAGTTGTATATGTCTAGATATGGCAGAGGCAGCACTAGCAGCGGCCAGCTGATCACGACTGCAAGCAAAGCGGCTGCAGTCGGCTAGTCCCTTGCACTTCTACCAGCATTCTGATCTGTATTCTAGTAGCCAGCTATCAAACCCACCTTTTCTGTGGGGAGTGAGAGATTATTCGGAAATAAAAATACTCAATCATGTTTCGCCATGCGTAAAATGGGCTTACTGCCTTGGAACCCTTATCCATTCATCTGATTCCATGGACCACCACAACCACCATTTTTTTCCCCGTTTTCTTTTTTCCCCGTTCACCTTTTCCCGTTCACCTCCAGTGACTTTTGTTTGTTTGTAAATCAAGCTCTCTCCCCTTCCCCTTGAGTGAAGTTGGCAATGAATTGGGTTTTTTTTTTTTTTTAGATAAAGTCGTATCGTAAATTGTTGATTGAGTGTGCACTGTCTGAAGACCAAAGCAGTGAGAATTAGTTATACGTTGATAGTTTGGTTTAAAAGTTTGTACCGAGTCAGTTTTTTTTTTCTTCATTTATTTGTTTGACTTCAATTTAAAAATGTGTGCATCCACTTTGTGTGATCCCCGAGACGCTGTAGCCAGCTTTGAAATGGTCGGTTGTTTTCATCTGAATCAAAGCGGGGACGTGATCCCTGGAGATATACGGCAGTTAATGGTTGAATTGCCTCTGACTTACACCCCCACCCTGTCAATGTTAAAGAGGATTTGACCATATGGGAAGGCCACCATCTAAGGGCTGGGTAGTTCAGATGATGAGATCACCGGTACGCAAAACCAGAAGTCCTGATACAGTCTAAAGTTTTATTTGCCATTTTTCAAAATGGTTGAACCAAATTCCCAGTCAGTTTGTTCTTAAATTTGACTTGAATTGAAAAAGCTGCTAGGCCTATTGGTTGTTTGTGTATGAATGAAAGCAGAAGCATTTGTTCACCAGGAAAGCAAGATATCTCTCCCTTTAGACTCCCCCCCCAAAAAAAAAAAAAAAAAAAAAAATGAGAGAGGAAAAACCCAAATAAAAGCCTGTTTGATTCCGTGTAGAATTTATGGGCTAGTGTGGGAGGCCATGATTCATTTACATTTTTTTGATTTTTTCCCCCGCGTGTACGCAAACCCGCAAGATTTGGACCAGATAACGGACAATGGATGTCAATTTGAATTCCCGGGGCATTGAAGCAAGATGGGGGGGGGGGAGAAGGGGGAGGAGGGGGGAGGGGGTTGTCATTTTCAACAGGTTGAACACGGTGAAACAGGTTGTGAGGACTTGTTGCTGGTAGTCCCACAATAGTTAACTCACTAAATGCGCACGCACAATACCACTGCATTAGCATGTCATCGGCATTTTTACGAACTGGCAAACCTTTTCTGAACGTAATAATAGTGCATCTCAAGACAGAAATCAGTGTTACTTTATGTTGTTAATCACACAGACCACCATATCGCATGAAATTTGTGGAGTTTTTTTGGTTTAAATTTTAACACTCCCCACTAAAAGACGGGTGAAAAAAAATGCTTCAAAAACCATTACTGTACTAACAGTTCATGTGCTGTTTACTGGTGTGTGGAGTGGTCTGCTGGAAGCCCTTTTCCAAACTCTGCACCATACCACAGGTCTTGTCTATAGTATAGGGAAAGTATCTCACCTCAAGTTTCAACCCTGGTGTGGAGTGGGGGGTAGGTTTGCCCCGGGAAAAATGCCATCTTGGGAGAGAGGTGGGGGGGGATGACACAGAAGTGGAATTTTCAGAGTTGCAGAACTCTTTCAGCCATCCATCAGGCCCGGGGCATTAGAAAATGTTTTAGATTACTCCACAAATGTAGACCTTAACCTGTGGGGGGGGAAGGGCAGTGGTAGCCAAATCATTGGCTGCTTGCGTGACTGTGACTAAAGCCTTATTCGCACTGGCCTTTTTTTTTCTACAATGACCCTGGGTAACCTTGGGTAAATTTTACTGGCGTCCGCACTTGGATTACCGACGTGGGTCAATAACCGTGACGATGGGTAAAACTTAACCACCTGACTAGATACAAACGCATGAGACGTTGCATCCGCACTGGACTTTTTGACTCGGTTGACCTGGTCAATTTAACCGGGCAGAAGTCAGTCAGTTAAATTACTCATTCGAGCTGGTTAAGTTATCTTGGAGGAAAACTTCCTGGGCTGTCCGTACTGGACTTAAAATGGTCAAGTTACCCATTTGCTCGGTTAGTTTCTCCAAAAAAAGGTTACTGCAGACAGTGCTTAATGCTATGGGCAATGGCACAGCTCCTGTCAGCACCACATATGTAGCCACAGCCACAGACCTAGCCAATCCCCTCAGATCCAGCCTGAACTCTTATACAGTCTCCTGGCCGTAGAAGCCACATTGTAATCCAAGGCAGAAATGACAGACACAGCACTGCCAATAGCTCTGTTACTAATTCCTGGCTCAGGTTCAGGCTCGGGCTCAGGCTCTGGCTCAGGTTCAGGCTCGGGCTCGGGCTCAGGCTCTGGCTCGGGCTCGGGCTCGGGCTCAGGCTCAGGCTCAGGCTCTGGCTCAGGCTCTGGCTCAGGCTCTGGCTCGGGCTCAGGCTCATGGTCTGGCTCAGGCTCAGGCTCTGGCCTGGGCTCAGGCTCTGGCTCAGGGTCTGGCTCAGACTCTGGCTCAGGCCCTGGCTCAGGCTCGGGCTCGGGCTCAGGCTCGGGCTCAGGCTCAGGCTCAGGCTCGGGCTCTGGCTCGGGCTCTGGCTCAGGCTCAGGCTCTGGCTCAGGCTCAGGCTCAGGCTCTGGCTCAGGCTCAGGCTTGGGCTCTGGCTCTGGCTTGGGCTCAGGGCGTGGCTCAGGCTCTGGCTCAGGCTCTGGTTCGGGCTCTCAGCTCAGGCTCAGGCTTCACTGCCCTCCCCCACCCGTTCTACAAAATCAGAAAGTGCAGGTTACGGTTTGGCACTGAATTAAAATTATCGCTGTCATGTTCAGTACAGGATATTCTCCTAGAAATTAGGGTCAAAAAAGACACAAACCTGTGACAGCCCTCCAGTAATCTCCAGTGGGAGAAATGAAACCCAAGCCTGAGCCTTAGCCTTCATTTTATAAAGGGCCCAGAACTGACGTCTAAGTTGATCACCTTTAACCTCACAAGGGCGCTGTTTACTGACCACCCGTGAAGGCTCCCAGCAAGAATTAATACCTGTATTAATACCTGTTCAATCAATTAAATTTGTTTTTAATAATGAATCCATAATAACCCTCCAAAATACAGAAAGGAAATGCTGCATCGGTACACGGTTTATTTTGATTAACATTTGCATTTTGCACAAAATGAGTATTAATATACCCAGCATTGCAATGTTTTTTCAGTCCTAATCTAAAGGTGGTTTCAGGTAGCTTCCCATGGCAGTCCCAGGTCAATCTCAAAATGATTTCACTTTCACACTGCAAGCAATGGAAGCTCATTGAACCCATCCTTCATGTTTTTAACATTAAGTGTTCACAGAAATTGTCTCCACTGGGCATGCGTCTATCATAGAAGCTTTCTGAAATGCCAGTGTCGGGAGTTGTTCACTGGAACAAGCAACGCTTGTGGATGTGTTGACACACTGGAATTAATTGATGAAAGAATTCACAGGCAGATGAAAGTATCAAGTTTAAAGGGTATCTGCAATCAAAAATGGTATCACTTAAATCAATGCTACAGGACTGTTTTGCAATGCTGCTAACAATCCAACTGTTTGTCGCACACTCATTCTTGGGGTGTATTTGCAAGTTTTCAGTTTTTATGCTAATGAGAATTTCAATATTCATGACCAAAAAAATGACCCCAAAAAATCAAATATCCTAAATTTTGAGAGCCTGATGTTTCGAACATGAGGAAAGTCCTGACAGAATCAAAACCTTAGCCCCGTCCAATTTTTGATGATTGACTATTATTAAATCATGTTCCTACTTCTTTTTTCTTCCTTGGGGGTTACAGATGCTGAGGGTATACCAGTTAGCAGACTGGAAGAGATTGCGGAGCGAGCGTCCGATTTGGCGTACGGCAAACAGGACAAGGGTCCTTATCAGAGTTTCAGGTACAGTAAATGCTGGACGTTATTCTCTTTGAAGTATCCCTTTTTCTGCTTTTTTATTTAGAATTAAATTGATTGGGATCACGATTTGAAAAGCCATTCAAATTCAACTTTTTTTGATGCGTGTGGACACAATATACAGTACATGATTATTAGTGGGATTTGAATCACTATTCTAATTCTAACGACTTTTCTAAATAATCATGTTTATTTCCGCATGGTGCGTGTAGAAATTGTATTTTTTATTTCAAGTGCCTTTGAGAAAGGTCCTGGTAGGATCGAAACGTCAGGCCCTCTAACTTTTGAGGTTATTTTAGTCAGTGAGCAGTTTGCAACAATTTGTTTGTATTTACTTTGTTTAACATGGTTGACAAACTGGGCCAAACAACAAATTATGCCATCGGCAAGAAACAATGCCAGTAAGGATTCTATGAAATCAGACCAAGTCCATTACTACATGTGCAAGGAGAGGAGGTTAGAACGTGAACGACAAGCAGTGTACTCATCGGTCGACACTTTAATGCTTTTTCTTGTCTCGCTCCCTTCTCATCAGAGAGTCTCTGGTCAGGTCCATGGTGATCATGAACAAGATCAGCCAGTCCGTGCAGGAAGGGGAGTATGACTCCAACGTACCCAGTGATAAGGTTAGCAGTCAGCTTGGATTCCTCACTGAGTCACTGGCCTCTTATGAATTAGGAGGGGTTTTCGGTTTTCAGAGTTTTTTGTATTTGTTTTTTTTTTCTCCTCTCCTGCTTCTTCTCTCCTCCTCCTCCTCCTCCTTCTCCTTTTTCCTTCTCCTTCTCCTTCTCCATCTTCTTCTCCTTCTCCTTCTCCTTCTCCTTCTCCTTCTCCTTCTCCTTCTCCTTCTCCTTCTCCTTCTCCTTCTCCTTCTCCTTCTCCTTCTCCTTCTCCTTCTCCTTCTCCTTCTCCTTCTCATTCTCCTTCTCCTTCTCCTTCTCCTTCTCCTTCTCCTTCTCCTTCTCCTTCTCCTTCTCCTTCTCCTTCTCCTTCTCCTCTCCTCCTAATCCTTCTCCTCCTCTCCTCCTCCTCCTTCTCCTCCTCCTCATCTTCTCCTCTCCTTCTCCTTCTCCTTCCCCTCTCCTCCTAATCCTTCTCCTCCTCTCCTCCTCCTCCTTCTCCTCATCTTCTCCTCTCCTCCTCCTCCTTCTCCTTCTCCTTCTACTTCCGCTTTTCCTTTTCCTTCTCCCTTTTCTCCTCCCTTTTCTCTCTCTCTCTCTCTCTCTCTCTCTCTCTCTCTCTCTCTCTCTCTCTCTCTCTCTCCCTCTCTCTCTCTCTCTCTCCCTCTCCCTCTCTCTCTCCCTCCATCCATCCCTCCCTCCCTCCCTCCCCCTCCCTCCCTCCCCTCCCTCTCTCTCTCTGTTATTACTGCACCACTAGAGGGCGCTTTCACATAGACAATAAGCGATCCCCCCCCCTTCTTTTCTGTGGCTGTAACCTGATACAGCGGCTGGTGTACCAGTCACCATCCCCCCCCCCCCCTCCCTTCTCCCTTCCCCTCTCCTCTCAGCTCACACAGCTGCGCGGAGTCAGTGACCTCATTTCGGTCGTGCCTTGGCGTGCATCAACCCCAGCGCCTGCCTGCCCTGTCCTCGGCCAACTCTCTCCCTAGCCCCCCCCCCCGAGGCAGACTAAACATGAATAATTTAAACTGTCCGACTCTTTATCAATTACAGAAATGCCCCCCTCCCTCTCCCTGTTTATCCATTAAAGATGGCACAGGTGTTGCTATAGCCATCCATCACGGGACAAACTCCCATTCTAAATATTAAACATACATGTATGCGGGTCTCAACTAAACGCTGCGGCCTTCCTAACTCTGTGCGGTGGCCGGTAATTTTCCGCCTGCACGCATGAGGTCGTTGAACCTGTTGCTACAATCCCGGCATTTCAGTATTAGCTTGGCTTGATGAAGGCTTTCATATTTTTTTTTTTTGGGGGGGGGGAAGACTCGATGGGTGAGGGGAGGTTTTTGGGCCTCCGGCTCTAACAAGACCTGGGAAGACACTCGGTGAATACTCCCGCCAGAGAAATCCTCGATGAAACTGGAGATTGGAATGGAGACTCCTCTTTAAGGAAAAAAAGAAGAAAATGAAGAAGAAGAAGAAGAAGAAGATAGAAATGGGTCACAGAATTGAAAGGGGAGCTTCACTGGTTGAACGTCTTGCAGAAAAGCCAGAGTGCATTGGTCAGTTTAGAGTTGCACTCTCAAAGTCTGCATTCTGAAGTGACAAAGGAGAGGCGGGTGACCGGGGAAATCTTTTCTGCCGTGATTTACGGAGGCGTGAAAATCTGGCTTGTCCCGGGATTGGAACCTGAGGGTTAGGTTACTCAAACAGCCTGAGCTGTCCAACATCCAAGGGTCAAATTCATCTACCGCTTCAGCGGCAAAACATTTGCTCAGGCATAAAATACAATGATCCACAGGATCCTTCTTGCCTTCCCAGACTTCACTGATGTTTCATGCTAAGTAAAGACGAGTGGAATACAAGTCAAAAGCAATGGACATCACATCGCAGTGCGGTTTGTAATCCTGCTTACGCAAGGAAGACTTTTCCTGCTTAGCGGATTTTTCACGCTTAAGCTGCTCTATGAAATGGCGCCCAGGGCCCAATTTCATAGAGCCGCTTAAGCGTGAAAATCCGCTAAGCAGAAAAAGTCTTCCTTGTGTAAGCAGGATGACAAATTGCCCTGCGGTTTGATGTTCATTGCTTCTGACTTGTATTCCACTCTTCTTTGCTTAGCATGAAACAATAATGAAGTTTGGGTTGGCAAGGGGATTCTGTGGCTCATGATTGTGTGTGCTTAAGCCTGTTTTGCCGCTTAAGCGGCTCTATGAAAATTGGCCCCAGCTCTGAGCAGGCAGTCTGCCCATATGTGTAGTCAACCATCCTTGCTGGGACAGCGCAAAGATCACACCGCCTTTTTCTACTCAGACATGTCAGACGCAAACAGCTCAATTCCTTGACAGAACGACCTCAGACTCAATATGAAGCCAGCATCAGATGGAAGGTTTGCGGTGACACCATGTAGCACTTCTCTTTCAAGAAGGAGTGTGGCTCTGAAAAGAGCCGGTAACTCCAACGTTTGTGTGTACTCAGGAGACTTTCCACTTGGTGTTTCCACCATACAAACCTTCTTATCGAAGTCTTACCGGAGTCAGCATCAGACTGCCAGTGTCGTAATTAGGAGCCTTTCCATTCAATGCAATATGAAAGTAATCAGAGTTCTGTGCCAATTAATTGTGACTGCCAAGTTACAACTGATGCGATAAGTGCTCACTTAAAAAGCTGCATCCACTTTGTGTGATCACTGAACTGCTATAGCCAGGTTCACAACAATTGGTTGTTTGCATCTGAATGAAAACGGGGATGTGATCCCTGGAGATGTATAGCAGTTAATGGTTGAATGCTTCTGACTGGCACCCCCACCCTAGCAAAGACTAGTTGACTATTTTGGAAAGGCCACCGTATAAGAGATTCATAGCTCGGACGGTAAGAGCGCTGGTATGTCAAAACCAGAAGTCTCAAGTTCAAGTCCCGCTCAGGTACGGTGTGTGTCAAGTCAAATTTTCTATTCCATTTTTTTCAAATTGTTAAAAAAGGTTCCCTGTCATTTTTGTCCCGTATTTGTTCAGTCATAAACAAAAAGGAGACGAATGGGAAACGTATTCACAGCCACAACTGCCTCGGGTAAATGTTTGGTTACAAAGCTAATTTGATAGCAAATCTGCTCTGGTCCCCCGTAGATCCAAGCACCGGTGGCCCGACGAGCCGTCAAGGTCAAGTCGGAGATCTGCGACTCGGAGGGCCTGGGCCACAAGCTGGAGCTGAAGGACAGTGAGCTGAAGGACATGAAGCGCCAACTCAAGCTCAAGGTACGGACAGCGGTCGGAGAAAGTCAGCCAGCGGCAGAGCGTACAAACGCTGAGCACTGCGCCCTCGCTTGCCCAAAGCGTTGCCGATTGTCTGTGTATATTTGTTTTCTTCTGATCCCTATAACCTGACAAGGAAGTGTTTAATCTCAAAATTTAGTGGGCCTGACATTTCGATGCTAGCGGGACCTTTCTTAAAGTCAGAGTGACAAGGACAAAACAGATACGTGTACACGAAGGAAGGGGGAAGAGAGTGAATAGGACACAGATGAGAAACAAATGACAGAAGTTTGCAACATTTTTGTATATCAAGGAAGTATTTGCGGAAGTGTTGAATCTTTGGCCAATCGCAACCCGGCTCCTTCTTTCCGTGAAACTATTTTTTTCGATAAAAATGAAGGCGTTATTCATCATGGTGGTACAGGTAAGGAGAAGGGTGATCACGTGTATCGTTGCTGGTAGCGATGTTTCGGTTGCTGGAACTGCTAACCTTCATCAGGCAACTGAAGAATGTGGCTCTCTTTTGATCTTTTGATTGGTCTTTAGGTCGGATTCTAAGTAGCCCAGCAGAGAGTTAAAATGTTTCTCTCTCTCTCTTTGTCTCTCTCTGTCTATGTCTATCTGTCCCTGTCTCTGTCTGTCTGTCTGTTTCTCTCTGTGTCTGTCTCTGTCTCTGTCTCTCTCTATCTATCTCTCCCTCCCTCTCTCTCTGTCTCTGTCTCTGACTGTCTCTGTCTCTGTCTGTCTTTCTCTCTGTCTGTCTGTCTCTCTGTCTGTCTCTCTCTGTATCTCTCCCTCCCCCTCTCCCCTTCTCTCTCTGTATCTCTCTGTCTCTCTCTGTCTCTCTCTGTCTTCTTCTCTCTCCCTCTCTGTCTCTGCCTCTTTGTCTGTCTCTCTGTCTCTGTCTGTCTCTCTGTCTCTGTCTGTCTCTCTGTCTCTGTCTGTCTCTCTCTCTATCTCTCTCTCTCCCTCCCTCTCTGTCTCTGTCTCTCTGTATCTCTGCCTCTCTCTGTCTCTCTCTCTCTCTCTCTCTCTCTCTCTCTCTCTCTCTCTCTCTCTCCCTCCCTCTCTGTCTCTGTCTCTCTGTATCTCTGCCTCTCTCTGTCTGTCTCTCTCTCTCTCTCTCTCTCTCTCTCTCTCTCTCTCTCTCTCTCTCTCTCTCTCTCTCTCTCTCTCTCTCTCCCTCTCTGTCTCTGTCTCTCTGTATCTCTGTCTCTCTCTGTCTCTCTCCCTCTCTGTCTCTGTCTCTCTCCCTCTCTGTCTCTGTCTCTCTGTATCTCTGTCTCTCTCTGTCTCTCTCCCTCTCTGTCTCTGCCTCTCTGTATCTATCTCTCTCTCTCTCTCTCTCTCTCTCTCTCTCCCTCTCTGTCTCCGTCTCTCTGTATCTCTGCCTCTCTCTGTCTCTCTCCCTCTCTGTCTCTGTCTCTCTGTCTCTCGGCTCTTTAACAGCAAGAGGAGGTTAGCGCTAACGCTGTTCGTCTAGGACTGGTGGAGAAGAAACTGGAGAATGCCAGTCGGGACGGGGAGGACAAGGTGCGGAAAGTGGAGAGAGAGCTGGTTCAGCAACAGGACGCTCTCAAGAAGAAAGAAAGGTGAGGAAAACCTCTTCAAAGCAGCGGGCAAAGTACTTGGTGACCCCTCTCAAAAGGATTCTGAGAGAGGCCTGGCTAGGACTGAAATTGCCTGTCCCTCGCAGCTGAGAATAATAATAACCAAGGTGATGAATTTGATTCATAATATTGCGCCCAACCCGTCTAGACAGATGCTCAAGGCGCGTAGAAGAAAAAAAGGAGTTTAAGAGAGTATACTCTGTTTGCTGCGTGCCCAATTTCCGGACATTTCAAAATTTGAGGAAGCTTGTAAGGGTATCGGACTTTCGGTGAAATTTTAGCGCTAGAAAATCTGCCTTTTTCAAGAAAAGTGATATACAAAAATATTGCAAGCTGCTTACTGACTAAAATTACCAAAATCTCAAAATTTAGTGGGCCTGGCGTTTCGATCCTAGAAGGACCTTTCTCAAAAGCAGAGTGACAAGGACAAAACAGAAACATGTACACGAAGGAAGGGGGGAGAGAGTGAATAGGACAAGGATGAGAAACAAAGGACAAAGAGTAAAGCTGGTAGGGTGAGATCAAAGGGAAGGGCAAGGAGTAGGGTAGGGATTGGTGCGAGGAGGGGGATAGATCAAAGAGAGAAGCGTGGAGGAGTGAACACAAAAGAAGGATTATCAGAAAGCTGCATGGTGTTAGTCATTACCCTCCTTTCGAGAAAAGATGAAATTCAACAATTTGGTGAATTATTCTTTGGTGATTTTTTTTTCCTCCTCTCTCCAGGGAGTTTGAGGACACCCTGGATCACATGCAGTCGGACATTGATGCCCTGGAGAGAGAGAAACAAGAACTGAAGCAGCGTCTGACCCAGGTCTCCAAGAAGGCCCTGCTGGAGAGCCTGGCCAGTAAGACAGCGCCCTCTGGAATCGCAGCCGTGGTCGCGGGGGCTGCAGGCGGTAACCAAGGTTCGTTGATTGGTCTCAAATCGGTGTGTGGGTGTGTGTGTGTGGACGCAAATCTAATGCTTTGTGGAGACCTATTCCGGAAATCCCCCCCCAAAAAATTGTTGGTGTTTTTTTTTTTTTCAGTTTTTTTTTTTTTTTTGCAAACTGCTTACTGACTAAAATTACCAAAATGCAAATCATAAAATTTAGTGGGCCTGACGTTTTGATCCTAGCAGGATTTTTTTTTATGTCAAAAAGGTATCTCAAACTGCTCATTCTTATATGTTACGACCCTAACACCCTGAAGGGTACCTGCACCACTGCCGTGAATCTCTCGGTCGCCTAAGCGCTCACTCGCAGTCGCATCTATCGGTTGTGTAAGCGCTCATTCACAGTCACACAATTTATTGGCCTTCAGTAATTTTCAGGAAGTGACTGTCGGTCACTTACATCCCAGAAGAACCTATGGCAGTTCTGGATTGTTCATAGCTTCGGGTAGTGCTTTACAAAGTAGGCCCCTATCTCCTACCAAGGACCACTCAATGCTTTGCCCAATTGCCTGTACTTTTTCAGTTGGCAATTGGGAAATGTGCTGAGCATACATTGACTAGGGCAAACCCTCATTAAATTACATTCTCACCAATGCTAAAATCATATCATATCTATTGTTTAATATATTATTATAGCAATTGTTTCCTTGTGGAAAAACTGAGAAATTGTGGTTAATTTCTTTTATTTGTGGTCTTTCTTTTTGTTTTGCCGTGGTCTAGGGAGTACCTCTCCAACTAGTCCAACGGGCACTGGGGCAGGTGGTCCCAGTCCAATGATCATCAAGGATTCGCCCATGCTACTGCAGCAGGTAACGGTCACTGGTCTGTCATATCACCGCTGGTCTTAAGCTCTGTTCGCACTGGACTTTTTTCAGTCAAACTTACCGAGACGATGGGAGAATTTGTTCACACTAAGTCCAGTGCGGACAGCCTGGAAATTTTTCCTGTCAGTTATTTCCCCCCTGAGTCCTTTGGGTACTTCTACCGGCGCATTGTTATTATCCCCCTGTGCTGCCTTGTAACTGCCTTCTTAGTGTATCGCTAGCATACTGAGTGACCCTGCTACATCACATGATACATTCTAATCCACAAAATGTTGAAAGGGATACCTTGCTGCGCAGTGCTACAATGGTGTGTTGTTTTTGGTCTCCACCTTTTTGTTTCAGATTGGTTCACTGAGGCAAGCACTTGGCAAGGTGAAGTCTGAGAACACTCGCCTCAAAGCAGCAGAAATGAAGGTAAGAAATAGAGGAACGACACACAAACTTGCACGAATGAACGAATGACAATTTAGTGGGACCTTTACTCAAGGGCAGCAGGACAGCATGCACACTGGAAGAGAAAGATTAGACACATGTCAGAAGATGGACAAAGTACGCTGGTAGATAGATGAAGGAGGGAAGGTGCAGTGAAAACCCGATGAATACAGTGGAACGTTGCTGTATCAAACATCCCGGGATCCATGAGAATTGTTCAGTACAGTAGTGGGCAATCCCAACACACTTTAAGCATTGACGAGATAGAAACAGACGGCGGACCACAGAGAATGAAAGAAAAAGTAACCGAAGAAACTATCAACAAGACCTAAGAAGCCTGTTGCCCTAGACTTGAAGGTATGCACACTGTCAGCTGCACAAGCATCACAGTCCAAGGAATTCCACAGACAGTTGTAATTTTGACTGCACTGTTGAAGTGATTAGTTGTTTTTTTAACTGACTTGAGGTGAATATAGGAAGGGTTGCGATGACACCATGTATAAGGTCATGTAAGAACCTGAGTGGTAACTCGACGTTTCGACCAGTATGCTCTGGCTGTCATCAGGAGAATGTAGGCCAGAGCATACTGGTGGAAACGTCGAGTTACCACTCAGGTTCTTTTCTGAACCAAGCCTCTTCTTTAAGAGACTTTATACATGGTGTCACCGCAAACCTTCCTATATTTATTCACCCACCATGCAAAGCCTTAAGTTTTATTTGACTTGACGTTTTTGATATTGTTTTTGTTTTTCTCACTTTGCCTTTGAGAAAGGTCCTGCTAGGATCAAACATCAGACCCTGTAACTTTTCAGATTCATGTATTGCAGGTCATTTGAGTCAGCGAGCAGTTTGCAACCGTTTTTTGTTGTTGTATTTCCTTCATCTTCCTTTTCACCAGAACATCATGGCGTCCCTGCCCCCTCTGAATGTGCCCCAGAAGCCCACGGGGCTGGCCAGTCCCACAGGCTTTGTCCCCCTGCTGCCGGCAGGCCCTGGCGATGAACCACCAAGAGAGGGCGCCGCCACACCCGCCCTTGCCCCCGACCCGCAGAGAGATACCGGCATGCTGGCACGCAGGACCCGAAAATTGCTTCATGTAAGGGGGAAAAAAGTCTTGGAAGAGCCTTGGTCCAGAGTCAGCAAGGATGTGCATGTGTGCTCCTTGAGCTTTTTATTTGTGGTTAAGACTCATTGTTATTATTATTTTATTTTACAATAGCTGTGCCACTGCAAGGTCTTGGCATTTGTTACCCACTTGATGGCGGGATTATTTTAGTGCCAATGGCCTGCACAGTGCCATTTCTAAAGCTCGTTAAACAATCAGAGAACAATAAACCTGCAAAATAAATCAATAAGAGTGCACTATTTGTATCAGTGAATCAAATTTGGCACAGTAAGAAGTCTGCGTGGCTTTTGTGAAGGGATTATCAGCCCTCAAAGATGGGCCTTTAGTGTGAAGTCCAATGGAGCGTCAGCTGTGCAACATGACTCAGAACTGTGTGTGCTGCTAACATTTGACCGCAAACATGCCTCCACTCCAACGGACAAGGGTTCCAGCTGGACGGCCCCAACAGAGCGTGCAATTTGTGGTGAAGGCAGTGGGTGCATTCCACAGTCTGTCCCGTGACCGCATTGGTTGTGGGCAGGCCAGCTGGCTCTCTTCCAAAGCAGCGCGCAGACCCTTGATCTTTGACAATGAAGTCTCACAATAGCGCCATTGTTACCGCTAATCTGGCAATTCATGCAGCAACTGGCGTCAAAAAAGCTGTTTGTCATGATAGATATTGCTCGTGAAAAGAGTCTTTGTCTACAGTTTGGACAATAGCGGTGTCTAAATTTCGAAGGTCCCTGAGCGGCTATAGACGTCATTTGTACGCAAGGGGTTAATAATCAAACCTCCCAGGGTAGGTGGAGTGAGGTGCTTGCCTGCACCTGGATAATGAATTCCTTACTGGTTGATCCATCGTAAGTTGAGTCACGATGCATGGTATGGCTTTGTGAAATCCTTCCCCAGGAGCTGCATCAGCTGAGCGCCAGTCCCAGAGTGGTGGACATCAGCCATCGCAAGCCGGGCATCGTCCCGGCCATCGACAAGGCTCGTCCTCTCCACCAGCTCATCCACAAGGTGTACAAGGCACAGGAGCTCAGTCAGACCATTGCCAAGGTAGGGCGCCCTCTGTTGACGGTTGACGGCCCTGTTCCAAAACCCGGCTTAGGCTTAGGCTCCGGATTTGTCTTTCTTACTTTCGTCCAACTTTTGTCCAACAGGCATGCAACTTTTCCGCGGATTTCCGCGTTTTTTTTTATTCGGACGTAACAAAAAACAAAAAACAAGGAGATTTCTTCTCCCCTAACTATTCACCTTGTGATATAAAAAATGTTGCAAACTGCTTACTGACTAAAATTATTCACCTTGTGTTTAAAACACATGCTGAGATCAGGTTAAAAACTTTGATGTTTACTTTTCATTTTGTGTACGTAAACAAAAA
This sequence comes from Luidia sarsii, assembly GCA_949987565.1. Lineage (NCBI taxonomy): Eukaryota > Metazoa > Echinodermata > Asteroidea > Paxillosida > Luidiidae > Luidia > Luidia sarsii. The sequence continues at coordinate 1,079,791 of OX465112.1, read as the reverse complement.
TTCAATTTTCTGGGTGTATGCCTTGAAAAAGGTTCAAATCTGTCACTCGGCTTAAAGTCATAAGTTGTCAAAAACTGCTCAGAATGCACCACAGAGCATCTAGAATCCAACATTTTTGGGGGCCCTTAAGCGGGCCCCAAACCCCACGCTGTAAGGGCTTTGTGCTTCCCGCTCGCAGTTTCATTCGGACGTTTTCCTCTTTTTCTTAAAATTCAACAGTTGCATGCCTGTTTAAAGTGCAAGGCATAAGAACGAGAGACATCGTTGTTGGACAGAGATATTTGGCCAGGCATTGTGTTCTCTATCTCCAATGCGTCTGCCAAGTAGTAGTAGTATCGACTTTATTTCATCTCAAAGCAAAGAAGAAAAAAAAAACAATACACAATCTGGCTATAGAATATAGCTGCGCATGCTACAGGATCTTTACTGTTGACCGAGATCTTTCCAGATCCTATCAATTGTCCTTCTCATGAGAGTTTCACACAATATCTGGTCTCTTATCCTTTTTTTCCTATCAGCTTCAGGTTGAGATACAAGCTGCAAAGACCAGCCAGCAGCCTGGTTCCCAGGCCAAGTCGGATTTCTCCAGTTTCCCCTCAACAAATTTCTCCAAGGTATCAACAGAAGTCACGCATGGAATTAAGGCGGTGTGACGTTTTAGATCCTACTCACACCACAGACTTCCTGCTTTTGAGAAAGGTCCCGCTTTGATCGAAACGTCAAGCCCTCTATATTGTTTTAAGATTGGCAATTTAGCCATTAAAGTCCGTATGAAATAGGAGGTTTGTGGTGACAACATGTACATCGTATCTTAAGAGGAGTATGGTTGATGGTATACATGGTTTCATCGCAAACCTCCTACTTGGTATTTCCACCATGCAAACCTGCTTATATAAAGTAAGTGAGAAGTTAGCAAGATTTTTTATTTCTGCACTGTATCAGTGCTTTCATGTGTAGATTTTGCTTCTTCTTTTTTTACTTCAAAATTATCCGTTCTTCTTTGTCCACCGATAGGTTCAGATGGAGAAAGCTGGTGCCCCGTGCATTGGCCGTATTTCCATCCCGGTCACTGGTGACCAGCAACCCTGCAGCCACAGTGTCAGCCTGCAGCAGAGCCAGTTACGCCAGGTGCACTCCCAACTGGTAGCGTAATGCCGACAGCCGGTTGGCTTTGATTCCCAGGATGGGCCCGCGATCAGCGCACTTGCTTTTGAGCTGGGAGTCCAGTTCGCCAAAAGCTTCCTGGGAAAAAAAACAACAGCAGGAGTAAATAAAATTTCATCAACCGTTGAGTACAGAGTTCAATATCATATAGCCGTTTAAACGTGAACACGTGCTGAGTAGGAAAAGGCTTCTTTATGTAACCAGGATTACAAACCCAAATTCAATGTGACTTGTATTCCACCTAACTTTACTTAACATGAAACAAAAGTAAAGTTTGAGTTTGCAAGGTGATCCTATGAATAATGACTTTTTGTGCTTAAAGCCCTTACACAATGAAAAACAAAAATGCTCACAGATTTACATGAAACTTACGGTATACAGTTTGAAGATGGTTATAGTAGAAACCTCGCACTGACATATTTCTGCCTAAAATGTTGTATTTTGGGAGAAATCGTTTACGTCTCACCGAGATCTAAACTATTTTTTCGGAACAGTACGCCGTTGAATGCTTCAATTTTGCAAAATAATTGAAGTGGTTTTCACAATTTTCTCGAGACTTGGTTGGCGGATTGAGCTGAAATGTTCACAGGTGTGCTATTTCATGCATGTGTTGGACCAGACAACGTATGGATGCTATTCTTTGACCTCGACCAATGTTGTGTAGGGGCTTTAAGCAAATTACACAGCATGAAAGTAGGATAACCTGGTGTTGGGGTAACCCTGGGTGTCTACCAGAGGAATGAACCTTATAAAAATAATATTGATGCATGTGACCCGCTCTGCTAAAAGGTACTTAAGTCGATGTATGCGGTCTTGCATACCAGGCCATTCCATGTACAGAGTACGAAAAATCCTCATTTTTTTTCTTATTTCAAAAAAAGGATTTTACACATCTACTTTACCTTTACTTTCAATATCCATAACTAGAATTTATGAATTTAATTTTAAAAGAAAGAATATCAACGAGTTTCTGCTCAATGGTTTCATCCTTGTTTCATCCTTGTTCTGAGAATGAATGCACACATTTTCCAATAGCTCGAAAATGCAATATGCTACAGAACTCAAACATGCATCAAATGGAAGCTTATTAAATGGCCTTTCCATCCATGTGTAAAGCAACATTGTGAGAAATTGAGACTTAAGAACCTGTTATGAAGAGTGAGTCACATATACTGGGGATTATGGATTACCGGTATATAATTACTGTCAGTGTTTGATGTTCATCAGCAGTTGAAATTGTGACATCGCTAAATTAATCATGACTATTACTCCAACTCCCGATTGAATTGATAACGTATTGAGTAACATGATGTGCTTTTTTTTTCATTTTATGAAAAGAATTTGTCTTTGGGATTTTGGAAATATATCCTAGTCTTCATCTTATCCCCCCCCCAAAAAAAAAAAAAAAAAAAAAAAAATGGGTGTTAAATGTGGAAAAGAAACCTGCGTAAGAAGTTCCGGAATGGATAAAGTAGATGTTGTGAGAGTGTCGGACATTTTAGTCAATCCAAATCTTTCTCAAAGGCAAATAAAACTGCAAGTATAATAACCCATAGTGTGATTGTTAAGCCGCGTTTCCACTGGACTTATTTGGGTTAAATTGACCGAAACAGTTTCTTTTCCCATTTTAAGTTCAGATGGTTACTATTACTGGCCGGCTTTTGTTCAGTGGAAGTGACCAGGTAACTTCAACGGAGACGGTGAGTACAGTGGAATCGCATCACTCGGTAAAACGCAAATACAGTCGGATATCAATCACTCTGTGATGTGTCATGTCAACACTGTTCAACGTTTCTGCATACATGTTCATGTTACTCACTGCGATAGAACTCCGTGATGACAACTAGAAGTGGTTAATAGTTTGCAGGCTTCTGAGGTCAGTATCACAGTATGTATCACACCATTATATCCAGCTTGGTTACTTTAACAACCGTCCCTGTTAAAATTTCCCCGACTCAAAAAGTATAAGTGTGAATGGTGGTAAGATTTACTCGTATTGAATTTCCAGTGAAAACGCAGCTTAATTATACACCATGTGACATTTGGAACATAGCACATAGAGTACATAACAATTAACATTGCTTAGCATGCAATCTTGTCAGAAAGTTGCATTTTAATAAATTATTGGAAATTGCTGGTAGTTTTGCATAATAATTGGGATTTCATTATCATTTCTTGCTCATCCACTATACTGTATGTTATAATGTTTCTGCATATTGGCACATAGCGTATGTGATGTCAGAATAAAAAAGCATATGGTAGTTCAGTAAGTTGTCCTCTCGTCAATCAATACCTCCTGTTGTTCACAATTATGTTCACACAAACTTCCATTGAAGACAAAATTACTTTCACAGGAAGTTGCATCAAGGCTGGATACCTCGGATGGTAGAGTGCTGGTGCCTTCAACCAAAGACCTGAGTCCTTCCAATCCCAAGTGCAGTCAATTTTATTTTCCCTTTTTATCCTTTCCTTTTGTTTGCAGCTGAAAATCTAAAACTACTTGTTGACTAATTTCATGAAAACACAAATCTTAAAGTGATATACAACACCATGCAGCATTTTGATAATCCTTTTTTTGTCTTCATTCCTCCACACTTCTCTCTTTGATCTTTCCCCCTCTTCTCACTAATCCCTACCCTACTCCTTGCCCTTCCCTTTGATCTCACCCCGCTACCAGCTTTACTTTGTCCTTTGTTTCTCATCCATGTCCTATAATCACTCTCTTCCCCATTCCTTCTTGTACATTTTTCTGTTTTGTCCTTGTCACTCTGCCTTTGAGAAAGGTCCTGCTAGGATCGAAACGTCAGGCCCACTAAATTGTGAAAACACAAATCTTGATCACTTACAAAGTAGCCCCTGTACTGGAAGGCCTTTGACTGCAGACTAGCCTCCACTCCAGGCAGACAAATCTTTGAGGTGGTCGGCCCCAACAGAGCATACAATTTTCAGTGGCGGCATTGGGTGGATTTCTACCGCCTTTCAGACGGCCATTGGGCTATGGGACATGCTAGCACGCTATCTCCTGGGTCATCACACCAGGTCCCAAATGCATGGGCCCCATTCAGTCAAAACGGCTGTTTATCACTTTGCTACATAGTGCTCTGCAGTAGGCTGAAAAAGAGTCTTTGTTTATAATTTGGGCAATAGTCGTGTTTGTATTCGTATGTCCCAGTGTGAAGTGATGAGATGGAGAGGGGAGGTTTGGTAGACATCAAACAATAAACACACATTTTTACAGGTTTTATCATCTGATAAATTTTATTTAGAAAACAAAGCAGCAGAAATAAATGGTTATGACTATAGACGTTTAGGAAATAAGAAAACAAAGTCAATAAACTTGAAAAAAATTCTTTGGCATACTTTTCTTATCTGCATCTCTATAAAGTAAAAAGTGGACAATCTTTTAGCGATAAACTTCTGAGATGCTTTGTACTCGAATATCAGTCCAAAAACAGGACACATCTTATAAAAATAAAAATGGCTTCTCTCTTCTAGTTCTAGTTTAAACCTTTACCGAGCAGACTTTTGTGCTTGAACAGAGGGCAGCGTCATAGAACTGCTTATGTGTCAACATTTGTCTAACCCTTAAGTTGACTCTAAATCAAAACGGTTTCAGTGGTTTCAGGTTGGGTTACCGGGTATAGGTTTTAGCACAAAAAAAGTCATGAGTTGTAGGATAAATTTGCCAAACTAAACTTCTCTTTTATTTCAGGCTAAGAAAAGAGTGGAATACAGGTCAAAAGCAATTGGCATCGCGTCACAGTTTGGGTTGTCCTGTTTTCACAAGGAAGACTTTTCCTGCTTGGCAGTTTGTCACGCTTGAAGTGGTTCAATGGAAGTTGGCCCTGGTCTGCGATACGAGCCCACAATAGTTTAGAAGAGCAGTGAGTCTCCTTGTGGAGGAAACAACAAGAGAGACCCTGCACTGCCTCTGGTGTGACTCGTGAGCCTAGTACTGAACGCCGTACTGCCGCAGCTCTTGCCCCCTCTCCCACTGGGCTCGCTGCCTCCGCCTCTCCTCCAGCTCCCTCCACAGGGGCTTGGACCTCCACTGATGCCCGGCCTGGGCGTGCTGGTCCTCCCGCCAGCCGCCCTCCCTGGCCCCCGCCCACTCCCTACTGGGCCCGTTGTAGGGCGCGTAGCGCTGCGCCCGTCTGTGCGGTGCGCCGGACCGCACGGGGCCGCCGCGACTGGGCGCTGCCCCACTCTGGCCCGCCGCCGCCCCGGGGCCGCAACTCCCGAGGTCGGCTTTGCTGCGACGATCGCACTCCTGACCGGCTCGGACGTCGCCCGCCGCTTCGGTCTTCGGGGAGGCGACCCGGTCAAAGTCGATGAACTGAGGCAGGTCGCCCCAGTCGTCGGCGGGCTGGCGCCGGGCCTTGGACAGCTGGCCGGGGGCGCTGAGCGAGATGTCGCGGTGGAAGTCCCCGGCCGCCGCCGAGGGTTGGGCAGAGCAGCCCTCCCTGGGCTGCCGGGGCTGCGGGCACAGCCTGCGCGGCACCCCCAGTCCCCAGGCCTCGGCCACGTGGGCCAGGATCAGGTTGGTCATGCGCCGGTGAGCCTCCCGGTTCCAGTGGACGCCGTCGCCCGCCCGGCGCTGGAGCTGGCCCCGGAAGAAGAAGTTCAGGTCCAGCACGTCAAAGTTGGCGGCCGCCGCCAGCTCCCGGGCGTAGAAGTTGGCCTCCAGCACGTCCAGCCGCAGCGTCTCGGCCAGGTGCTGCAGCTCGGGCGGCAGGAAGCCGCCGCGGATCCGGCCGGCCACCGGCAGGGCCGTGTTCCAGACGAAGAGGCAGTCGGCGGGCAGGACCTGCCGCATGCAGCACAGGGTCCTCTCCAGACGGACCTTGTACTGCGCCATGCCCGTGTGGCCGTAGCGGGAGATGTCCCACAGGCAGGAGTTCATCAGGACCACGTCCGGGCGCGGCTCCTTGGCCAAGTCACGGAAGATGGACTCCATGTACTTGTTGTGCACCCGCGTCACGAAGTAGAACCTACAAGGAAGATTGATCAAATCGAGAAAGAACGAGTGAGGGAGAGAGAGAGAGGGATAGGGAGGAAGGGAGGAAAGGATAGAGAGAAAGAGAGGAAGAGAAGTATAAACCATTTTGCCTGATGAGATGCTTGTCTTGCACCTCTTTGTAGTTTGATTGGGAAATAAATAGTGAGCAAGAGAGAGAGGGATGGAGAAAGAAAGAGAGAAAGAAGGAGCGAAAGGAGAGAGAAAATGAAAGAGAGGGAGAAAGAGACAAGTGTGTAAACTTATCATTCAGAGAGAGAGGGGGAGAGGTAGAGGGAGAGAAAAAGAGAGAGAAAGGGAGGCACAGAGAGAGACATTTCAACTTGCCTGACAAGATGGTAGTCCGTCTTGAACTGGCGCACCTCCTTGTAGTTTGTGCCGTTGTTCATCTCCTCCTTCTTGCCTCCCTCTATCAGCACGTCGTCCATGAAACTCATCTCGCCCTGTGGGCAGAAATCAAGAATTTGCTAAGATGACGGTGACTGGGTCCCAGACTTGGAGAGGCACAACAGCTCCTGACTTTACTCAAAGCCTTCATTCAAAAGGTAATGTCCTAATTCAAAACTTGTCGAGCACTAAACACTGTGGATCCTGTCAGGACATTCCTCAGATTTCTCCAAGCAGGATAAACACTAGACAATCACTAATCCCATTATGAGTTTATCTGCCAGGAAGTCAGTCTGTACATCTTATCTTGATCCCCTCTCAACTCCCCAACTTGGCTTTGCACCTGATGAAGTAGTTGTTGACAGGGAAGCTAAAGCACTCTCCCCTAAATAAGTTCAAATAGGCCATTGTCTTGCAACAGGAGTAATAGGTTTGCGATGGCACCATGTAAAAATTCTCTCTTGTGTGAGTAAGTGTGGTTCTGAAAAGAACCGGAGAAACCTGATGTTTAGAACAGTATACATGTACTCTGTTTGTCTTCAGGAGACTACTGGAGATGAACAGAGTATACTGTTCAAAACGTCAAGTTCCTCCGGTTCTTGTCAGAACCACACATACTCACAAATGAGAATTTACATGGTGTCACCGCAAACCTATTTATCCTGCTATTCTCACCATGCAAACCTTCGAATCTCATTTAAGTTACGATGGGTTTGATGAAATCAACCACTGGACATCAACTCTGTCATTTTCCACTATTCATTTTCTGCGTGTCATTTTTACACCCTCAAGGAATTGCATTGTAACATCAGACGTCATCACGCTGATGTCAAAGATCATTACACTGCTCATCTGTCCCACGTTACCTTTGTCTTGAGCTTTTTTTCAGACAAGTAGGAGTTGGTCTGGAGTATGGACACCAAGTCCTTGTATATCCCTCGTTGGACTGTCAGAAAAAAAAAGGAAAACAAAACAAGAATATGAGGCTGAACTCAGTGTTCTCAGTCATTGCTCAAGAGTCAAGACAACATTGCTTACTTGCAAAGGAAACAAGTTCAAATGGCTACTGTCTCAAAACATAAGGTAGACACAAAGTTTACAGCAAACATTTTTGTTGATTCCTGAATGTTTTTTTACACATAATTCGGAGCACTGATAGTGTTGCAATGCACCTCCGAATCCAAAAACACCACTACACTACAGCCCAAGTTTTAAACAAAGACTTGTTTCTTTCAGCCTACCACAAAACAGTATATATGTAGCATGACAAAATCCACACAGTCATCTAAATGGTTTGACTTGCTTAGACTGTGCACAAAATGTACAGTACTTTTATTGGTTTTTCTCAACTCGGTATTTATTTTTCCTGTTTTTGCGAGTTTTGGAAAATGACATTATTGAAAGTCACATGCATGACGGCCATGATGGGTACTGAGAAAGTTACCCAGTGTGCACGTACGTAGTTGACACGAGTCACCCGCAGAAAGCCTGTCACAATCACCGCTTTAAAGCGAGACTGAGGACACAGTCACCGAACGTACGTACCTGAGTCTCCGATGACAACGACAAACTTGTTCCACAACAGCTTGGCAACATCCTCCGTCAGAAATATGGCCATTGTTTCTCTGCGGCATTCAATGCCTCCTTAGCATGCGTTGCACTCAGAAGACGGCTTGTGAGACGTCACAAAATCTGACCGGCATCGCAAAGAAAATACAGGAAAATATCGATTAAGTCAAACCTCAAGGGAACAGGCTCATAATTTTTGTTTTAAGCAGAAAAGAACGATATTACAGTATTGACTATTGTCACTAGCCATACCTATACATGACATACTACATAGCCTAGGCTAGTAATATCCTTACACATAGTCTACTAAGCAGTTCAACCTCGTGCAACTTGCTCAATCCAATCCTTCTCTGTTCCTTTTTTTTCTGTAATAATGGAACTGGAACTAGTCCGAGTAACTTGGACCATGCTTGGACCCCTTACAATCGCCTTTTTTTTATTTTGAGGGGGTCGGGCGATAGTAGTAAAGTAGGGTCCAAGTAACTTAGCAGGAAAACACGGGCAAAAATAACGAAATTTGTTTCCGACTCCATGACTCATGAGTGACTACCTCGACCGAAATCCCCAGATTTTACCCAGAGAACACCCGTGAAACTGTCTCACGCACCCATCTTTGGATTAATTGGGAATCACCGATTTCAACAGTGGTCATTTGTTTTATTCATGTTAGGGGGGAAAAGGAGAAATTTCCCCTATTTGTTTTCTTTGTATAAAGGGCGATTGTAAGGGTCCAAGTTACTCTGACTCTGAGTGTAATGCCTATTGAAGTCAGCAACGTGATTCCTCCTTGTCACATAAACAATTGACTCGACCACACAAATAGTGAGTTTATTTCACCCGTAGAGAAAGGATATATTCCACATTTACAATAAAGTTTCTCCAATTCACGATCGAAGCACATCAGAACACCCAAAACCAAAACAATTTACCATCAAACTCCAGCTCCGAGCACGCTCCCAAGTTCACAAATCCTCGACCACCAACTGGTGAATGACAATTGACAGTTTACAGCTGGTACCAGACCGGATGTTAGCCCACTCACCCTTCACGCCCAAATGGGCGACAGGGGATCGTCGCCTTAAGCCAGACTGCAGGGCACCGCGCGCCGGCGCCCATTTGGGCGCTTTGTGTCGGCAACACGGCTTGCCCCAGAACGGCGTAACTTTCCACCAATCAGAGAGCAGGGTCTAAGGGTTACGCGTTATGGCCCTTTTCTGAAACCCAGCTTAGGCTCAGGCTCAGGCTCAGGCTCAGGCTCTGTCTTTCTTTCTTTCGTCCGTTAAATTTAAAGTACAAGGCTGAAAATGGGGGACTTTTGGCTTCGTTTCAGAATGTAGTACTGCGTTTTATTTGGGGCACATAGAGTGTACACAGTGCTATTTGAAGTTAATATACAAAAAACTGTTGCAAACTGCTTTCTGTCTAAAATGACCTGCAGAACTTGAATCTCAAAAGTTAGAGGGCCTGATGTTTCGATCCTAACAGAACCGTTCTCAAAGTCAAAAAAAAAAGTAACAATATTTTATCAATTAGCCCTTTCATCAAACAGAGGCTAGAACTTAAGCTAGGGCTTCTGGTCCTTTCATTGGGTGGATTTTGATTACCTATGCACTATGCAGAGTAGCTTTCAAGCCTCCGTCCACCTAATATTAAATTTTGGTAAGAGATTTAGCACTCCCCTATCAACGCGCGGTACGAGCGTGTGCCGACATGGACGCGCATCCGCCATTACCAAAGAGGGCAACTTCAGCTCCAAGTGCTCGGATGTCAGTAGCAATCGCGCGTAATATGAATGGGGAAAAGTATAGCCGAAAGGTTGTGAATGCGGAAACTAAAAAATGTTATAGAAATGGTTTTTAGTAATGAAAGGAAAGGCCATTAATTCCTCAAGGGATTGGTGAATTTGAATGTCCTACTTTCTTTTGTAAAAATTGGGATTAGTTTGCCCCATTGAGATCCATGCATTTGCACCTTTTTGGTAATGGCGTCGCAGTCCCCTTGTCGGCACGCGTCACGCGATGAGTGCGCACTCTAGTTTATCAGTTATTCTTATAGAGCCCTTTTACACGTGTTAGCGAAGCTGTGTGTAGCCATAAAGCTCTATAAAATGTTGCAGTTCTGTTCAATCAAAAACCGTGGGAATACTTTGAGGGAGACTGGGAAGGACATTTGATTTATTTTGATCTGTGATGATGCGTTAAAAAGAAATTTAACCTCAACCACTTCATACTGATTCAAGAGGTTTCATTTGTGTTCTTCAACAAGTCATTTACATATATGAAGACAAGGTTTTGGTGCAGTAATTCATGCTGTGTTTGAATGATTTAACTATGCTCTATTCTGGTTTTAATGATGGTCAGTGGTTGGTGAGATTGAAATAAGATTATTCCTCTGTTCAGTAAATTAATAATTATGTTTCCTGTGTCATTCGTTTGTTTCAAGTACATTAATAACTCTTAAGATTTAGTGGGCCTGACGTTTCGATCCTAGCAGGACCTTTCTCAAAGGCAGAGTTTGCCTTTGTGAAATGTCCTGCTAGGATCGAAACGTCAGGCCCACTAAATTTGAAGATTTTCATTTTGGTAATTTTAGTCAGCAAGCAGTTTGCAACATTTTTGTATATCACATTAATAACTCATTATATGTTTTCATTTACAATTGGTATTTGGTATTTCGGACATTCAGATCCAAACGATTGGCTAAGTTCCCTGTAATTCCATCCCACTGAGAGGATATTCATTGCCATAACATTTTAAAACACGTTCTGCTCGTGTTTGGCTAAATTCGTTCATTTTTTTTATGGTACCCACAAAATGGGGACTTTAGAAAACATGTCAATTTCACTTTAGAAATCACGATGGTAATTTTGGAATTTGAAACTTCATTCCCACTTGTATTTGGAACTGTTGACATACTGTAGATAGCAGTTTTTGTACTTATATATAGTTTTCTTTTTCTTTTATATAATGCTTTATATATTAGTTCCAAGTTTTTTTAGTAAGAAGGACGTGTTTGTGTAGCGGATACACTCTCTAACTTCTAATTGGGTGACCCGAGTTCGAGTCCTGGCGATGTCAGTATTCTTGTTCGAGGTTCAAATTAAATAAGTAAGGCCTTTTAACTTTTGTTTCGACATCTAACCTGTCTTAAAAAGGGTATTTGAAACTTCATTCCCACTTGTAGTTTGAACTTAGTGTTTACATACTGCAGTTTTTGTACTGATATATTGTTCGTACTTATATATTTTCTTTTAACTTTCAATGCGATGCTTTATATATTAGTTCCAAGTTTTTTAAGTAAGAAGGATGTGTTGGTCTAGCGGATACACTCTCTAACTTCTGACTTGGTGACCCGAGTTCGAGTCCTGGCGATGTCAGGGTCTTTGTTTGTACTTATATATTTTCTTTTAACTTTCAATGCGATGCTTTATATATTAGTTCCAAGTTTTTTAAGTAAGAAGGATGAGTTGGTGTAGCGGATACACTATCTGAATTCTAACTTGGTGACCCGAGTTCGAGTCCTGGCGATGTCAGGGCCCTTGTTCGAGTTTCAAATTAAATAAATAATGCGTTTTAACTTTTTTTTCTACATCTAATCTGTCTTAAAAAGGGTAAAATTCCATTTTATTTTATTTTATCTAGTGGGGTAGGTTGGTGGTTTCGGGGGAGGCCGGGGTTTCGGGGGAGGCCGGGGTTTCGGGGGAGGCCGGGGTTTCGGGGGAGGCCGGGGTTTCGGGGGAGGCCGGGGTTTCGGGGGAGGCCGGGGTTTCGGGGGAGGCCGGGGTTTCGGGGGAGGCCGGGGTTTCGGGGGAGGCCGGGGTTTCGGGGGAGGCCGGGGTTTCGGGGGAGGCCGGGGTTTCGGGGGAGGCCGGGGTTTCGGGGGAGGCCGGGGTTTCGGGGGAGGCCGGGGTTTCGGGGGAGGCCGGGGTTTCGGGGGAGGCCGGGGTTTCGGGGGAGGCCGGGGTTTCGGGGGAGGCCGGGGTTTCGGGGGAGGCCGGGGTTTCGGGGGAGGCCGGGGTTTCGGGGGAGGCCGGGGTTTCGGGGGAGGCCGGGGTTTCGGGGGAGGCCGGGGTTTCGGGGGTGGCCGGGGTTTCGGGGGTGGCCGGGGTTTCGGGGGAGGCCGGGGTTTCGGGGGAGGCCGGGGTTTCGGGGGAGGCCGGGGTTTCGGGGGAGGCCGGGGTTTCGGGGGAGGCCGGGGTTTCGGGGGAGGCCGGGGTTTCGGGGGAGGCCGGGGTTTCGGGGGAGGCCGGGGTTTCGGGGGAGGCCGGGGTTTCGGGGGTGGCCGGGGTTTCGGGGGAGGCCGGGGATTCGGGGGAGGTCGGGGATTCTGCATCCACCCGGGATCGAACCCTCGGCCTTGAGGTTCCCAGTCGAGCCACTGAACCTCTAGCCTCATGAGTCCCACCCACCCACCCCTCAAAAACCAATCTATTTAAACCTTCGGTTACCTTAATAATAGAATTAAAAACATTAAATTCAAGACTCGACTTCCCTGGGGATCGAACCTGGAACCTTGAGGTTACAGACCCTGGGACACCCACGACACGCTATGCGCACCAGTTGATTTTTTGTCGAAATTTCAGATACTTATAGGCTGGGTTTATACTTGGTAATTTTAAGAATAAAATTTTTATGTTACATCCCTGGGGATCGAACCTGCAACCTTGAGGTTACAGACCCTGGGACACCCACGACACGCTATGCGCACCAGTTGACTTTTGGTCGAAATTTCAGATACTTATAGGTTGGGTTTGTACTTGATAATTTGAAGAAGAAAAATGTTACGTTACATCCCTGGGGATCGAACCTGCAACCTTGAGGTTACAGACCCTTGGAAACCCACGACACGCTACGCGCACCAGTTGACTTTTGGTCGAAATTTCAGATACTTATAGGTTGTGTTTGTACTTGATAATATGAAGAAGAAAAATGTTACGTTACATGCCTAGGAATCGAACCTGCAACCTTGAGGTTACAGACCCTGGGACACCCACGACAAGCTATTCTCACCAGTTGGCTTTTGGTCGAAATTTCAGATACTTATAGGTTGGGTTTATACTTTGTAATTTGAAAAAGAAAAATGTTACATTACATCCCTTGGGATCGAACCTGTAACCTTGAGGTTACAGACCCTGGGACACCCACGACACGCTATGCGCACCAGTTTACTTTTGGTCAAAATTTCAGATACTTATAGGTTGGGTTTATACTTGGTAATTTTAAGAAGAAAAATGTTATGTTACATCCCTGGGGATCGAACCTGCAACCTTGAGGTAACAGACCCTGGGACACCCACGACACGCTATGCGCACCAGTTGACTTTTGGTCGAAATTTCAGATACTTATAGGTTGGGTTTGTACTTGATAATTTGAAGAAGAAAAATGTTACGTTACATCCCTGGGGATCGAACCTGCAACCTTGAGGTTACAGACCCTGGGACACCCACGACACGCTATGCGCACCAGTTGATTTTTTGTCGAAATTTCAGATACTTATAGGTTGGGTCTATACTTGGTAATTTGAAGTAGAAAAATTTTACGTTACATCCCTGGGGATCGAACCTGCAACCTTGAGGTTACAGACCCTGGGACACCCACGACACGCTATGCGCACCAGTTGACTTTTGGTCGAAATTTCAGATACTTATAGGTTGTTTTTGTACTTGATAATATGAAGAAGAAAAATGTTATGTTACATGCCTAGGAATCGAACCTGCAACCTTGAGGTTACAGACCCTGGGACACCCACGACAAGCTATTCTCACCAGTTGGCTTTTGGGCGAAATTTCAGATACTTATAGGTTGGGTTTGTACTTGATAATTTGAAGATGAAAAATGTTACATTACATCCCTGGGGATCGAACCTGCAACCTTGAGGTTACAGACCCTGGGACAGCCACGACAATCTATTCGCACCAGTTGGCTTTTGGTCGAAATTTCAGATACTTATAGGTTGGGTTTGTACTTGATAATTTGAAGAAGAAAAAGTTACGTTACATCCCTGGGGATCGAACCTGCAACCTTGAGGTTACAGACCCTTGGAAACCCACGACACGCTATGCGCACCAGTTGACTTTTGGTCGAAATTTCAGATACTTATAGGTTGGGTTTGTACTTGATAATTCGAAGAAGAAAAATGTTACGTTACATCCCTGGGGATCGAACCTGGAACCTTGAGGTTACAGACCCTGGGACACCCAAGACTCGCTATGCGCACCAGTTGACTTTTGATCGAAAATTCAGATACTTACAGGTTGGGTTTGACTTGATAATTTGAAGAAGAAAAATGTTACGTTACATCGCCGGGGATCGAACCTGCAACCTTGAGGTTACAGACACTGGGACACCCACGACACGCTATGCGCACCAGTTGACTTTTGGTCGAAATTTCAGATACTTATAGGTTGGGTTTATACTTGGTAATTTAAAGAAGAAAAATGTTACGTTATATCCCTGGGGATCGAACCTGTAACCTTGAGGTTACAGACCCTGGGACACCCACGACACGCTATGCGCACCAGTTCACTTTTGGTCGAAATTTCAGATACTTATAGGTTGGATTTGTACTTGGTAATTTGAAGAAGAAAAATGTTACTTTACATCCCTGGGAATCGAACCTGCAACCTTGAGGTTACAGACCCTGGGACACCCACGACACGCTATGCGCACCAGTTGACTTTTGGTCGAAATTTCAGATACTTATAGGTTGGGTTTGTACTTGGTAATTTGAAGAATAAAAATGTTATGTTACATCCCTGGGGATCGCACCTGCAATCTTGAGGTTACAGACCCGGGGACACCCACGACACGCTATGCGCACCAGTTGACTTTTGGTCGAAATTTCAGATACTTATAGGTTGGGTTTGTACTTGGTAATTTATAGAAAGGAAAATGTTACGTTACATCCCTGTGGATCGAACCTGCAACTTTGAGGTTACAGACCCTGGGACAACCAGTACACGCTATGCGCACCAGTTGACTTTTGGTCAAAATTTTAGATACGTATAGGTTGGGTTTATACTTGGTAATTTGAAGAAGAAAAATGTTACGTTACATCCCTGGGGATCGAACCTGTAACCTTGAGGTTACAGACCCTGGGACACCCACGAAACGCTATGCGCACCAGTTGACTTTTTGTCGAAATTTCAGATACTTATAGGTTGGGTTTGTACTTGATAATTTGAAGAAGAAAAATGTTACGTTACATCCCTGGGGATCGAACCTGGAACCTTGAGGTTACAGACCCTGGGACACCCAAGACTCGCTATGCGCACCAGTTGACTTTTGATCGAAAATTCAGATACTTACAGGTTGGGTTTGACTTGATAATTTGAAGAAGAAAAATGTTACGTTACATCGCCGGGGATCGAACCTGGAACCTTGAGGTTACAGACACTGGGACACCCACGACACGCTATGCGCACCAGTTGACTTTTGGTCGAAATTTCAGATACTTATAGGTTGGGTTTGTACTTGATAATTTGAAGAAGAAAAATGTTACGTTACATCCCTGGGGATCGAACCTGCAACCTTGAGGTTACAGACCCTTGGAAACCCACGACACGCTACGCGCACCAGTTGACTTTTGGTCGAAATTTCAGATACTTATAGGTTGTGTTTGTACTTGATAATATGAAGAAGAAAAATGTTACGTTACATGCCTAGGAATCGAACCTGCAACCTTGAGGTTACAGACCCTGGGACACCCACGACAAGCTATTCTCACCAGTTGGCTTTTGGTCGAAATTTCAGATACTTATAGGTTGGGTTTATACTTTGTAATTTGAAGAAGAAAAATGTTACATTACATCCCTTGGGATCGAACCTGTAACCTTGAGGTTACAGACCCTGGGACACCCACGACACGCTATGCGCACCAGTTTACTTTTGGTCAAAATTTCAGATACTTATAGGTTGGGTTTATACTTGGTAATTTTAAGAAGAAAAATGTTATGTTACATCCCTGGGGATCGAACCTGCAACCTTGAGGTAACAGACCCTGGGACACCCACGACACGCTATGCGCACCAGTTGACTTTTGGTCGAAATTTCAGATACTTATAGGTTGGGTTTGTACTTGATAATTTGAAGAAGAAAAATGTTACGTTACATCCCTGGGGATCGAACCTGCAACCTTGAGGTTACAGACCCTGGGACACCCACGACAAGCTATTCGCATCAGTTGGCTTTTGGTCGAAATTTCAGATACTTATAGGTTGGGTCTATACTTGGTAATTTGAAGTAGAAAAATTTTACGTTACATCCCTGGGGATCGAACCTGCAACCTTGAGGTTACAGACCCTGGGACACCCACGACACGCTATGCGCACCAGTTGACTTTTGGTCGAAATTTCAGATACTTATAGGTTGTTTTTGTACTTGATAATATGAAGAAGAAAAATGTTATGTTACATGCCTAGGAATCGAACCTGCAACCTTGAGGTTACAGACCCTGGGACACCCACGACTCGCTATGCGCACCAGTTGACTTTTGATCGAAAATTCAGATACTTACAGGTTGGGTTTGACTTGATAATTTGAAGAAGAAAAATGTTACGTTACATCCCCGGGGATCGAACCTGCAACCTTGAGGTTACAGACACTGGGACACCCACGACACGCTATGCGCACCAGTTAACTTTTGGTCGAAAGTTCAGATACTTATAGGTTGGGTTTGTACTTGATAATTTGAAGAATAAAAATTGTACGTTACATCCTTGGGGATCGAACCTGCAACCTTGAGGTTACAGACCCTCGGACAGCCACGACACGCTATGCGCACCAGTTGACTTTTGGTCGAAATTTCAGATACTTATAGGTTGGGTTTGTACTTGGTCATTTGAAGAAAAAAAATGTTACGCTACATCCCTGGGGATCAAACCTGGAACCTTGAGGTTACAGACCGGGGACACCCACGACACGCTATGCGCACCAGTTGACTTTTGGCCGAAATTTCAGATACTTATAGGTTGGGTTTGTACTTGGTAATTTGAAGAAGAAAAATATTACGTATCATCACTGTGGATCGAACCTGCAACTTTGAGGTTACAGACCCTGGGACACCCAGTACACGCTATGCGCACCAGTTGACTTTTGGTCGAAATTTCAGATACTTATAGGTTGGGTTTGTACTTGAAAATTTGAAAAGAAAAATTTTACGTTACATCCCTGGAGATCGAACCTGCAACCTTGAGGTTACAGACATTGGGACAGCCACGACAAGCTATTCTCACCAGTTGGCTTTTGGTCGAAATTTAAGATACTTATAGGTTGGGTTTATACTTGGTAATTTAAAGAAGAAAAATGTTACGTTACATCCCTGGGGATCGAACCTGTAACCTTGAGGTTACAGATCCTGGGACACCCACGACACGCTATGCGCACCAGTTGACTTTTGGTCGAAATTTGAGATACTTATAGGTTGGATTTGTACTTGGTAATTTGAAGAAGAAAAATGTTACTTTACATCCCTGGGAATCGAACCTGCAACCTTGAGGTTACAGACCCTGGGACACCCACGACACGCTATGCGCACCAGTTGACTTTTGGTCGAAATTTCAGATACTTGTTGGTTGGGTTTGTAGGCCTACTTGGTAATTTGAGGAAGAAAAATGTACTGTTGCATCCTATGGGATGGAACCTAGACCTTTGACCTCATTCAAAGGACCTAATTAACAATTTTTGTCCTTATTCATTTTTTTAATTTTCATTAAATATGATAATAGTTGTATATTATGCGCTCTGCGCTCCACGGTGCCTGAGGGGCAGGGGGTTGATCCCTAGGTGGGGGCACCTCATCACAGTTAGGGTGCCACGAGGGTTAAGGCGCAGTAGTTGAGGTGCCCTTCCGGGACGCGTAATTTTTTTTTTTCGTAGGATGGTTAAGGGCAAGTATCATTAAATGGGTGTCGTAATCGTCGTGGTTTTTTTTAAACAATCGACACGCCTTTTTATGATAATTCATGAAAATTGGCCCTAACCCTCCTACGAAAACAAATATGCTTCCGGTACCTCACCCTGGGACAGCCAAGTGGTTGGAATTACTGCCGTTGATTTTGTTGTGCTGATAATAAATCCCCAATGAGGTCCGAGGTATTTAACAATGATTGTTGCTGATTGAATTTCTATCGAGTCCGAGTTAATCAAATCTGTCAGCGGGGAGTATATTTCTAGTATCGCTTGTTGTTCCCCTCCGCGTACGGGTACCCGCTCACCTGTACGCAAAAGGCGTAGCACTGGGCGATAAGCGCCACAAAAATACGAAACAGACCTTCAGTCACAAAAATCAGGCAGGGCAAAAGAGATATAAATTCAAAGGTTTATTTCAAATTTTCAATCATTGGATACACTCTTTGACAAATAATTTGTGACATGAATCAGATTTTGTGCGTTTTTCAATTAACCATCATAAATGCCATGACGAATATAAATTTAAGCTGTTTTAAAGAGGCAAGTCAAGAGAGTAAGGATGTAATTGCAATTTTATTCAACCATGTTTGCATGTATATAACAGTTTTTGGTGCTGAAATCCTGCTGACAAATCTGAGTCTTGCCAAGTTATAGTACGGTTAATTGACTGGTGAACTCTCCATTTATTACTACATCGTTGCTTAATAAAAATAAAATGTGAGACTAAGAGTGCTGGTATACAAAGCAGTGGTCTCAGGTCCAAGTTTTCTGTACTATTTTTCAAAATTGGTTCCCAGTCAGTTTTAACTTTATTTGTTTTGCAGTGGCTATTGTTACGACAGTCATCCGTGCGGTTCCCTCACTTGAAAGTATTCGTCAGCATTGCAGGCTGGTTGATCCAGACTATTCGTTGATAGTCTGGTTCCAAGAGCTAAACATCCTGACAAAATGTTAAGTAGGTCAGGGAACCACATGGACGACTGCCGTAAAAACAGCCACTGCGTATTTGTTTGATTGAATGAATGAACAATCTTTCAAAATCCACTGGGGATTGGGGGACCACCAAAAGTAATGATTTCTTTCAGTGAAATTTTGTTTTGTTTTGGGTCCCTTATATTTCATATTTTTTATCTGCAAATGTTAAAGACTTCTCACATGGTTGCTACATTTCCGAGGTGGATTTTTTTTTGTAGCTGGTCTCTCCCAACCTTCTGCGCAATGTGAACAGTAAGTCATGCACCAGTGGGTATCCATGAATCTTTTCCAAAACCAAGCTTAGGCTCAGGCTCCGGCTTTGTCTTTCTTGCTTTCGTAAATTTTTAAGTATTTAGGCATGCAAACAGGAGACCTTAGGCTTCGTTTTGGAATGTTATAATGCATTTTGAAAAAAAAGAATCCAAAGCTTTAACTTCAACAAAGAACTCCAACCTGTGTTTCCAGGTTTTGGATATATCAGAGTCGGAGCCAAAGCCTAATACGGGTTTTGGAAAAGGGCATATCAAATTCAGGGCAGCCATCTTGTTGCACCACCTCGGATCTATAGAGACTGTGCACGGGGACATGCCTAGTACTAAATATAGTAATCCAATGAGCAAGAGGGCCATGCATTTCTGAATGTGCGACCTTGGTCTTAATGCAGATAGAATATGACTGATAACTTTTCCTTTTGAGACCTTATTTCTTCATCAAGAGTTCCAAAACAGTATATTTGAATCAGCCCCAAGATTCTTGTTTCAACTGCCTGATGCAAGATGTATACAATGCACTTAGTATCTTTCCTGGTGCTTTTGTATCCATGGAGGTACACTTCGTAGAGGCTGGTGGATTTAAACTTAAACCTTGCTGCATGGATACAGCATGCCTGTAAAGACTACAGAAGTCCAAGCTCGTCGTAGATATTCTCGTCAGATATTTGATTTCACTTGGTTGCAGATCCCAGAAGAAGCCTGAAGAAAAAAAAAGGAACATCAAAGAAAAAGTCAAACAAATAACGAAATGAAGGAAAAACTTAACAAATCTGAAAAATGGCAAAGAAAAATCTTGACTGGACTGGGACTTGAACCCACGGCCTCTGGTGTGGCATACTGACACTATTACTATCTGAGCTATCCAGCCCTTAGGTTGCAGCTTTTCTAAGTAGTCAGTTAGTCTTAAAATTTAGTGGGCCTGACGTTTCGATCCTAGCAGGACCTTTCTCAAAGGCAGAGTGCCTTTGAGAAAGGTCCTGCTAGGATCGAAACGTCAGGCCCACTAAATTTTAAGAATTACATTTTGGCAATTTTAGTCAGTAAGCAGTTTGCAACATTTTTGTATATCACCTTTAGTCAGTTACGGTAGTCTTTGCTGGGGTGGGGGCACCAGTCAAATGCATTAAACCATTAACAGCTGTATAGGCCTATCTGCAAGGATTATGCCCACCGTTTTCATTCAAAAATAGACAATAAAGAGCTTGTGACAGAGCATCACTGTTGCAAAAGCTGTTGCAGAAACTTGGGCCAAACTCCGAAATTCTGAGTGAAGCATGACATCGTGTTTACAACCAGGATGACACACTGTTAAAGGCCCAATACAACATTTGGAAGATCGGAAAACATCGATGTCCTCAAATTTCTTCTAATTTACACAGTTTGTAGATGGTCATGATAGAATCCTCATGTTGAAAAATCCTACGGTCTGGGATGCTGTAATTCTCTTGAAATGTTCACTCAAACATTCACACTAATTTCTTACAATACAGAACGGTGCGTAAACCGTGATTTGTTTTTGCCTTTTTCTACTTTCTCAGATTAACATTTTATTTCCTTTTTTGAATGTTTAAGATACAAACTGTGGCTATCTTTCTACTTTTACCAATATTGTATAGGGCCTTTACAGCTGAAAGATCTGAGAATGGCAGAGATTTTGATTTTTTTTTTTTTTTTACTCACCAAGCATTGCGGGCTCTGACTGCTTCGTTTCTGACATTCCTTTTCTTGTCATCCAGTCTGGGTAGCAGACTTCGGGCAACTTTCACCTTGTGTGGAAATACCTGCAACAGAGAAATATTTAGCCACATGAGCAATCATTACCTGTAACCAGGTCAGGAATATTGTACGGTTTGATTTTGTTTCCTCAATCGCTGCATGGAAAAAAATAATGGCTATTCACATATGAAGCTTGCATATTCACGGATTATTGATGAATATTCATAATAGACCGATTGCGTGACCACTGTTTATATGCCATCACGTGACTTATAGTGGGTATTTTTTCATCTCATTTGGCACAGAGCAGTGATGGAAATGCACTAAGAAGAATGTGGACAATATGATAGTCTTCTTTGCTCTTTTTCACTTCTGTTCTGCACCAAATGAGATGCAAAAATACCCACTACAAGTCATGTGACGGCATGTAAACATTGGTACGTGCAATCGGTCTATTGTAAGTGGCGAAGATTCAGATGTAACAAATGCATATTCAAGTTTATGTGATGAATATTTATTATTGTAAAAGGTGCCTATTCATAAATGTAAGGTTTTCCATGTTCAGGAATGTAAAGATGGATTTTAATGAGTCATTCTGATTGGATACTCATGAGATTAATTAATGAATATTCAAACGTCTGTGATTCAGTAACTCACTATGTGATGCTCGAGAGATACCAATTCACAGAGGCACTTCAGGGCAGCTATTCTCACTTTCTGCAACAAAGAAACCAAACATCATCAGCTCATTTCATACATCAGCACGGACATTGGTGATTCTATACATCCATTAACTGTGCATTCATACAATTTGGCAAAATCTGTAAGTTAGCACCCAGCCTCAGCTTTCAGACTCAGTTTTGACAAAAGGCAAAAGCATTGAACTTGCTGACAGTGACTCAGCACATCAGGGACCAGCATTGCCAGCTTTATGTACCCATGTATTATGTGTAGTGGGCGGAGGTCTGGGGTCAGTCAAGGTCGGGGGTGAGCCCAGGTCTGGTGTACATGTAAGCCCAGGTTTGGGGGAGCCCAGGTCGGGGTGAGCCCAGGTTTGGGGGAGCCCAGATTGGGGGTGAGCCCAGGTTTGGGGGAGCCCAGGTTTGGGTTGAGCCAAGGTTGGGGATGAGCCCAGGTTTGGGGGGAGCCCAGGTCGGGGGTGAGCCCAGGTTGGGGGGAGCCCAGGTAGTGGGTGAGCCCAGGTCGGGGGTGAGCTCAGGTTTGGGGGAGCCCAGGTCGGGGGTAAGCCCAGGTCAGGGGTAAGCCCAGGTCATGGGAAAGCCAAGGTTTGGGTGATCCCAGGTCTGGGGTGAGCCCAGGTCGGGGGTGAGCCCAGATCGGGGGTGAGCCCAGGTCAGGGGTGAGCCCAGGTCTGGGGGTAAGCCCATGTCCCGGGAAAGCCCAGGTTTGGGTGAGCCCAGGTCAGGGGTGAGCCCAGGTCTGGGGTGAGCCCAGGTCGGGGGCGAGCCAAGGTCGGGGGTGAGCCCAGATCGGGGGTGAGCCCAGATCGGGGGTGAGCCCAGGTCAGGGGTGAGCCCAGGTCTGGGGGTAAGCCCAGGTCGTGGGAAAGCCAAGGTTTGGGTGATCCCAGGTCGGGGGTGAGCCCAGGTTGGGTGAGCCCAGGTTTGGGGAGCCCAGGTAGTGGGTGAGCCCAGGTTGGGGGTGAGCCCAGGTCGGGGGTGAGCTCAGGTTTGGGGGAGCCCAGGTCGGGGGTAAGCCCAGGTCAGGGGTAAGCCCAGGTCATGGGAAAGCCAAGGTTTGGGTGATCCCAGGTCTGGGGTGAGCCCAGGTCGGGGGTGAGCCCAGATCGGGGGTGAGCCCAGGTCAGGGGTGAGCCCAGGTCTGGGGGTAAGCCCAGGTCGTGGGAAAGCCCAGGTTTGGGTGATCCCAGGTCTGGGGTGAGCCCAGGTCAGGGGTGAGCCCAGGTCTGGGGTGAGCCCAGGTCAGGGGTGAGCCCAGGTCGGGGGTGAGCCCAGATCGGGGGTGAGCCCAGATCGGGGGTGAGCCCAGGTCAGGGGTGAGCCCAGGTCTGGGGGTAAGCCCAGGTCGTGGGAAAGCCCAGGTTTGGGTGATCCCAGGTCTGGGGTGAGCCCAGGTCAGGGGTGAGCCCAGGTCTGGGGTGAGCCCAGGTCGGGGGTGAGCCCAGGTCGGGGGTGAGCCCAGATCGGGGGTGAGCCCAGGTCAGGGGTGAGCCCAGGTCAGGGGTGACCCCAGGTCTGGGGGTAAGCCCAGGTCGTGGGAAAGCCCAGGTTTGGGTGATCCCAGGTCTGGGGTGAGCCCAGGTCAGGGGTGAGCCCAGGTCAGGGGTGAGCCCAGGTCGGGGTAAGCCCAGGTTGTGGGAAAGCCCAGGTTTGGGTGATCCCAGGTCTGGGGTGAGCCCAGGTCAGGGGTGAGCCCAGGTCTGGGGTGAGCCCAGAGTGCTGCCTCAGGTCTGTAGCTCACCAGTGAGGGCTGGTACCCAGCAAGGCGCAGGAGCTCTGGCAGCAGCGAGTCCAGGTGCTGAGCCAGGACCCCGGGCGCATCCCGGACCAGGACGGCCAGCCTCTCCAGGGCCGACTGGTAGAGGGCGCTGTCCTCCTGGTGCAGGGACTGGACCAGGAGGGGCATGAGAGGGGGCAGCTCGCTCAGCAGAACCTGGCGGGGCACAAAGTGGAGCAGGTGGGACAGGCCCTGGAGGTAGTTCCTCTTCAAGCCTGTTGGAAGGAAGAGAAAACGATGCCCGACTAAGAAGAAAAATTCAATCATCACCAATCAGCTGTAAGGCAGGGGACCACTGAGTTTCTCATCGGGAAGTCTGGTGAGAGCCTTCTCTCACCAGATAAGAAATATCAGAACAAATCATCCGGCAAATTATTGTTGCTGTCTGATTTTTGAAGCACACACAAAATTCTCACTGTCCTTGTCATTCTAAATTTAAATTCAGAAATAAAAATCTTAAAATTAAGTGGGCCTGACGTTTCGATCCTAGCAGGACCTTTCTTAAAAAGGTTAATACAAACACTGACATTGCAAAATGTAAGTTTTTGCTCCCTGACTAAAATGCTCCCTGACTAAAATGACCTGCAATACGAAAATCTCAAAAGTTAGAGGGACTGACGCTTCGATCCTAGCATCATGGCTGGCTTTCGGCAAAGGGCTGAACCGTCATCACCAGGACTCTCGTTCTCGGGGAAAGTATCAAGCATGCCGAAATGGACACCCGATTACATGCTGCGCATGGCCGGATAAATAAGCGGCAATTATGGGAGAAATATCTCGTGTCAGAGACCAATGTGGTCTGACGTTACCGTAACGGTCTCATGCAGGACCTCTCTCAAAAGGCAGAATATAGTTTCATCAATAAAAAAAATGAATTATACTATAGATTCTTATTTTTAGGTACATACAAACATACCATAACATCATTGTATCATACAATGCTGCGTTTACTGGTTTACAATAATACACTGCAATTGAATACAATATAATACAAGAATAATTATGGGAAGGTTTGCGGTGACACCATGTTTAAGGTCTCTTAAAGAAGAGGTGTGGTTCTGAAAAGAACCTGAGTGGTAACTCGACGTTTCGACCAGTATGCTCTGGCCGTCATCAGGAGAATGGACGGCCAGAGCATACTGGTCGAAACGTCGGATTACCACTCAGGTTCTTTTCAGAACCACATCGCTTCCTTTAAGAGACCTTATACATGGTGTCACCCCAAACCTTCCTATATTGATTCACCCACCATGCAAAGCCTTAAGTCTTATTTATTGTATGAAAGACAAGGTCAGCTGTATCAGTTTTATATAGGACTACTCCCCCCCAACGACTGACTACCTTGGGCAGTTGTCCTGTACCCTTGGATGATTCCAGGCAGGAGTTGGAGGAACAGACGCTGCCTGTACATCAGCTTGATGTCTGCGTGGCAGGAGGGGCTCAAGACGTCGAGACTCTCGCTCAGAATGACATGCAGGCCGTCTGCCGCGCAGAAGCCCAGCTCAGAATCCTGGAACCAGCCTAAGAGGCGGGAGGCCAACGGTCCGCAGGCTGGATGGGACCTCAGGAGAAGCGACTTGGTGAGCTATGAGACAAGGTACCAGACATCATGATCAAACAACGCTTGGAAGCCCGGTGTAGTTTAAGCCACCCTCAGATTCAACGTTTGTGGGGACACAGATCAGTCTGCGACTGGCATTTTACAATCTATTGGCCTTCTTAAAATTTAGTGGGCCTGACGTTTCAATCCTAGCAGGACCTTTCTCAAAGGCACTCACTCTCACTCTGCCTTTGAGAAAGGTCCTGCTAGGATCGAAACGTCAGGCCCACTAAATTTTAAGATTTACATTTTGGTAATTTTAGTCAGTAAGCAGTTTGCAACATTTTTGTATATCACCTTAAATCTATTGGCCTTCTGCAAAAAGTACGACAGTTTTAAAGCGGCAGATGTAGATTGTTCAGTAGATGTTATTGTCGCCTAGCAACCATTGGCCAATCAGAATGCAAATGGAGAGAAACCTCACGGCCTATCTATGCTTCGGCTTACTCAAGATAGAAAGTGTGTTACATTTACTACTATGGTAGATCAATATCAATATTACTGCCAGACATTCTACAGTATCGGTCACTTTTCACTTTCGTTGAGTTGTTAGAAAAAAAACGAAGAAAAAAAACGAAGTGCCTTGGAGAGTCTATTACCTCCTGGCAACAATAGATATGCACATTTCTGGATTTTTGTTTTACTTCTGCGACACGCAAGTCTTCAACCCAGATGAAACCCTTCTGAAGCCGACAACTACATGTAGCTGCCAACCAATATATGAGAGATGGACAAACGAGACCTTTATACTGAGTTTTGTGGCAGGGGTGCAGGCGCCCTTCAGTTTTTAGGGTTTTAACAGATAAAAAAGACTTAAAGTGAGATACAAAAATGTTGCAAACTGCTTACTGACTAAAATTACCAAAATGCAAATCTTAAAATTTAATGGGCCTGACGTTTCGATCCAAGCAGGACCTTTCTCAAAATGAGCACAAAAAATGATTTAAAAAAAATATAGTCACACCATTTCTGGAAATCTGGAAATTTCCAGAAGTCTTATATCCCTGTCCTTCGCAGGACAAGGGAGTTCCCAAACAGGGGGAAGCTATCTCTGATTTCGGATTTTGTTTCATTAATATTACTGCAAGGAGCATCATAAAGTAGAGCACTTAATAGCATAGCAGAGCAGAGGGAGACTGTGAAAATGGTTTACCCATATCCAGCAGGTCAGGGCTCTGCGTCTCGTCGTCCCCTCTCCGCCCCGCGACTCGAGTCCCTTCAACAAGTGCGTCTTGCAGGTCTCGATGAACTCGTCCAGGTCCGACCCTTGAGGGATGGCGAGAGAAAGGTAAGTCACACAAGGAATCAGAGATGAGCTGTGATAAGACCTCCATGTGATAAGACCGCCACTGGTCCAATCAAGGTGTTCTTTGCCAATTTCCGTAAACTAAACAAAGGAAAACATGACTGGAAAATTCTGTACAAAATGAAAAATTGGCAAAAAAAAAAAAAATAATTGACTGGACTTGAACCGTTTTCCCAATTTTCCGATTTCAAAATGCATCTTTTTCACTGAGAGAATGGATTTGCCAGTTGCCAAAATGCTGACGAAATGTTAAAAAAAAAAAAAATTCCCACATGGAACCAACCTGGATCGAGTTTGTTCACGACTCCGGCTAAGCATTTGGACGCAGAGGTGCCGGTCAGCTCATGGCCAGTCCCCGTGGCTAGCTCCAACAGCTTGGCCAGCACCTGGGAACAGTCTGGGATGTCCGCCCCCGGCTGGACGGAGCACAGGCAAGCAGTCAGCAGGCCGACCAGTTGGCTTTGCGGTCGGGGCGAACCCATCTGCAATGGGGCACAGCGTGATTTATTTATTTGTATTTATTTATTTCATTTTTCTTGATACACGTACAGCATTCACATCACAGCACACAAGTAAGAATAAAGTTAAAAAATAGAAATAAATCAATCAATTAAAAAAAAAAAAAAAAAAAAATAGACAAACAGACAAACAGACAAACAACAACAGCAACAATAACAGAAACAACATCCAATTAACTCCCGCAGGATTGCCCAAAAGAAACTAGTTTCTGTCAGGGAGCTCTCCAAACTCATTGGATGACAGAAAACAAAACATATAAAATATATACATATGGAAACAAAACTAAGTAAATTACAAATATGCCAAATACATGTATACCAATTACTGAAATAAATAATAAATCTTTAAAAAGATAGAGATTTCATTATAATAACGACTAATAAATATATATTGAAAATATATTGATTACCAACATCAGGGAAAAATGGATGATTGCATGACAGTGTATCTCTGGGTGCCCGACAAAAGGGCGTAAGCCCGTTCATGTGCTTGTATCACTTTATTCCCTCCTGCTGGGAACAATTTTTCAGTCTGGTTCGTTTTATGGCTTTTTACTTCATCATGACGTAATATGTGAACATGGAATTGGATAGGATTGAAGCGCATACATAATGAGTAGTTGAAAAAAAAATATGGCATTAGAGATCTTCTTCTGTTCTTCTGTCTTTCTGCCTGGCACCCAGCGATACACAAATGACATGCCAAAGGGGTATGCGATGGCATTTCCGCCTCGCGACTTCTTCATTCAAACCAGGATAAATAGGTTTGCGGAGACACCGTGTAAATTCTCTGTTGTGAGTAAGTGTGGTTCTGAAAAGAACCGGAGGAACTCGACGTTTCGAACAGTGTACTCTGCTCGTCTTCAGGAGAATGCTGGATTCCAACTGGGAGTGGGGCTTATGTAGTGTGGAGAGGGATCCTGGTGAGGGGATCAGCTCAGTGAAGGGTGAAGGCGGGAACTGTAAAGGCAGGAACAAGGGATGCTGCACAGGATCCTAGTTGTGGGTGTACTGTGTGTGTGCTCACTCACTGTGTGTGTGTCATAGGTGTGGACTGCTAGGGGAGTGAACAACTGTTACCGAAAACTGTTACCGAATAACAGTTGTTCACTTCCCTAGCAGCCCTCCGGTTCCTCCGGTTCTTTTCAGATCCACACTTACTCACAAAAGAGAATTTACATGGTGTCTCCGCAAACCTATTCATGCTGATATTCTCATCATGAAAACCTTCAAATCTCATTTCATTCAAACCAGAACAGCGCTCCGATGATCACCGACAAATTTCATCATGACGCTTCAGCACAGAACTAGCTCGATATCAGAAAGAGGCTTACTAGGTGATAGTAACAGCTCCAATTGAATTCCACATTATGAAAGCACTAATGTTATTACGGGTAAATCATACATGTTGGCATCTCTGCTCTAACCTCACTAAAATTCCCAGGAAAAATCGGTTGACTACTCGTCGGACCAATTCTTGGTTGTGAGTGACGAAATGGATCCCCCATTACAATTACCATGGTAACAAAGGCCAGAAATAAACCCCAGAATGTCTTGATAGCATCCTTACCTCTAGGGGCTTAAAGCTCACATCGGCCATCACACTTCCAACTGACGACAAGCAACTGAGGTCTCCATGATAAAACACATCAACGTACTGCCGACAAAGTCCTGAAGCTACACTGTAATGCAAAGATAGTAAAAAAAAAAAAAAAAAAAAAAATTGACAGAAAACGTTTTGAAACAGTCTGCATCTCAGTCAGAAGGGTTTCATTTTGTAAAACATCTTACAGTTCGCAGCCAATCAAAAAGTTTATTTCTTGAAAATAATTCAGCATTAACCTGAAGGACTTTTAACACCTTGCATGTTTACTTGACTGTTTAAAACCTTGCATGTTTACCAATGATCCTTTTGTGTTCCGTCCGGGCTCATGCGGGAGTTTTATGTTGCAATGTCATACCCCCCGTAGTGACTGGCGGGCCATTCGAAAAAAATGGCGGTTTGCGGGAATGCGAATACGTATGAAACTCGTAGGTGAGTAGCACATAGGTAATTGTAGGTTGTTTTTAACACTCAATCAGATAAGCCAACATTTTTCTCTGGGTTTCATTCCCCTTTAAGTATTTCCTCAGCTTTCTGTATAAATATAGTGTGTTTTGCATAGAGTGGCCCTTTTATTACAAGTGGCTGGTCCCTTTTGTTACTGTTTATTGATTGTTCAGGATTCAGGTTTAAATGCTCGCAAGGCCAAGCTGAGGTTCAATGTGTTTGATAAACAGATGACACTACACATTCACTTCAACTATGACCGAGCTCATGAGCAGGGTATTCCTGTCAGAAGGAGACAAGATCTTAAGGTGAATTTAATACAAAACACTCTTGCAAACTGCTCACTGGTAAAAATGACCTGCTCTACATGAATCTGAAAAGTTAGAGGGCCTGACGTTTCGATCCTAGCAGGACCTTTCTCAAAGGCATAACCTCTGAGAGCATTCGGACGGAACCTACCCCGGCTCAAGACACTGGACCACGTTCCGCACGATGCCTGCCAAGAGTGCAATGACCTCTGGTTGGCACAGCAACAGGCCGTCGTCTTTGGCTGCCGAGGCTGTCAGGGCAGCTCGGACGGATTTGGAGAGGATCTCAGGCAGGAGCCCCCGAAGGAAGAACCCCACGTTGCTGGGCTCTGTCCTGTTCTCAGTCACCACCGTCAGGATGCCCTGGCAAGTTCCCACGCACTCGTCAATCTTGGAGGGTAAACTCCCTGTGAGGAAAACAGTGCCTGGTAAAGGGTCAGGGTGCCTGGTAAGGGGTCAGGGTGCCTGGTAAGGGTTCAGGGTGCCTGGTAAGGGGTCAGGGTGCCTGGTAAGGGGTCAGGGTGCCTGGTAAGGGGTCAGTTTGCCTGGTAAGGGGTCAGGGTGCCTGGTGAGGGGTCAGGGTGCCCGGTAAGGGGTCAGGGTGCCCGGTAAGGGGTCAGGGTGCCCGGTAAGGGGTCGGGGTGCCTGGTAAGGGGTCAGGGTGCCTGGTAAGGGGTCAGGTTGCCTGGTAAGGGGTCAGGGTGCCTGGTAAGGGGTCAGAGTGCCTGGTAAGGGGTCAGGGTGCCTGGTAAGGGGTCAGGGTGCCTGGTAAGGGTTCAGGGTGCCTGGTAAGGGTTCAGGGTGCCTGGTAAGGGGTCAGGGTGCCTGGTAAGGGGTCAGGGTGTCTGGTAAGGGGTCAGGTTGCCTGGTAAGGGTTCAGGGTGCCTGGTAAGGGGTCAGGGTGCCTGGTAAGGGGTCAGGGTGCCTGGTAAGGGTTCATGGTGCCTGGTAAGGGGTCAGGGTGCCTGGTAAGGGGTCAGGGTGCCTGGTAAGGGGTCAGGGTGCCTGGTAAGGGGTCAGGGTGCCTGGTAAGGGGTCAGGGTGCCTGGTAAGGGGTCAGGGTGCCTGGTAAGGGGTCAGGGTGCCTGGTAAGAGTTCAGGGTGCCTGGTAAGGGGTCAGGGTGCCTGGTAAGGGGTCGGGGTGCCTGGTAAAGGGGTCAGGGTGCCTGGTAAGGGGTCAGGGTACCTGGTAAGGGGTCAGGGTGCCTGGTAAGGGGTCAGGGTGCCTGGTAAGGGGTCAGGGTGCCTGGTAAGGGGTCAGGGTGCCTGGTAAGGGGTCAGGGTGCCTGGTAAGGGGTCGGGGTGCCTAGTAAGGTGTCAGGGTGCCTGGTAAAGGGGTCAGGGTGCCTGGTAAGGGGTCAGGGTACCTGGTAAGGGGTCAGGGTGCCTGGTAAGGGGTCAGGGTGCCTGGTAAGGGTTCAGGGTGCCCGGTAAAGGGTTCAGGGTGCCTGGTAAGGGGTCAGGGTGCCTGGTAAGGGGTCAGGGTGCCTGGTAAGGGGTCAGGGTGCCTGGGAAGGGGTCAGGGTGCCTGGGAAGGGGTCAGGGTGCCTGGTAAGGGGTCAGGGTGCCTGGTAAGGGGTCAGGGTGCCTGGTAAGGGGTCAGGGTGCCTGGTAAGGGGTCAGGGTTCCTGGTAAGGAGTCAGGGTGCCTAGTAAGGTGTCAGGGTGCCTGGTAAGGGTTCAGGGTGCCTGGTAAGGGGTCAGGGTGCCTGGTAAGGGGTCAGGGTGCCTGGTAAGGTGTCAGGGTGCCTGGTAAGGGGTCACGGGCCTCACGGCTGATCCAAACCACACAGTAACTCATAATGGAGGGAGACTAGTCTAGCATGTAGACTCACCTGTGCCGACTGACTCCAGGTGGAGCAGGAGTCTCTCCACCAGCCACTCCACCAGCATCGGTTGCCTCGCCAGAACAGCCATGCAAGCCAGCACCTCCACCTTAGTAGGAGCCACCGCCGTGCTGTGGCCGCTCCCCTGCTCGTCAACTTCCATGGGCTCTGCAGAAAGGATCAAAAAGAAACTCTGAGAAACTCTGACCTCATCGGGGTGTGTATTTAACAAAGCCGTATTTAACATTGTAACTCAGCTTACAATGGATAACCCTTTGTCAGTTCTGCTAGTTCGTACGGTTTCTGTGCATCACTCTTTGTCTTGGGATTGATTGCGAGTACTCAGTTGCAATGAGTTTGATAGAATGGACCCCAGGACTCTGAAGATCTATTGCAACAATCATCACTTTGAGCTCGTGCCAACTCTTTTTTGATAGAATTTTTTAGGAACAGATTGGGTCCCATCAGAGTTGATGAAAAGCAGCCCGGTATTCCAATATTTCATTTGATTGGAAATGTGACAATAAAAAATAAGATGGGCAGTCAACACCGACCAAATAAAAACTGGGAGTCACCTGCTCCTAAGACTGAAACTTGAAGATCCCTTCACAGTCCGTACGGATGCAAGCTAGGGTTGCCATCCCTGTGGGAACCCTGGCCAACTAGAAGTCCACACCCCTAACCATAACCTTCCCCGATAACTTGATAGGTACGTACCTGAATCAAGCTGTGCCAGCAGAGAGGGCAGGACAGTGTTTTGCACAACGCTGGGGTAATGCCTGGCAATGCCTTTCAGAGTCTCCACGCTGCTTTGCCTATTCAGACCAACATGCAGAAGAGAGATATCAGCCGTTGAGTACAAAGCATCAAGACACTCATTCAGAAGAATTGAACGACAGACATTTGTAACGTCCCAACAAGTTGGAAACTATTTGAAAAAAAAAAAATGAAAAACTGGCAAAGAAAACTTGAAAGGGATAAAAACATGTTTTGGAAAAGGAAAAAAAGAACAACAAAAAAGAGCCCTTATCCTCCTTTTTTTCAAAAGGTTAGAATGAGAAACAAATAAATTTTGTTTTACTTGGCCTAAGAAGGCCTCATTTTGGTATCTCCAAAGTCTCCGGACAATGGTTCACCGGTTCTATTCAGAACCACACAAACTCACAACAGAGATACTTCTACTTGGCGTGACAGCAAACCGCCCTTGACATGACTAACACGATCAGCTCATCTACAGTAGTCTCACACCTTAAGTTGAGAAACTGTGGATTAAGCGTCTCCACACTGTACAACCTCATGGCCTTAATATTCAGGAAGGGAATGACTAATCCTGACCTCATTAACACCTCTTTTCTTTAATCTTCCCTGTGGCTCACCCCTTTGATCTCCCACCTCCCTCCTGTCCCTTTGATCCTCCCTACCCTTTTGTTTGTTTTCCCTTTAATCTTCCCTCCCTTGGTGTACATCTGCATCCCACTCCCTTCCCTTTTGTCCTTCCTCTGTCATGTGTGTCAGGGCTTTCCTTCCCCTGACTGTCTGTGTATGTCCTTGTCACTTTGCCTCTGAGAGGGGTCCTGCTAGGATCCAAGCAGGATAAACACTAGACAATCACTAATCCCATTATGAGTTTATCTGCCAGGAAGTCAGTCTGCACATCTTATCTTGATCCCCTCTCAATTCCCCAACTTGGCTTTGCACCTGATGAAGTGGTTGTCGATAGGGAAGCTAAAGCACTCTCCCCTAAATAATTTCAAAAATGCAATCATCTTGCATCTGTCATGTGAGTCAGAGCTTTCTTTCCCCTGACTGTCTGTGTACGTCCTTGTCACTTTGCCTTTGAGAAAGGTCCTGCTAGGATCGAAACGTCAGGCCCTCTAACATTTCAGATTCATGTAGCAGTAGTAATCTCTACGCTCTCGTTGACCTTTTAGCCGTCATGCAAAATCCCTAGCAACCTCCAACTTCAACCTAATGGAGCAATGGAAGCATGACTGGCAAGAGACGACAAAGCCTGCACAGCTCAACATCCCTCCCAGCACACACATCCCACCAGGAGCTGACCTCCCTCGCAGAGAGTGGGTCACCCTGAACCGCCTCCGCACTGGAGTAGGTCGTTTTGGTGCCAGCATGTACCGATGGGGCCTCAGCCCCTCAGCAGCCTGTCAGTGCGGTGCTCCTGAGCAGACGGCGGACCACATCCTGTCAGAATGCACCAGGCTCGGTCCACCTATAGGATCCCACACTAACCTGACCAACCCATGCCCAGCAACTGTGGAATGGTTGCGGCACCTTCGTGAAGTAGTATAGTATAGTATAGTATAGCAGCAGGTCTCATACGCAAGAAGAAGAAGAAGATTCATGTAGAGCAGGTCATTCTAACCAGTGAGCAGTTTGCAAGAGTGTTTTGTATTAAATTCACCTTAAGATCTTGTCTCCGTCTGACAGGAATACCCGGCTCATGAGCTCGGCGATGGTCACGACGTCGCTCTCCGCAAGCAGCCCCACGCTCTCGGCGAGCACGCTCAGTCCGGCCATGGCGGCCGCTCTGAGGGACGCGCTCGTCTCGCCCTGCCCCGCCAGGAGTCGGTCCACGAGGGCGCCCTTGTGGAGGGAGACGGGGTTGGGGAACTCGGCGAAGGGGAAGGCCAGGGAGACGCGGACGAAGGCTTGGAGGATGGAGAGGACATTCTGTTGCTGGTTGGCCTGGTGGCAAGACAGAAAAGGTGAGTTAGAGTACACCCTCACTTTACATCATTCCCACCTTGCTCAGATAGCTCATTCTCTATACATGCTCCCAAACTGTGGAACGCTGTCCCCATTAAAGTCCCAATACAACATTGGGAAGATCGGAAAACATCAATGTCCACAGATTTCCTTCTAATTTACACAGTTTGTAGATGGTCATGATAGAATCGTCATGTTGAAATTTTACGTACTTTTCGAAAAATCTTCACTCAAACATCGACAAAATTGTTTATTACTCGAGAGTAATCAAATATTTCTTACACTACAGGCTGGTGCATAAATGGTGACTTTTTTGCATTTTTCTACTTTCTCAGATTACCATAGGAGCTAAAACCTTCGCAGGATTTCTTTTTTGGGGAATGTGTAATGGCTGAACACAAACTGGCAATCTTTTTACCTTTACCGATGTTGTATAGGGCCTTTCACATCAGCAATGCTTCAGGGCAGGGCAGGGCAGGGCAGGGCAGGGCAGGGCTGGGCAGGGCAGGGCAGGGCAGGGCAGGGCAGGGCTGGGCAGGGCAGGGCAGGGCAGGGCAGAGCAGGGCTGGGCAGGGCAGGGCAGGGCAGGGCAGGGCAGGGAAGGGCAGGGAAGGGCAGGGCAGGGCAGGGCAGGGCAGGGCAGGACAGGGCAGGGCAGGGCTGAGCAGGGGAGGGCAGGGCAGGGCAGGGCAGGGCAGGGCAGGGAAGGGCAGGGAAGGGCAGGGAAGGGTAGGGAAGGGTAGGGAAGGGCAGGGAAGGGCAGGGCTGGGCTGGGCAGGGCAGGGCAGGGCAGAGCAGGGCAGGGCAGGGCATGACAGTGCAGGGCAGGGCAGGGCAGGGCATGACAGGGTATGACAGGGCAGGGCAGGGCAGGGCAGGGCAGGGCAGGGCAGGGCAGGGCTGGGCTGGTCTGGGCAGGGCGGGGCTGGACAGGGCAGGGCTGGGCAGGGCAGGGCAGGGCTGGGCAGGGCAGGGCAGGGCAGGGCAGGGCAGGGCAGGACAGGGCAGGGCAGGGCTGAGCAGGGGAGGGCAGGGCAGGGCAGGGCAGGGCAGGGCAGGGCAGGGAAGGGCAGGGAAGGGTAGGGAAGGGTAGGGAAGGGCAGGGAAGGGCAGGGCTGGGCTGGGCAGGGCAGGGCAGGGCAGAGCAGGGCAGAGCAGGGCAGAGCAGGGCAGGGCAGGGCATGACAGTGCAGGGCAGGGCAGGGCAGGGCATGACAGGGTATGACAGGGCAGGGCAGGGCAGGGCAGGGCAGGGCAGGGCAGGGCTGGGCTGGGCTGGGCAGGGCTGGGCTGGACAGGGCAGGGCTGGGCAGGGCTGGGCAGGGCTGGGCAGGGCAGGGCAGGGCAGGGCAGGGCAGGGCAGGGCAGGGCAGGGCAGGGCAGGGCAGGGCAGGGCAGGGCAGGGCAGGGCAGGGCAGGGCAGGGCAAGAAGAAGAAGGCCACTGCTTCCCTCCCTCGGTCTCCCGTCCCCCGATGACCGGAGCCTCTCCCCGGGGAGAGGGGCCTACCTGCGGGTGCTTGCTGCACTGGTCCAGGAGCAGGGGCAGCACAGAGGCCAGCACCTTGCTGCAGACGGCCTCCGAAGCGCTGGCCACTGCCTGCAGGAGGCGACAGCAGGGGTGGATAAACCGCATGTCTGGCTCGCTGATATGCCGCTGCGACTCTGCTCGAGGAAAGGGTGGACCAGGTAGTGATTGGTATGCATTATTGTTTGTTTGTTTTGGGGGTTTTTTTTAAGGAAAAACCAGAGATAGTTAGGGGATGAGACTCTGAATGAGTATCACACCGAACTGAAAAGGTGTCTGGTCAAAGACTGCCTGAATTTCTCAGGCCTTGTGAATCCCCAGGATAGTTTCTAGTCCTAGCAGGACCTCTCTCAAAGGCAAAGTGACTTTGCCTTTGAGAAAGGTCCGGCTAGAATCGAAACGTCGGGCCCTCTACCTTTTGAGATTTAGTCGGAAGATCCTTCGTAGGGCCCAAAAGAATTGACCCAGCATGAAAGCAGGGTCACTTGGGGATAACTGGGGGTCTACCCATTGAGATTCACGATTGCAACTGGGAGGAACTCTGACCCGAGCCGCAGACTCTGGCAAAGGTGGTGCTTACCTTTGAGGATTCCATCCAGGAAGAGGTCGAGGGAGAACGGGGCGCCCTCATCGCTCTTGTCCTCTGACACGGCCTTGACCACAGTGGCCAGGCAGTCCAAGGCCGCCTGCTCACCACCCTGGCTGAGGGACTGGAAAACCTGCGTGCCAATGTAAGTGACCGACAAAAACATTTTCCTGAAAATTACTGAAGGCCAATACATTTAAAGAAAAAAGTTCAAAATATATATAAAAAACTAAATATATAAGAATAAAAAACAAAATTCAAACGATGTATATGACAATCAAAAGATTAAAAAACATTTATATGTACATTTTACAAAACTGTTCGATACTGAAAAACTGATAAAAAATAATGTGATATTAGTGTGCTGTGACAATGTGTGCACTTAACCAGCCAGTATAACTCATACCTATCTATCTGCCAGGGAAAAGTGGAACAATAGTTGATTAGCGATTTGTGGTGTTTTCACTACACCCTGGCCTGGTTAGTGGCTTTCTGAGCATGGAATGATACACCCCATCCCTTTCCTTCCCTTTTACCTCTCTCCTGCAGTAGGACCAGACAGCCTCCAGGTAGTCCTTGAGGTGCTTTGCCCCGTAGACCGGCGCGCAGACTGCCAGCGTCTCAAAGGCGTCCACTTTGGCCGACGACATCTCAGAGGAGAGCTTCTCCATGAGGAGCGGCAAGCAGAACTGGAGAATCGAAAACCAACAAAAAAGCACGGGGGTCGTTTATAGCCATCGACAATTCCAAGCACTCGGTAAGTCTCCCTCAAATGCTCATCCAAAACTTAAAGGCCCAATACAACTATGGGAAGATTGGAAAACATCATTGTCCACAGTTTTCCTAATTTACACAGTTTGTAGATGGTCATGATAGAATCTTCATGTTAAAATCTTAGGGTCTGGAATGCTGTACTTCTCGAAAAATCTTCACTCAAACATTGACAAACAGTTTATTACTCGCCAGTAATAAACTACCGGTATTTCTTATACTACATAACGGTGCCAAAACTGTGACAGGTTTTTTGCCTTTTTCTACTTTCTCAGATTACCATTTCAGCTAAAACCTTCGCAGGATTTCTTTTTTGGAATATTTAATGGGTGCCACTCACCTCGGCAAACTTTGGCGTCGCTGCCAGGCAGCGTCTGAGCCCTTCCACTAGCTGCTGGGTACTGATGCCGTACGGGTCGTTGGGAGGGGGCCGAAAGTCGATGGGGAAGTAGCACGAGGTCACCTCAAACAATTCCTCGGCAAAAATATCTGCGAGGAGAGAGGAGCGACAAACGATGGGATCTAATCCATTCTTCTTGTTGCTTTCAAGTAAATACACAAATTGAAAAACAAAATTTACTTGTTTGACTTCAAATGAAAAAGCTGCATCCACTTTGTGTGATCCCCGACCTGCTGTAGCCAGGTTTACAACAATTGGATGTTTGCATCTGAATGAAAGCGGGGTGAGATCCCTGGAAATGCACGCCAGTTAATGGTTGAATTGCTTCTAACTGGCAGCCCCACCCCGGCAAAGACTAGTTGACTATTTGGGAGGGCCACCATCTAAGGGCTGGATAGCTCAGATGGGAAGAGCGCTGGTACGCAAAACCAGAGGTCACAGGTTCTAATCCCGGATCAGTCAAAGTTTTCTTTGCCACTTTTTTCAATTTGTTCAAAAGTTCCCAGTCAGTTTTTCATTGATTTGTTTGACTAATACACAAATGCTGTAAACAATTCTGACCTAATCCTCACCCCCCCCTACCAATCTTGCTGAGATTTGGATGTGTATGGCTTCATGACTGTTTCCTCTCATCCTTCCCACACTTTAGTTTGATACCAAGTTACAAATCCATGTTGCTCGGATCTATGGAACAGGCATTACAATATAATCTGTAATCAAATGTCGGTCAAATTTGGCAAATTCTACATCTTTTCCATGCATTTTTCCCTGGCAGTATCAATCCTTACTTCATGATGGCCTCTCCTCCACCCCCCAGAAAATATTTATTTTTCCTTTCCTCTTTTGTTTTTGTTTTTTTGATTTCATTTTTTTGATTTCACTCCTGGCAGGACCTTCTTGGAAGGCAGAACGTACCGATGGGAAAGTGATCAACCAGGGTCCTGACGATCTGGAATGCCATGACCAAGTTGCGAGGGTCCTTCTCTCCGTCCATGGCCTGAACGAACCCGTAGACAAACTCTGTGCCCATCTCCACGAGCTCTGCGAGGGAAACGGGAAAGTGTAACAATACGCGGTTAGCAACGACAAAAAAAAACCAAGAATTTCTTCTCGGAGATTTCTTGAAACCGAGGGCCTGTAAAATTGCCTTGATGTGACATGGACTATACAGGCATGCAACTCTTGAATTGTAAGAAAAGAGGAAAACGTCCACATGAAACCGCGAGCATGAAGCACGAAACCCTTACGGCGTGTGGTTTGGGGCCTGCTTAAGGGCCCGGGAAAATTTTGGATTCTAGATGCTCTGTGGTGCATTCTGAGCAGTTTGTGACAACTTATGACTTTAAGCTAAGTGACAGATTTTAACCTTTTTCAAGGCATACACAAAATGAAAAGTAAACCTAAAAGTTTTTAACCTGATCTCAGCATGTGTTTTAAATAATAGTTAGGGGAGAAGAAATATCCAGATGAATTTGTTTTTATTTTCATTTTTTTTATTTACGGATTTTTTCTTTTTAACGGCCGAATTAAAGTTGCAGGCCTGTTTATAGTAAACAAAAAATTGAGCGACGAGGCCTTGTATCCTGTCTCCAAATGACTTTGCAGTCCCATCGGGAGAAAAGACAACTGTAAATGCCGCTGGGTTAGAAGAGGAGATCAAAGTGTGATCTTCAGGACTGACTTCAAGCCAGTGAAACCAAGGAACTATTCATAACTGCGTACTCAAGGATTGGACATCACGTCATAATGACGTCACTGCAAAACTCACTAAAACAGCCTCCCAATTTCATAATATCCAATCTTAGCAGGGGTGTAGCTGAGACTAAATCCGCTATCGTCTCTACACCACGCCGTTTGTTTGTCGTTTTTTTAACCACCAACCGCAGGTCGGTGGGAACTCTTTGCCCACCTCGTTTTTTTCTGCATGTAGTTCAGTCACGGGCCGCGTGTATAGTACAGTGTAGTTCAATCTGAAAAAGATTTTTTTTTTTTTTTTTTTTTTTAATTGGGTGTCGTTATCGTCGATGGCAATTCTTTTAGGAGGGTCAGGGTGCCAAAGAAAGACCAAGACCTTCACGGCTTCAGTGGAAGTCCCTCACCATTGAGTCTGGCATAGAGGAAGTTGCTGATGACGGTGTAGAACGCCTGGCGATCAGCCTGCACCAGGCTCTGCACTTGCACCTCCTTGAAGAGAACCAGGCAGATCTTGACGGCGCTGCCCGCCGGTAACGACTCGCACTTGCTCTGCAGGCAGACGGGAGATATAAATTTGTCATTTGCTGTAGCGCTCACTGGACTACACAGAATGGCCCATTGTGTACGAGGGTCATTGCATCCACAGCTACTACTGTGTATAGGTGCACTGAATGGCACATTGTGTACAAGCTGAGTAGGGTCATTGCATCCACAGCTGTGACTGTGTATAGGTGCACTGAATGGCCCATTATGTACAAGCTGAATAGGGTCATTGCATCCACAGCTGTGACTGTGAATGGGTGTACTGAATGGCCCATTGTGTACAGGCTGAATAGGGTTATTGCATCAACAGCTACTACTGTGTATAGGTGCACTGAATGGCCCATTGTGTACAAGCTGAATAGGGTCATTGCATCCACAGCTGTGACTGTGAATGGGTGCACTGAATGTCCCATTGTGTAAAAGCTGAATAGGTCATTGCATCCACAGCTGTGACTGTGAATAGGTGCAATGAATGGCCCATTGTGTGCAAGTTGAATAGGGCCGTTGCATCCACAGCTGTGACTGTGAATAGGTGCACTGAATGGTCCATTGTATACAAGCTGAATATGGTCATTGCATCCACAGCTGTGACTGTGAATAGGTGCACTGAAAGGAATCAGTATTATTCAATGCTGATTGATGAAATACAAAGGCTAAACCTTACCAGGGAGAGTATGCCATAGATGGTATGTGGTGTAACAGAGTGGTGATCCTTCAGTCGATCGCAGAAAAAGGTCACCAGAAGCCCGGCTATCAAATGAGCACAAAGGAGAAATATAATAATAAATACAACAAACACAACTCGTAACTTTTCAACAATTTTGGAAAATGGCAAAGCCAAGGGAACTTCGACTGAACTAGGACTTGAAACCAAGACCTCTGATTTTGCTTACCAGTGATCTTACCATCTGAGCTATTCAGCCCTTAGATGGCGGCCTTCCCAAATAGTCAACTAATCTCTGGCACAACAGCGCTCTTACCATCTGAGCTATCCAGCCCTTAGATGGCGGCCTTCCCAAATAGTCAACTACTGGTAGTCTTTGCTGAGGTGGGGTTAATACTCTGAAGCATTTAATTATACAGTGTATATATATATTTGTTTATTTTAATATAATGTGCAAGACCGAACAATAGCTAATTCAGGTATCCCTGCTTAGGAGAGTTCCAAATTAGTCCAATCAAATGGTTCGCTACTGCTCAGAAAACAACAACAAAAGAACAAATGATTCTTAATATAAATTATAAACAAAAGAAGAGGTGGAGGAAGCACACATGGCTGGAAACTCATGTGAAGAACTAAGCCCTGCCGGAGGAAAAAAAGAAAGGAAAAAAAAGGAAACGGAACCAGGTCTTACTGCACTGTTCTCTGGCAATTTAAGGATCAAGTTCAGCCAGCTCATAACTCACATGTGCTTCACCAGTGTCTCCTTTTGTTTGCCAGAAATAAAGACATGGGAAATTGCTCAATTCAACACCATTTGGGAACGATGATAGCATGTATACTAAGCAGATGGTTTGAATTTTTCGGCACAAATTCGTGACGGACACACTCACCCTCATCAGACGTCAGCTTGTTCCTTGGCAACCGATGCAATATCTCGGCTAAGAAGAGGGTTCCTCTCCCACGAATGTTGTTCTCTTTGCTCGTCAAGTACGGCCTATAGACCCAGACAGAGGAACCACAAGTTATCAAGTTAGAGCGAGTTTGAATAATGGCAAAGAAAACTTAGACTGGACTTGAACCCGAGATCTCTGGTGTGGCGTGCCAGGAATGGAAGTGATAGGAAGGGAGGCAGGGATCCAAGTCCTGTATGCAACTACATGAGGGTTCACATGTGTACACTATGTGTTAGCGTCAACATGACGGCATTCAGAGAGTTACTCAATTGTGATTGAGTCAAATTGTTGGCTATTCTTAAACAGTCAAATACCCCTGCTTTTACCCTACCATGTACAATGGTACTGTTAGGTTTTGTGACTGTCAATTATCATGTTTATGTTTGTAATTGTGACTATATTTTGTTTGCTTGCCCTGAGAAAGAATAAACGAAATACAATGAAAATGTCATGGTCTGCTTCCAAGTTCCATCTTAGTTCTTACCCCAGCCTGTCTACCAAGTCCAAAAGTGTCACATCTCCGCTATTGACATCTGCAGAGGGAGAAAGTATCTTATCAGTCATTGTCATTGAATGAAAAGGGAAGTTCAACCGTCAATATAGCAATTACTTAGCAGACGGTGTGTGCATGGCCAATTAGTTTTTACTGAATACTACTACTGTCCTGACTGTACTGGGAATGCCCTACTTAACTCGTAACTGTAAGTACTGTACAGTGTACTGCCATTACTGTCAATAGTATGTTATTGTTATGATTGTACATTACTAGTAACTACTCAGTACTCAGTAAAACAAGTCAAACTCAAAGGACCGCGGTTCAATAAAGTTGATCAAGTCATGACACGACCTTCCCAGTTTTGTGCGCAAAGAAGATCCGGCAAACTAGTGCGATGAAATCTGGAAAAATACGCACCGTTTGCGATCCTGGAAACGCCACTTTCTTGCTGTCCTCTGATGAACTCCTCCAAACATTCCGTCCACATGGGCGCCGCCATCTTGAATGTTGGTCGACCTGACGTTAATAAATCAACCGCGCCAGCCGCCCAGCGTGTCTTGGTTAAATATGTGCGTACGGGGTGCGGACTTCCGTACGGACGTACCAATACTGTTGCCCGCGTACTTGCAATGTGTACAGTCAAAAGCGTATAATATTATGCCTTTACCTTTATAATAGGGAAAGCTAGCTATGGTGTACGGTGTAGATCGTCGTGTGTGATTTTCATTACTATTATGCGGGTCCAAAAATATCAATTCTTGACATTTTTGGCCTTTGAGAAAGGTCCTGCTATGATCGAAACGTCAGACCATCTAAGTTCTAACTTTTGAGATTTATGTATTGTAGGTCATTTTAGTGAATGAGCAGTTTGCAACAATGTTTGTACTTACTTCATGTTTATAATTATGTGCAACTTCTATGGCTTCCTTTGCGGAGTTTAATTTTCAAAGATCGAGACTGAGAAGGAGTTTGCAGTCGAGAAACAGCTTGATGACCAGCTTGAGTATTTCATAGTCATTTTACACTAATAAATAAAATATTGTTTTCTCATCAATTTATAACTCAAAGTGATACACAAACAATTTGCAAACTGCTTACTGACTAAAATTACCAAAATGCAAATCTCAAAATTTAGTGGGCCTGACGTTTCGATACTAGCAGGAAGGCAGAGTGACCAATTTATATCTCAAAAAAAAAATGACAGGAAACTGGGCCTATTTCTTGTTTGTAACACAATTTGAAACACAATTTCCTAAGACATAAGTCACATGAACTGTGACTGGTGACGCCTGGATCCGATAGCAGATGGGTGATGCAATGATTAAGACCCCTACCCTACTTACTGTCCGATCCATTCACTGATCTTCAGGTAAATGAACAGAATAAATAAATAAAACAAAGCATTCATTTCCCCCCATACATTTCTGTATTGCCCCCTTACGTCCTCATCATTCTAAAGATGAGACAGACAATGAGCAGATTCAATCAAGTGAATGCAGTAATGTGTAGTGTGTCTTCCTTGCCGTAAAAGATCTCGTAAGATCTTACAAGACGACTCCGCGACCGCTGAGGAGGCATGAGGACAGCTGAGGCAGTTGTTAGGTCAACTCCATGAGCGGAATCCCCGGAAATCAAGTGTCAACGGCCAAAAAAACACACTTTCCTTTTGTTGAGATTGATTTATGCCGCCGACACTATCAAGGTTTTTTGGATTCGCATAATAATTAAAATCACACACAGCGATATGTATGTTGTCCCTATAATACGTTTTGGACTGACTGTATACTGTACGCTAGCCGCCGGATTCGTGCGTCCGGACGTACACATGTAAGTCCGCACTCCGTATGCAACGCTGGTCGGCTGGTCAGAGCGGTTGATTATTAACGTGATATGACCAGTCATGCCCTTTAAAACAAACGAGATTTGAATTTATTGTATTTATTCGGAGTGGGTTTTTTAACCAAGGTTTGAGATGAAAAAAAGGTCAACATTCTTTGGTCGCTCATTTTTGTATTATTCTCCACGAGTTTTGTATGATAAGTACTTGTACAACCTTAAGTCGGCAGGTTTGCATTTTCGATTCTCGTGATTTCTCGCGTGATGTACAGTGCATAGCATAGCGTATTGTAAAACATTAAGCCGATGGCTACATAGGAATGAATTAGTATCCACAACGGTAACGTATGTTGTCGCGATCCTCTGCCGAGTATTAATATTCATCAGGTATGACGTCACTGCACAACAATCCACCAGATACGACCGATCCGTGTATCCGCATCACTGACTATAAGACAGTGGCGCAACACTAAAGAGACGGCGCACGTCTCAGCAGAGAATAACTGCAAAGGTACTAGGTACGTGTGCAATAGACTAAGCCATGTGGCCCGGTACAAGATAACTGCACATCTGGCACGATATCTGCTAAGAAGTAGTATCAAAGATACTAGAGTATCTTTGTGGGTTGTCAGTGGTGCGGATTCGGAGTAGTACGGATGCGGATCGTTGTGTAGTGACATCATGGTTGATGAATATTCATACTCGGCAGAGGATCGCGACAACATACGTTACCATCCACAACACACAGACTCGGTCCCGTTGACAGAAATGGCCGCCGCCATCGCTGCCTCGCACCACCGACGACTCTGAAACTGCTGCCGTCCCTTGGCTCCGGGTTTGATCATTCGTGTCTGTTGCTGCTGGACTTGCCGGTCTCCCTCCCTCCCATCTCATGAGGGTTGAGGATGGGCGGTTGTTGGAGCGGCGGGCCCGACGGGGCCAGCGTACGGGGAGATTCCACCGATGGAACGCAGGGCTCAAGTGAGGACCTTCTTCCTAGTCCTAGTTCTCTAGTCCTATTGATACCTACTCCTAGTCTT
Source organism: Luidia sarsii (assembly GCA_949987565.1). Lineage (NCBI taxonomy): Eukaryota > Metazoa > Echinodermata > Asteroidea > Paxillosida > Luidiidae > Luidia > Luidia sarsii. The sequence continues at coordinate 1,035,464 of OX465112.1, read as the reverse complement.
AGTTCTACATGTAGCTAGCCGACACTTGCTACTGTAGTACTACTATTATTACTAACTAGTAAAGTAGTATATGCTTGTGCCTGTAAACTACCTGAGAAATAAATGTATGAATGAATAGTGGCACTCACTGCCAGTGGGACAAAATAATGCGGGGGAGGAATAACATACACACGTACCCCCACTGCAGACAATACCAAATAAATAGTGTACTACACTACAGTACAGACTGTACAGTACAGTACTGTGTCTGTACACTAGTCTGTCAGTACTCAATAGAACAGTGGCTAATAAAGTAAGATCATAGAACCAGTAACTTTGGATTAGATTTTCCACATGAAGAAAGACAGATTATATTTCTATTCTAGTTTAGATAACAAGGCTACATTGTAACTGAAAACAGTGAAATTAAAAACAAAAGGTAATTTTAGTCAGTGAGGAGTTTGCAACAGTTTTTGTATTACAGTAAAATCGCGATAACTCGAACCTTGTTAACTCGAACTTCTGTTTCCAATCCTGTATTCCCGACAAAAGAATAGGCGGATACATGTACACATAATATTCTTTAGAACTCCGGATAGCTCGTACTTTTCATCCATTCCCCTGTAGTTCGACGTAACGAGATTTGACTGTATTACCTTTATTTGTGTGTGTATTTGAATGGTCAGTGGCCTTGGGACGCAACCAGCCTCTCAAGCCGGAGAGCCCCAAGTGGAAGAGTGACGTGCCGCTGACCGACGGCCAGCTGAGGAGCAAGCGGGACGAGTTCTGGGAGACGGCGCCCGCCTACGAGGGCCGCCGGGAGATCTGGGACGCCCTGAAGGGCGCGGCCCAGGCCATGGAGTCTGGGGACCACACCTTGGCGCAGGCTATCATCGACGGCGCCAACATCTCCTGCCCTAACGGTGAGATTACGCCTGCCGTCGCTGCTGCTGCTGTTGTTGCCGTCGCTCTTGTTGTTGCTGCGATTAATGCTGTTTGTTGTCAACGTTGTTATCAACGTTGTTATCATCGTTGTTATCAATGTTGTTGTCATCATCATTGTTACATTATGTAACTTGTCATCATTGTTGCCATTGAATAAAGGTTTGCCCTAATCACCGTATGACCAACTCTGCATGGCCCGTACTCCTCCCCTTTGCCTGCTGAGGAAATTTGTTGTTGTTGCTGTTGTCATTGCTGTTGTTGTTGCTTGACTTGTTGCCCTGACCCACCGCCAATTGCAGGGATGCTGACGGACTGCTACGACGAGCTGGGCAACCGCTACGTGCTGCCCGTCTACTGCCTGAGCCAGCCGGTCAACATGGTGGAGGAGGAAGGGGAGTCGGACCTGGGACAGGACGAGGCCGCCCCAACCGGCGGCGTGGAGACCACCATCAAACTCCGCGTGTCCACGGGCAAGGACGTGCGCATGTCCGTCCGCTCCACGGAGACGGTGCACCAGGTCAAGCGCCGGCTCCACAACCAGGTCGGCGGGTCGGAGCCCTCCCGCCAGCGCTGGTACTACGCCGGCAAGCTCCTGACGGACAAGACCAAGATTGAGGAGGTCAAGATCCCCAAGGGCTACGTGGTGCAGGTCATCATCTCCGAGAGCAACCCGACTCCGGTGGACGGATGACGACTGGACGGGCTCTAGACTAGGCTAGGCTAGGCTTAAAAGACTCCACTAGGGACAAGCGAGGGTACATTGTACTTTGACGCACATGTGCCTTTCTCGGGTTTCTGTTTATCTCTTTATTTTTGGTTGTGGAGGTGGGGGGAATGGACATTCCAATCCATTCCACCCATGCTTCTCATTAATCACGTGACCACATCAGCAGGCAACATTATTGCCCACCTGCGCAACCACCTTCTAACCCTCTGGATTTATCCTTGGTAACTTAAAAAGAGTTCTGTTGCGAAAAAAGAACAAACACACCCGTTGCTGCTGCACTGGAGTTCTCTTGAAACACATCATCCGGAAGCAGTAGCATCCAGTTTTCAGTGTGAGGGCAAGCAGTCGGAGATGATTTCTTCTGAATGGTGGAGGGTGGGGACACAACTAGGCAAAAGAGTTGCAAGCACCACAGGAGAAACACTCTCTCTGAAGTACGGCTCGGCCCTTTTTTTGGAGAGAGAATACAATTCATGCTCTGCCCACCCGCTTGTCTGTCAGTCAGTCCTTCAGTCGTTCAGTCGGTCAGTCAGTCAGTCAGTAAGTCAGTCAGTCAGTCAGTCAGTCAGTCAGTCAGTCAGTCAGTCAGTCAGTCTTTCAGTCGGTCAGTCGTTCAGTCAGTCGTTCAGTCAGTCAGTCAATTAGTCAGTCAGTCAGTCAGTCAGTCAGAGAGTCAGTCAGAGAGTCAGTCAGAGAGTCAGTCAGTCAGTCAGTCAGTCATTCAGTCACTCAGTCAGACAGATAGACAGGCAATACTGGATTCAATCCGCACTTTTCTGCAAGCCGTGTCCATCGGTGTGCTAGTGAGTCCCAAAGTCTGACGCTAGTAGTAGAGATGTGGGAGGTCTTTTTAGACTCTCTTTGGTGGTCAGGGCATTGATTCAGGTGACCTTTAAATGGGTTTCCCTGTAGCTCATAACCTGGGGAATGAGCCCGTAGTCTCACCACTAGTGCAGAATTCCAGCGCGAGGCCGATGGTGGTGTTGGCCTCTAGTGTTTCTGGTGGCCGGACGCCGTTTCTTCAGTGGCCACTGGGCTCAGGGGCCACTGCTACGGAGACAAGCTCTGGTTTGGATGATTGGCCAGTTTGTGGACAAGTGGAATATCGATCAAGATTATCAGACTATTGGCACGACATGACTGCCCTCATTTTCTGCACTACCTTGCACAGACAAGTGGTTGCTTTGGCCAGCAATGCCGGGAAGGGTCGAGCTGCGAGGATGTCAGCAATGTGCAATTTACCGGTTTAACCCTCCCCCTTCCCCCATCCCTCCCCTCCCCCCCCCCAAACAGAGGAGTCCCACATGTAGCTGGCGTCAAATCGTTCGGATTGAAAGTACCCGGGTAATCACACGGGCCACATTTTCGTCAACGGCACACCCACTTGCTATCGTGACCGATTTCCAGGCCGACTTTAACCAGAGAAATGGCAGAGTACTCGAGTGATAGAGAATTGGAGAGAAAGGCTGAGCTTTCACGTGGGTGGACTTAGAGAAAAAAAATCCTTAAAAGGAATTTAATTCTGCAGCAGGAATATTAAGTGAGGGTGGTTCATGAACAAAAGAATTGATGTAATCCTTGCTGTGGGCATATCTTTGATAATTGGTTTTTTTTTTAAAGACGCTCAAAAGACTGATGGTCATATGACCATTGAGCATTTACTTAAAACCTGAACTGTGTCAGGCTGTAACAAAAACAGAGTGTATATTTCTAGTCGAATGGTGAATTTTTGGGAGAGATCAGACATGGAAGTTTTATTAGAGTACATGTATTTTCCTAATCAGTGCCAGTGTTACTTGATAATGCTGTAATGAACTCATTTTTTTTTTCATCAATGGCTTTTTATGTGTGTACATTGTGTATGAACAAAGGGTATATTTTGGGACACAAACCAGGCCGGTTGTACAGTTTATTGCCTGTACATATTGGAGGACTCGATTAGGGAGGAGGTTGATTTTTAAGTGAATGTTGTAGCATTGGAGAGCCTGGGAATGAGGTTGGTGAAGGGCTGCAGATGTCACAGTGTCACCTGCCTAGTAATCCCTTCTCTGTGATGTTTTTTTTTTTTCGGGGGTGGTGGTCATTATCAGTCTGTTAGTTAGTCGTCAGACATGTGACCATAAAGTTTAGCCAACAAACTCTGACTGAAACAAGTTTGAGATTGGCAGACACCAAAGTCAGTGTGGATGGTCAAGAGTATTCACGATCTCCTTCAAATATTGTCCGATTGTTAAGCACCCGATTTAGATCACCGCAGTGATCGCACGAACCGGTATTGTGTAGAAATTGAGCGTGCAACCCCAGCGTGACAAGAACAGACAGAAAACAAAAGAGGCTTCACCTATGTGCGCGGCTTTGCCTTCACGCGGCCATTGCATGTACTGGTACCTACCCAGCATCCCTCAAGCAAGGTGCACTCACCCTCTCAGTAGACTTTGCGCCAGTCCTTTGGCCTCTACAATGGGTAGATGGATAGGCACATGTACAATAATATTGTACAACCAATGTTTGCATGTCATTTGTTTTTCTCGTTATTTTTTCATCTCATTTGGTGCAGAACAGGAGTGGAAACGAGCAAAGAAGACTGTCGTATCATCTTCTTTGTATGTTTCCATCGCAGCTCTGTGCCAAATTGTGAGATGAAAATCTACCTCTGTAAGTCACGTGATGGCGTGTAAACAGTGGTCGCGTAATCAGTCTGTAATCTACATGTCCCTATCCATGTGCATACGTGTGCATGCAAGTGTGTACGCGGCTTGTTTGTGAACTTTCCCTGCAGCACTTGACTCCGTGACTGTCGCTGAGACGTTCAGCAGGGAGCCAGCTGGGAAGGACAATCTCAGAGATATTTCTCTCTTGATCCCTCGGACCAGTGTGTCTAGTGTCTACCTACCCTCTACTTTTTTCCTGTCCATTTCATTTCTACTTGAGTCAGAAGATCGAGGGGTGCAACTGACCGATTTGTTGCCCAAAGGGCTGTTTTCAGAAACCACCGGCGGTCGACTTCACAAAGTCTTACCATGAATCGTAGCTTAACTTTCGACTGATAACTCCTTGTACGTTGTGATAGCTGGTACAGTTTCTGTGTACTGCTTGTCGTCTTGCGATGGATGGTAAGTTGCGACTTTGTTGAAATCTATCACAGGAGTGTAACTTGACTTATGGCGGATGTATATTATTGATTGTTGATATGGCTGATCAGTGGTCACCCAGCATTTTATGATTTACCGTCAGGTATGACAGTTTAGTTAATATCATCAACTTGCTGAAAATACATGTACACTTGGGGGAAAAAATATATTCTTACACTCTCCCTTCACTGGGCGTTTCTCCTCCAAATGATGGTGGCCGTCTGTCTCTCTGGTCTATTGAAGGAAAGCTCATGAACGTTGGATGTTTGCTCTGCTTTTCCTAAACCCTCTGAGATAGGTGATGGCTGTCACACCGGACAACTGCAGTGTGACAAGTGTGGCAATGCCACACAATCAGAGTTGCCAGGGTCAGTGAGTAAGCAATGGCTATTGACTCTCATCCTTTCGGTCGAGAGTGATTTCTTGTCCTTTTTGAGCAAATATTTACCCTTACCTGTGAGCGCATTTGAAACTTATTCAAAGGTCAAGTGTACAGTGTATGTATTCAAGATTGTTTTTTTTTTTTTTTTTTTTTTAACTCTGGCTAGCGTTTGGGTTGTCTTTTAAGTCCAGTGTTGCAAGACACGAGATAAGTTGATTGTCTGTTTTTCTGTCAAGCTGTTATCAGTTCATCTTGATATTGTGTGCTCACCTCCTGTGAAGTTATGTGATGTTGTCTGTGGATTGTCCCCACTCCTGGGGCGATTGTCCTGGCTGAAGTGGATATGGCGTTACCGTTGCTCGTGTGTGTATTTCTCGCAGATGGGTAAACGGTTGCCGGGAACAGCAGGAGCTGTTTTAGGGGTCGCTGGGCTGTCCGGCCCGTTAGCCTTGGAAGTATAAGCATCGGCCTGGCCCGAGGTCTCTATTGGACCTCCCCCGCATTCTTGCAATTTGTGTGCGCGTGTGTGAATCGTTGCTAAATGAGCTGGATTGGGTCCACGTTACCTTTGGGTCACAATCGTCATAGGATTTGGGTTGGGGCAATTTGACGAGATAAAAACAACTGCTTAGCAGTGCCGTGTCTTCAGAGTTTGCTTTTGTGGGAATTTTGCATGTTATGGGAATCACTGTGATTTGTTTTTTTCTTTTGTTATTTTTTTTCCCCAAAGGTGTCAAGAATTGCCAGAGGGCTCTCAAAGAGAACTTCAGAGGGAAGAAATTCCCAAAGGGATTCCATAGGTGTAACCTAGGCAACAGTAAAGATTAACAATCAAATTTGATGTGATTTTTCTTCTATTCATAGCAAATAATTCCTTTGTTCTCTCTCCCCCCCCTCCCCCCCGAAAAAAAAAAAATAGTCTGTAAGCATGCTTACAATTTACGCAGCAAGAAAATGGCCAGATTCTCAAACATCTCAGGATCAAACTGGAACAGCTGGGAGGTTTTGACTTTCACCTAATTTTTTTGTGACCCGCTCTGCGAAAAAAAGGGTATTATGGGGTGCTTTGGTAGCTATAACATGTAAAGGGCTGTTCTATGTGGAGAGGGTGAACAAAAAATCACATTTATAATTTTATTTTTGTTCATTGGCTTCTATCATATACATACTTTCATGATTTCTTTAGTAAGATAGCTTCAAAGGAACATCACTGTTGCTAGGGGCATTCAAGAGAGTTTCTTTTTGACATATTTACACTATAAGGGCTGTATCTCTGACCGCACTTTCGTAAATATTATACAATATGAATATGCAAATATCGGTATATCTTCAGAATGTAAAATGCCATGGGGTTCAAACCTACACCAAATTAAAGGTTATAATTTAACCAATTCAGCTATGTATACTGTATAACTTAAATGTGTAAATTGTGGCACATAATACCCATTTTTGTGGAGCCAGTCACTTTTGTTAATTTTCCTTGAACTTGGTTGTTATCCCCTTGCAAGTTATCCCCTCTTGTTTCTTTACTCCAAAGTGGAAATCAAGAGGACTTTGTTTTCATCTCAATCTATTATAGCTTTGTGAGTCCATGTACTGTACATTACTGGTTTTTCAAAACTCACCATTGACCATTCAGCCTCTTTCAGGTGGTACCATTTTGGAGTTCGGGAGGAAAGCTTCTAGACTAATAATTAGAGGGGAGCTCAATTCTTTTTTTATAATGAGTACATATTATTAATTATATTTTCCTTTTTCCTGGTACTTTATTTATTGTCTCGTCATGCTTGACACGGTTGGATCAGTATTTCAAACCGGCTGATTTTTTTTTGTTTTTTAAATGGTAAATAATATTTCCACTTGTTTCTAATTTATATTTTAGTCTTTCCGCTTTGAAGATGCTTTTCCAGAGAGGTATTAGGAAGAAACTTCGCCATCATTGTAGCACCTCAGGACACTCACAAAATGTATTAAACATTCAGCTGACGGTGTATGATATGTACATATTTCTTACAGTCAAATGTACAATGGCAAATGCCAACTGTAGCCTGTTTATCACTTTCACCAAACTCATTTTCTGGGGATGGGAGCTACAGCTTTTGACGGGAAGACAGTCCGCGGTCATCTGTCCTGTCAGAACTTTTCTGTCACACTTATAAAGGTCTGGACAGAGCTCTTCCAAAGACAAGTCTCAAGACTGTGGGGTTTTTTTTTCTTCGGGTCCTGACAAGTTCTGTGGTCTGGAGGCATGGAGAGTCTTGGTAATGGACAGCGGGTTTCAAACGGAAAGAGAATGAGACTTCATGGAGAAGGCTTATGAATTGCAATGCTCAGCAGCTTCAACCAGTATTTGGGTTGCAATTTTTAAGAAATGTGTATGTGCTCAGCGAAACCAAAACTAATATTATATGTTTTTTTTAATTTTTTTATTTGTTTCAATGAGGTTTACCCTCAGGACATAAGGTGTCAGTCCCAGACCTGGTTTAAGGCATTGAGGTCTCTGCCCTGGGCCTTGAGGTCTTGGTCTTGGGCCTTGAGGTCTTGGTCTTGGGCACTGAGGTCTTGGTCTTGGGTGCTGAGGTCTTGGTCTTGGGCCTTGAGGTCTTGGTCTTGGGCCTTGAGGTCTTGGTCTTGGGCCTTGAGGTCTTGGTCTTGGGCCTTGAGGTCTTGGTCTTGGGCCTTGAGGTCTTGGTCTTGGGCACTGAGGTCTTGGTCTTGGGTGCTGAGGTCTTGGTCTTGGGCCTTGAGGTCTTGGTCTTGGGCCTTGAGGTCTTGGTCTTGGGCCTTGAGGTCTTGGTCTTGGGCCTTGAGGTCTTGGTCTTGGGCCTTGAGGTCTTGGTCTTGGGCACTGAGGTCTTGGTCTTGGGTGCTGAGGTCTTGGTCTTGGGCCTTGAGGTCTTGGTCTTGGGCCTTGAGGTCTTTGTCTTGGGCCTTGAGGTCTTTGTCTTGGGCCTTGAGGTCTTGGGCCTTGAGGTCTTGGTCTTGGGCCTTGAGGTCTTGGTCTTGGGCCTTGAGGTCTCGGTCTTGGGCACTGAAGTCTCTGTCCTTGGCTTTGAGGTCTTGGTCTAGGGCATTGACATTTTGGTCTGGGGCTTTGAGGTCAAGATCTTACACTCTAATGTTTTTGCTTCAGCACTTGTATCTTAACATTGGTGAACTTGAGCCTCCAGTAAAAACTCATGGAAATCCTCAATACATTTGTAATTTATGAAATTCATAAACAAGAGAACAAAACTTTGAAGAATTCACAAAGCAGGACCATAACAAATCAATTTTCTCCCTTTCATGTAACTAGACTTAAGTCATTCTCTATTGATAATCCAATTGAATTTGAAAACTAACTCACATTTTTCCCCTACATAATTCCTTGTACGTTTTAGCCAAAGTGAATAATGATAATATGCATAACCACAAATTATGCAATTTGTTGAGATGTTTATATTGTAATATTTAAACCACACAAATTGTATGTAGAACAGCCATGATATATATGATATTGTGTGCAAATTATAATAAATATCAAAAACACAAATTTGATTTAAGTTGGAAGCCAAATGGTGAATTTATTGTGGATTTTTAGGGAAATCAGTTACGTTACCAAAAATGAAATCCCGGAGAATGGGAGTCTTGTGTTTTTACAAAATCTCAGTCCTTTGTTTGATTCAAGTTAATGATCAGGTATGCCCATATGTTGTTACAAGAGTGTTAACCACTAGTTTGGCCGAGATAATTATACAAAAGGACATTATTTTTACAAGTGTACTGTTGACTTCTGGTCTCACTGTATGTTACAAGGTGCTATTACTATCCTGTCAGACCTGTTTGACCAAAATACACGCAGGGGCAATAGTGAAGTAATTATCGTATCATCTGGAATTGGTGGTTTCATTTGGGGATATGTGCTTACTTGATGTTGCTTATCTAAGATTATAAGTTTATGGAAATCTCCCTTTTTTTTCCTGTGGGTTTTATCATGTACTTGGAGGTATGATTTTATCTCATACATACGAGATTCAGATGCAAATAACTAATTGTTGTGAACCTGGCTACGGCATCTCGGGGATCACACAAAGTGGATGCAGCTTTTTCAATTTGAGTCAAACAAATAAGGACAAACTTACTGGGATCCCAGTCAGTTTTTCCATGGTTTGTTTGTCTTATTCCTCCATGGTTTAACTTGAAAATAAAAAAAATTAGTGCACTGATCATAGAGTGCCGCTTATGTGTTATAGCGCCACCAACGGTGTACACTATCTCAGCACAGAGAGCGCCGTTCAGTGGGCGTGCATCACCATTGGTGGTGTCACTCTGATGCCATCGTTAAGATGAGGTTTGCACGGCCGCCAAACATGGAACAGCCTTGATTAAAATGACTTTCGGCGTTCAGTGTTACTGAGGGTAACTTTGAACCCTTGTCGTAACCAATAGCGTGCCGATGTGACTATTATTGAGGGAAAATATTCGGTTTAATTAATTAATTAATTTTTTTCAATTTATATTCCCAATTACCAACTTAATAGCTCCAATCATCCCCCAGTAACTTCCATTAATCCCGTGGGTCATCTGTATGCTTAGTTTATTCACAGTCTTGACCACGCGGCCGTGACTCCGCGTTGACCCAACACGATTAATTTAAACCCATTAATTACTCACACGCCGAAGAAAAAAAATGGATTCATTTCTTGGTGTTTGCCAATGGCTGTCATGTTCTAACTGTAATTCTAAAAACCCTGTGAATTTTAAATCTTTCTAATGTTAAATCTATAGACTAGATAGAGGGGCGAGTGTTTCCACCCGGACAGTACCGTTCCGTCTTAGTCTGTCCATGGTTTGTCATGCCAAAATGGCCATGCCAAGCGCTCTAATCTTCTTTTGTCCAAGGTTTAGATTAGTTTTGTCGGTCAGGGTGGTGAGCAATTTGCAAAGTTATTGTATCAGTAAAAAATCTTTGTTCCATCCAGTCTGTAGTGAAGGCTCTCCAACTCGTGACTTGATTCAGATCACTAATTAAACACAACCCTCAAAGCCACGCCCACCCCACCCCCCAAAGATAACGCTAGGAACTTGTATTAATTTTGTCGGTCAAGGTGGTGGGAAATTTGCAAAGTTGTTGTATCTGTAAACAAAAATCGTTGTTACAAATTCCTCCATGTTACAGCTCACGACTTGATTCAGATCACTAAACACAACCCTCAAAGCCACGCCCACCACCCCCAACAAAATTATATATAATCCCTTGGAACTTTTTACTGTTTTAGCTAGGGTAAGAGATTTTACAACCTATCCCCGGTGAGTTCCCAGAAGCATGCTATCTCTGTTTTCATAACGGTAGAAACGTTCTCCAATCCTTGAGGGCGGGTAAATGAAACGGCCAGTTCGCCTCGGATCGGATTGCGCCCGCCGTAATTAGGTCATGCCACGCGAGACAACAACCACACGATCGGCCAGTATCAGCCCACCTCCTAGCTCAGTCCAAGGTGGCGAGGACAGATTTCGCTTTGAACAAAAAAATATGAATAAATAGAATAATAAATTGCCGGTTGTCTAAAATAAGCGTTAGGGGGGATGTTGGGCCACCCGCGCGTCCTATATGTGGATCATGTTGCCTCCTTGTTGTCATGTACAGGTGTAACGGTTCCCTCGTACGTGAAACAGGTGAAACATTGCCTAGAAGCCAATTTACGGACAATCTCATCCAGTCAGCCGATCGGCTTTGGGCAATCCGCAAGATGGCACGAGGGAAATACAAGAAGTCATGATTTTATAGGGACGTGGACTTTTTTTTGGTTTGTAAACGAGCACTGAGCATGTGCGTGGGCATAGTTTTGTTCTTTTTCTTTTTTTTCAAATTCTCGATGGAGGTAACATGAATATTTGAGAGCGCCTTGGTTTTAAACACCAACTACACGTTGGATTTAGAGCCCCCGCATTGTCAGGACATGACACGACCCCGACCCCAATCCGGCAGGACACCCGTCTCTCTAGTGCCGCCTTCTCTCGCCTTTTTCAACAGGTAAGCCCCCGTTTTGTTGCCACGGTGGCCCCACCGGGTCTCCGCTGTCGTCCCGGTGCCGTTCCGGCGGCCTAAAACGTGCATTTTGTCCACAAACCTCACCCTCTCTCCAGTCCCCCCCCTCAGGTTTCGTTGGACATCAACTTGAAATTCCGTACACGTTGACATTGTGTACAAAGCAGTGATACGTGGATATATACGGCAGCACATGCCACAGTGCTAATGTCACGTACTTTTAGTAGGCCCAGTACACCTGTTTTCCTGTGGGCAATGGTCGTCCCCTTACCGAAGATCACCGTTCCCATTTGTTGTTTTTGCGACGGTGTTCGATGCAGCCTGCCTTAGCAGAGGTGTAGCTGAGACTAAAGCCGCTCTTGTCTCTACACCACGCCGTTTGTTTGTCGTTTTTTACCACCAACCGCAGGTCGGTGGGAACTCTTTGCCCACCTCGTTTTTTTCTGCATGTAGTTCAATCACGGGCCGCGTGTATAGTACAGTGTAGTTCGATCTGATTTATTTATTTATTTTTATTTTTTTTAATCGTCAATGGCTTTTCACCCCTCTACCTTAGTTATTAGTACCTAAATCTTTGAACCAGTTAATTTTCTGCTAATTTGTTCATAATGTACAAATTGAATATTTTGTGTGTGTGTGTATGTGGACACAATAAACGCGATTATTAGTGGGATTTGAATCGCGATTTGGACTCCACTAACAGTGAGACTCAAATAATCTCGTCGATTTGTGACGTGTTGTGTGTGGGAATGCTCCACTGAATCGCAACTTCTTCTTTTTTAATCCCACAATGCACCGCTCATGCTCTGATTGACAGGAAGTGCCGCGCTTGTTTAAAAAAAGGAAATATGTCTCCCTGCATGGGCCAGCCCCAAGGACACACCCACCATTTGACCACAACTGCTAACCACAATCGACTTCTGATTTTTTTTGGCGACGCGATTTTTATATGACATGACAAACAAAAAGTGTTTGAATCGCCATTCAAATTGCGATTATTTTCGTAGTGAGAACAGCTCTAGTGCCCAAGAACTTTACTGGTCAGTCCAGGAACTGGCTATATCCAGACTCCTGAATATAATACAAACAGATGGTGCCATGTCCATTATGTATGTATGACCAAATTTTCATAAATACCAGCTAAAATTTTGTTACATTTATGAACAGACCCACGGTACCCCTCCCCAAAAAGGGATAGCAGTCTGGTAGGCTACCATATTCATTTTTTGCAATTTGTTTTATTAGTAGTTTTTATTGAGAAACGATAATATTCAATAATAATATTTGAAACGATGCAGTATGTTGTGTCTTTTAGAATCAGCATGATCAGAACGATGTGACTGCATGTTTGTCTCTGAGTGGTTCATTGCACTTCAAGGGAAAATGTGTCTACTGAAAGAGAACCCATGGCGGGAGCCAAGTTGTCACTCTGCCTTCGAGAAAGGTCCTGCTAGGATTGAAATGTCCGGCACACTAAATTTTGAGATTTGCATTTTGGTAATTTACCGGGTAAGTCAGTAAGCAGTTTGCAACATTTTTTGTATATCACTTCAAGGAAACATGTTGATGAATTTTATTTTTTAAATGATGGCCTAATTCCAGGCCGCTAAATGACCATGTACTTTTTTGGTGGCCTGGTGATCTGCTGTGGCGGCCTTTGCTGGCCACTTGATAACCAACTGACCGAGGGAGGGAGGGAGGAGCCTCACTTGTTCATCCGTGCTGTGGCTGTGAGCCCATCGGCATCTCACGAAATGAAGGCCAAGTTGCTGGCCAGCGAAAAGAAAAAGATCCCTTTTGGCCGCCTGGAGATTCGCGGGGCCACTAGAGAAGGTGCAATGACCCCCCCTGCCCGCCCCCACACATCCACCCACTCACCTGCATTGGAGCACCACTGCTAGGAATGGGAAAAGAGTACATGTAGCTTATCTAGTTATCAGCATACCTACCTGTTATCTGCAGCAGCGGATCTTCTCAAATGGCCTCCCTGGTCATTTGTCCAATCGGATGGAGGGTTTTATTTTGGATGTTTTCTTCTAGGTTTCGCGCAAGTATGGTCTTAAGACTGTTGAAGAATGGATGCGAGGTACTTGCTTCGGTCTTGAATAATACATTAAGGCAGAGAGCAAACTTGTAAGATGCCCTGTCGGATGTTAAACCCTCCCCTTTTTTATGCACATGTTACATGTAGTTTGAGAGATGCTGTACAAGGCGATCAGGTTTCCAAGCAGGAGCCATTGTAAATATATCGGATTCGCTGTACTTTTCTCTGCTTTGAAAAATGTGTTTACAATAAACTATACATTTGAATTTTTTTACTACGTTGTGGATATCGTTGCACATCTTGTTTTTGTCTCTAATTTCATGCAATATTTTATCATTTTTGTTGGTGGCATTAAATTCTATGTGGAAGTGCTTGCATAAATAAACATATATGTATGTGTACACTACATACCAGCAGCTTTGTAAAATTTTGGGAATAAATTCATCTAAATGAGTTTGGATCTCAGTTGCAACTGGCGTTTGGAACATTGAAGAGGGGTACCGATGGGGGGTTGGGGGGTGTCTGTCTCGAAGAACTTTCGCAGCTGCCACCTCATCAAATTTTTAGAAGAGATCGTGCTCGCTACTGTCATAGGCCCGTTTAACCTGCTTAAATGGCTCCAGTGCCCGTGCGCGGAACACTTCACAATCACAGGTCCAGCACAGCCCTGGACTTTGGGCAGACTCGTATGGCTTGTGACTCGGACACGCTCTTGAGTCCAACTGGAGCCTCATTATCCGTGGCTCGTACTCGAGTCACAACAACAAATGACTCTGACTCAGTCCATTGACTTGGACTCGGAGTCAAATCGCATGATCTATGACTTGATAAGCACAAACCACCGCAAAGGTCTGTGCAGCACTTGTGCAGACTAAGATTGGCCGTTTCCGAAAAATGAAAGGCTTAGGCTCGGGCTTACGCTTACAGTGCATCTAGGTCATATCTATCTTACTTGTTATAATATCACAGGCATCTACAAACAAGCGTTTGGCCCCAGTTTCTTGGGGGGAATACCCTGTACTTGTCAAGCTAACAAATCTTCAAATTTGGAAAGCACAACCTGGATTTTCAGGTTTTGTCAGACGGAAGCCTATAAGCCTTCATTTCACAGACAGCCATAGACTATAAGCACCAGCTACATGTACGTAGCTGCTTTTACAGATGCCTGTACGGATAGCAGTTAAATTCATCTCACTGGTTTAATCTGCTATCATATTCAATTTACTACCGTAGGTTACTGTATGAATAGGCCCATTACTTGTCAATGTGATGTGCAAAAACTGCCGGAAATCAGGAGATAGGCCCTATGTCGCAAATGGAATTGAAATGCGACTCAAACTTTTTGACTTGGAACTTGGGACTCAGTTTGTGACTTGTCTGTATTTAGCAGGTTCTGAACTAGGATTTGGATTGATGACAAAGCTCCTCTGAACAATGCACCAGGTACAATCTTTCTTTTCCTTTTTGGGAGGTTTGTTTAAACATGAAGGCTTAGTGGCTCTTCCACTTAGTGAGGTTGACCCTATGGTTAGCAGGTTACCAGCCTCAAAATTATCAAAAATTAGGAGGGCCTGACATTTTAATCCTAGCAGGACCTTTCTCAAAGGGGAAAGTAACTTGATCAAGTAATTTACACATTTGCAAAATTATACGCAATTGGTTAATTCATTGATGGAAAAAAGAAAAAAAAATTGTCAGATTTTGACGCACAAGGCATTTTTATATTCCATAAAGTTATACGACAGAAACCCAAACTATGAATTTTAATCATCATTATTCTGGCAAAAGTCACTAACGGTTTTACATGCACATCGTAAAATATGCACATGAGTACCAAGTACTATGGAGATTACATTGAAGGTTTCTGATAGATATGCAGGAATCAGCTTATTTCTTGGGCAATCTTGGCATACACATACAGGACAACCAAGACAACTGTACATGTTTATTCTCCCAAACTGCTTACCGGGGGTATTACGAAATAAGGATAAAAAGCAAGAAAGGAACCTGTCGACTTAAAGTATGGTAATTCTCTTGTCTAAGTAGGCAAGACCGGTTTTCCTGTTTAATCTCTTTTTTCTTCTTCCAGTTTTACTTTTACTGTAGCCATGTTTTGTTATGGGTTTTTTCTTCAACTGTTGGACAACATTCTGTTTGAGGTACATGTACTGTATGTACGTGTACCTGTACATGTACATGTACGTGTACCGTACATGTTCACATAATTGAGTCAAATTTGCAAGTGAAATGGGGCAGTTTGTACCACACATGTATGCACAAACAAGCGTGCAATCCTTGTTTATAGCTCCTGGCAAGGACTTGTGATTATGGACAAACTGCCACATTATGCTAAAGGCGCCATCAATATTTTATTGTGTGAATTACCTATTCGGCCTTGGACACCTCCGAAGACCGGGCTTACAGTGCAGGCCCGTGCTCCCAATCAGAAAAATATTGTTCTCCCGAAAGGGCATAGCTTAAGATGCTGTCAGAAAAAATGGAAAGTGCACACATATACTAACCTCTCATCCATATGCATGGGCTGAGTTCGTTAGGCAGGAGTTAATCGACGGGATTAGTTTTCATTGTCACCTTCACGTCAGGATTTGTATCCAAATCAGATGCTTTGCATTTTAGAGGGGAAGAGATCTTGATTAGAGGAGAAAATGAAACGTCCGATAATGCAAACAAATACCATCTGTTCTCAGTTACCATCAGGTCACAACTCTTTGCCTATCCTTTCAAGAAAAGCTGATGAGTCTGAATCATTACATTCCAACAAATAGGTTATTGTAGTGAACAAAGCACTTTATTGTTTGATCTTCTGTATTAAAAAAAAGGAAAGAAATCCCACTGTTCCTTCTGGTATCAATCCATGTATGTACACTCTCTCTGCCAACCTGTGGTGCCACATACATCCCACATCTTCAATATTCACATCGTAATTTTTTTTTCAAAGCAGGACTGTACAGAATGCATCAACAATTACGTGGTCATCTCTAATGTCAAAATTGCATTCAGCATTGATTTCCACTTTTCATCTTCATTATCTATTTGCACATGTAGATTGGGCCCGAGTGAGATTAATGTGATGGAAGGGATTGCCATTGCACGTCTCACTTCATTTGCCTCTTCTTCATTGGGTGTCTATAGGCAATTGTGTGTGAATGTGTGGGTGCCAGTGCAGCACCTATTTCTACATGTATGCTATCGTAAATTATACATGATTTGGGGGATGAATCATAGACTGTTCCCTTTCAGAGCCTCTCATTCCCTCCAATCTCCTTCCCTGCCCTGGCCTGCTCTGCCCTGCCCTGCCCTGCCCTGCCCTGCCCTGCACTGCCCTGCCCTGTCATGCCCTGCTCTGCCCTGCTCTGCCCTGCCCTGCCCTGCCCTGCCCTGCACTGTCATTCCCTGCCCTGCCCTGCCCTGCCCTGCCCCTGCCCTGCCCTGCCCTGCCCTGCCCTGCCCTGCCCTGCCCTGCCCTGCCCTGCCCTGCCCTGCCCTGCCCTGCCCTGCCCTCCCCCTGCCCTCCCCTGCCCTGCCCTCCCCCTGCCCTGCCCTGCCCTGCCCTGCCCTGCCCTGCCCTCCCCCTGCCCTGCCCTGCCCTGCCCGCCCCTGCCCTGCCCTGTCCTGCCCTGCCCTCCCCCTGCCCTCCCCTGCCCTGCCCTCCCCTGCCCAGCCCTGTCCTGCCCTCCCTGCCCTCCCCTGCCCCCTCCACTCCCATCTAAAATTTAAATCAGCCCATCCCTAGGCCAGCTAAGACTGCCCTGTGGACACCTAGCTGCTGACTGAGAAGGAGAACTTAAATGTTACATGTAGCTCATTAATGTTGTATTCCAATCCCTGCGTGCACTCACAGAACTCTCTGTATCAAAAATTCAGAGGGCCATGGCCCAGTTTCAAAGGCGTGAAAAACTGCTAAGGGGGAAAGTCTTCCTTGTGTAAACAGGATTACAAACCACACACCAATCTGATGTTGATTGCTTTTGACTTGTAATCCACTCTTCTTTTACTTCGCATGAATCACTAGGTGAAGTTTAGGTTGGCAAGATGATCCTGTGAATCATGATTTGTTGTGGGGAAGCAGAGTTTGGCGCTAAACTGGCTCTATGCAATTGGGTGTCTGGATCAACCAGGGGCCAATCTCATGGAGCCGCATAAGCGCCCAAATCTGCTAAGCATGAAAATCTTCGCCCAATAAAAATAAGTTGGCCACCCAAAATTAATTTCATGCTCGGTACCCATGAAATCAAACACAGTGAGCAAATTGTTGCAGGATTCAGGGCTCTGAATGTTAGGAGAGAATCGCACGTTGTTGCTTTGTAAAGCTGCACTCCGTTATTTTGTGTGAGTAGTCACTTCAGTATGTGGATTGGGCATTGCATGTACATGTACCTTGAGAATTATTGATGATTTTGCATTGTGGCTATCTGCTTCACCAATCAGCTGACAAGAGCCGGATGGCTGACTGAATCGTGCAGGCGGAACTGAAGAAAAGCATAACACTAGGGGCAGAGAGGTAAGTGTTCCCATTGACTCTCTCCCCTCCCCCCCCCTCCTGAGAAGGGAAAAAAAGAGAGGAAGAAAGTGAGAGAAATGGCAGGAAGAATGAAAGAATTTATGATTGATGACAGAGAGACAGACTGATGGAAGTATGGACTGACAGAAAGAGGTCAAAATTCTACATTCAAGGAATAATGGGATTCATGCTCTGGCATCGGCTTAACCAGGAGGACGTGGACTGTTTGCTCAGGAGTTAACCCACTGAGATTGGAAAGAATTGCCCTGGGCAAATGAGGTTTCCTCCCTGTCCCCCCTATCCCCCCCTCCCCCTCTCTCCCTCCCACCCATCCACCCCCCATGGGGTATTAAGTGCCTGAACATCAAGGCCTTGCCAGTGCATCGCATCTCCTCCCTATACCTCTGAGTGGCTTCCCCTCGTAAACCCTGAGCTGCCCGATGACGATGCAATGCTTGCCACGTTTGATTCCCAGCGCCCCGGTCATCCTTCTGAATGAAGAAGGGGGGTGGGGGAGGTAGAGCAAATCAGAATTCATCAAGTAGAACAGGAACCAATTTCCATGCTAATCATTTTTTTGGAAGACTTCATGTGTGACAGAATTAAGTCTTCGCCATCTAGGGATTGACAACATTTTACACGCAGCTGATGAGCGCTGTGATTTTTTTTTTTTTTCGTTTCCGTTTCGTGGACGTCTCGATTGCCTCCAGCAAATGATTTCAACGGGAAAGTGGGGTTACTGAGAGTCTGAGGTCGCGACTGATTCTGAATCACCACATTTTAGTAACTATTATTATTATTTATGATTATATTAATATTTCCTATGTGAACCGCGTCGCTGAAATCATGTTAGACCTGGCAGTGGGGGAGGTAAGTCTCAGGATCAGGATGGTCAAGTTCATTAAGTTGACAGGATGGACCTGTCCCATTCGGCTTACTCTCATTGATTTGGTGGAAAGAACAGGAGTGTGGATTTCACCGCATAGACAGAGATCTCATCATATGCTGCTTTGTTCAAGCTACATGTAGGGCCTGCATGTACACATGTGGCCTGCAATGTTTTGGAAGGCCTGTGAATTAGGGCCTACATCATATACTGCCAGCATTGCGAATCTCATGTACACATGAAACAGTGGGACAGTTATGATCTGCTGAAGTTCTTGGCAATCTCCACGACTCTTGGCATCAAACATAAAATGTGGTGAGAGGTACTGATGTACA
This sequence comes from Luidia sarsii, assembly GCA_949987565.1. Classification (NCBI taxonomy): domain Eukaryota; kingdom Metazoa; phylum Echinodermata; class Asteroidea; order Paxillosida; family Luidiidae; genus Luidia; species Luidia sarsii. The sequence goes on along the minus strand of OX465112.1, from coordinate 1,016,485 downwards.
GTATACATGCATTAAACATGCATTGGTACTCATGGTACTCATGGTACCAGTATGTGGGTAAAAGTGTGAAATGGACTGGTTTTTGGTCAGCCGCAACCTTGCCAAACCCAGAGCTCACTGTTATGACCATCCTTTGAGACTTTCCAGCCGACAATTTCAAGGCACGGAGAGACATAAGGAATCTGGCTAAGTTGGGCTTTGTTATTTTTGTTATTTTCTTAATTTGATTAGAGAAAGCTCTATCAAAACTTGTGTTTTTTATGATGAGATTTGGCCTTCCCCAAGAAGAAGGCGGTAGATGGAAAATAATCAGACGAAGCAGCATGGCTTCTCTGCTTTCACCGGAGTAGCAGAAAAAGCCAAAGATGTGTTCAATTTGTAGCGGGCTATAGTAGTATTAGTGTGGGAAAAAGTACAGTGTACATGTACAATCCTTGAACCTGAGTAGGCATGTACATGTACTGTACATTACATGTATACATATCAGCAGGGTTTTCCCTTGAATATTCTAAAATTTGCTGAGTGTAGACTGTAGATGTGTATTCTCAAATTGCTCTGTCGATACGGTGGTTTATGAGGTTCATAACATGTGATTCTGAGGGCTTCTTGAGGGTTGTCTTCAACACAATTGTTACGTTCAGAAATGTTTGGCCACTCTGCAAAAGTCCTGACAATGCGTCACATTGCAGAACATACCCCCGGCCCTCCCCTGGCGGGGCTGTCTGGGGTTACTGGAACCATTTTGACACTCTTCATTTTGGCAACTGATGTTACTTATATGAGTTTGGCGAGAACTGTTCAATTGTTGTTGTGTTGTTCTTTCATCGCTTGATTGCCCGTCTGCCTAGGGCTGTATTGATTTTCAGCAAGGCTAATGTAATTTACCGTTGTCATTTGTCGGTGAGATGGGGTCAAATCTTACAGTATGCTGCCTTGCCTGTGGGACACTGAGTGGAGTAATGCACTGACAGTAGCAAGGCTTTCAACTGCATGAGTGTTAGGTGCGTTCCCACTGGACTAGAATATAACCGAGACTATTGTTAGATTTCTAATAGTCAAATTTGACCGTCGTTCCCACTTGGACTTTTGAGTCGGACAAATTTAACCAAGACGATGGTTAAAGTAACCGAGCTGGCAATATAACGGCTCATGAAGGTCAAGTGTTAGCCGGATACACAATGTACATTGTGTGTACATTTAGCGCGTGATACGAAGCAGACGCTGTGCGCAGTGCATGGTACGTGTTACGTCATAGGCTAGATGTGTTTTTTTACCGAGTCGCGTTTAACCGAGTGGTGTGTTTCCACAGGACTAATCGGCTCGGTTACACTTACCTGGTCACTTTTACTGGGCAGAGTTTGCTCGGTAAAAGTAACCATTGGACTCGGTTAAAGTAACCGAGAGAAATTTGACTGGGCCGTTTCCACTGGACTTATTTTGGTCAAAGTAACCATCATCTCGGTTACTTTAACCAAAATAAGTCCAGTGGAAACGCGGCTTTAGGTGCGTTCCCACTACACTAGCACGAAACATCACAATCCACTTTTTAAATTTTGATCGCGCAGTTCGGCCTGCAAAAAACAATTTTGAATCGCGATCCACTTTTCTATGATTTTCCTTGTGGGAACGCACCTATTGTGGTAAGCAGTGCGATGCATTGAATAAAAAATAAATAAAAAAAAACAAAGCCAAATTACAATACAAAAAGACATTTACTGTGATGGAACTGCATGCCTGGAATGGGTGAACGGGAGACCTTGACTGCATGGAAAACATGCCACCAGCAGTAAGAAAAAAACACCTCAATATTCCAAGAAAAACTACAATTTGTTTTGATTGTACATTATGTAAGGGCATAGAACAAGTCCAGTGGTTGTTCCAAGGACACTTGGAAAATTGCCATTGCTCTGCAGGGCATCCATGCAATGCAAATTCAGTTGGGTACAGGTACATGTACATGTATACATGTGTTTGATGCATTTGATTACTTAACGCCTGGTGAAATATATATCCAGTATGAATTAAGCTAACCTCCAGAAGTACGATACAACATATTATGCAAGTTGGGTCACAGCTGCACATGCACATGGAGTAGATTTGCGCTTCACCTATTGGAATTCTTTAATACAGATTGTGAACATCTACATGTACTTTTAGTTTGCCCACATGCTCTGAGCAAGCACAGTTAGATTCATAGCGGCAATATACACTGCAAACATGTGGGCCCTCCCTCCCTCTTGTGTGACAATGCACTCAGCGTCCGCAATGAGATGCACATGTGAATCATTACTGAAGAGGGTTCACATATTGTGAAGCAGTGCCTCTGTCTCAGTCTCACTGTATTCCGAGTACTGTGCACTGTACAATAGGTCAATGGAGAGGAGGGGGGGGGGGTGGGGGAGAAGAGGAAGGAGGGTTTGCAGAGCTAATTTTGACTGAGTGTGCACTGACTTCTGGATGCAGAAGATTGAGCGGGTCGCTACTTTGCATGGGCACAATGGGCACATTCATTACATTGTGCCCACATTAAGCGCTAAAGAAAACCAGAGTATTGGAGTAGTGAGTGTGAGCACACAAGCACACGTAAGCAAGATGCATGTATCTGTAGAGCTCTGAGCTACACGTATAACAATTAATACATGGAGCTATGATAATTACAAGAAGGGATTGATAGTTACAGTTATGTAATGGACTGGTGGTCCTTATTCAAAACCATTTTCCACAGCTTTTTTTTCTCTGGCTCATTCTTCTTGGAATTCAATTTTGTTTTTATCGAGGTTTGAGTTTTGTTATCGTCTTCAGAGCATAGTTTCTTTCTTTCTTTTTATTACAGCTGTTTACACTGTCAAAATAATCGTAATTTGAATTGTGATTCCAAAAATGTTTTTTTTCTGCTTGCGGTTAAACTGGCCCAAATAAAATGCGTCCTAAAAAATCGCAAGCTGATTGTGGTTAGCAGTTGTGGTCAAATGATGGATGTGTCCTTGAGGGTGGCCCATGCAGGGAGACATTTTCTTTTTTTAAACAAGCGCGGCACTTCCTGTCAGTCAGAGCGCTAGCAGTGCATTGTGGAATTAAACAAATCAGTGCGATTCAGCGGAGCAAATAAACGTGATTATTTAGAAAAGTCTCACTAATCGTGGAAATTATGCGATTCAAATCCCACTAATATAATAATCACATTGTGTCCACACACACACAAAAGGGAAGTTTGAATTGTTTTTCAAGTCGTGATCCAAATAATCAGGTTTTATTTGGGACGGTGGACATGGGCCTATTACTGTAAAAGGAACATCAGAAATGGAAGTGAGGCTGATGAGGCAGCATCGCTGCTTTTGAGAAGTAAAAAAGTCGACGTACTGCTGGGTCAATGAGTATTGAGTATGCACTGCTTTCCAAATAGGCCGGCGGTCAAGATAGGTTGAGGTGCTTAGCACACACTTATCAAACCAGGAAGGCCAGGTCAACCTTTGCCTTGAAAATAAAATGTGAAGAGTTTGCAGTGGACAGTGGAGGTTGTCTAGACTTTTTCTTTTTGTTAATGAGTACCGATAGTAAAGTATACAATGAACTCCAACAAACCAAGGAAAAACTGACTGGGAATTTTTTTAACATTTTGAAAAGTTGGAAAAGAAAACTTTGACTGTACCGGGACTTGAACCCGAGACCTCTGGACTAACATACCAGTGCTCTTCCATCTGAGCGACATAGCCTACATGTATCCAGCCCTTAGTTAGATGGTGGCCTTCTCTAATAATAGTCCACTAGTCAGATTTGCCGGGGTGGGGGCGCCAGTCAGAAGCAATTCAACCATTAACTGCCGTATACTGATCTCCAGGGATCCCAACCCTGCTTTCATTCAGATGCAAACAACTAATTGTTTTAAACCTGGCTTCAGCAGCTTGTGGACCACACAGAGTGGATGCAGCTTTTTCAATTCAAGTCAAACAAACCAAGGTAAAACTGACTGGGAAATTTTGAACAATTTTACAAATTGGCAAAGAAAAGTTTTCTTTGCCAATTTTTCAACATGTAAACTTGTACAGTGATGCTAAACAATAATGATATGCAGTATACTTATTTAGTTATTAATTTATTCATTTCATTTTCCGGCATATACACTTTGCATGTCACAGCACTGCAGACACAAATAACAAGGGAAAACAAATAAACCCTGACAAGTCATGAAAACAAAAACTGAAAAACAACATTCAATTAACAGTAATGGGTATAGCTCCTGTGGGGTTGCCCAAAAGAAACCAGTTTCTGTCAGGGGGCTCTCCAAACTAATTGGATGACAAAACACTAAAATACAGACTGTGTACTAGACATGCAAATGTACAGTATCATTGATGATGCAGTATACAGTGTATGAGTGTAATACTAATAGACTTTTACACTGTTTATATACATTTTTACACTGTGTATGTACCGTACATGTACATGGGTCTGTACTAAAAACATTGAATAGTTTGTAAATGTACAATGTTGTACATAATGTACATATACATTGTATTATGTACATGTACATAATTATACATGTAGGCTTCATGTGCACCTGTTCAATTGTATGTAGACATGCAAATAATTATACAGTACCTTACATGTATCATTGATGATGTACAGTGTACAAGTGTATTAAACTTTTACACTGTGCATGTACATGTACATGTACATGGGTCTGTACTTTTTACAACTCAAAATATTAAATAATTTAATTGTACATGTGTACAATTGCATACAGGCTGTATGTACATGTACACAACATGTACAACTGTATACATACATGCGCATTCATTCTGTTCGTTTCCCCATGGCACTTCTGACAAGGGAGGCCTTGGATCATGCGTGCCTTGTGACTAATGCAGGCCGGGTTCATGTTCAGCACATTAAATTCCATGCCTGGCAGAGGGAACTTGTTCTATAAATAGCCTTTAGCTGGGGGGGGGGGAGAAAAGGTTGTTTGCCCTTGTATGCAAATGTTCTTAACACCAGGTGTAAGCAGTGCAAAATGTGCACCAGGCACAGTGAGACATTGTTGTTGTCAATGTGCACTGCATAAGGCACAGTGAGCGTACTGTGTTGAACAATGGAGGCTGCATTCAGTGCAAACCAAACAGGATGGCAATGAGTAATGCAAAGCCAATAGGGCTGGCCAATGCATGGATTAATTTCTTGTTGGGGAGGGGGGTGGGGATTCAAGCCGTACATGTTCAATGATGCACACCTACAAGTACCATGCATGTACGATGTACACTACCCTCTTCTGCTTTTACACAATGTGATTATTTAATAGTGGGATAGGTTTTTAATTGCATTTCAGACTCCATTAGTATTATGTGAGACTTTTCTAAATCGTGTTTATTTGCCATGTAGTGCAGAGTTGATTTTTCGCTGACAAGTGATGTGGTTGTTCATACGTCATGTCTCCCTGCATGGGCCACCCTCAAGGACCCACTCACTGTTTGACCACAACTGTTAACCACAATGGCTCGCGATATTTTGACTTTAAAGCAAAAATTACCCGTTTTTTTAATCCTTATTTGTATCGCAATTATTTGTGGAAACAGCCCTATAGTTAACCTTGTCACACGGTGACCCCAAATCCACCGAATTCACCAAAAGTACATGTAGCACAATAAAAGACACACACATATATCGTACCAGGTTTAATGGGCTTGTACACACAGTGTAGCTAATTGATATATTTCACAGTTATTGATATTTTTCCCAATTGTGTAGCGACTAGCGAGTGCTGGCGCCAGTGTGATGATCATGGGCAATGAACATTTGTAGTATGCATGTATGTGCATATATATCAGGCAGAATGTTTCAAGTTTCAACCATGCGTCGCCGACCACAAATCAAAAGCTGGCAGGTCAGGTGACCCCCAGTCTAGTTTCAGACTATGGTGTGAGTTTTGGACCAAGTGCAGTAGTTTCAGACAGGGCAACTTGGTTTCTGAATAGGCCTACCTGCCATGTTTTGGACTAGTTTCAGATTCGACTGGCGTCATACATAAACGTAGAATGTTAGACTTTAGCCTTCAGTTGTCTATTCTCGTTTTCACCAGGAGACAAAAACAAATTATTCTGGTACTGTACTCTGATCAGAAGATCTTTTTTTGTCAATACATAAAACTTCTTTTTTTTTTTCGTAGGGGGGGGGGGTCTATTATCCGTGTCTTTTGAACCAAATGCTTAGTGTATGTATTGTATTATGTAAATATGCTGCCTTAAGATACATGTACTGTAGACTGCTGTGCATGAGTGCATACAAATCATGCACAAACACACCATCTGCCTCATACAGAAAGTTGTGTAGCATGCATACATGGCCATTTGTACAGTAAACATCTTGTATAGGTGCATGTTTACCGTACTGCATGTTGTGATATATATACACATGCACAATATAAAAAATAACAAAAAATCCCCATACAGGGCAAAAGATGATAGCCCCCTCGCTGTAATAAGAAAAAAACAACTCAAGCAAAACAGAAGAGATATGGACTGAATGCGCAGTGTACAGAGCACAATGCACAATGCACAAGTTTCAATCCTGCGGTGATTATGCTGAAAATGCCCCATGCCAGTATGCGCATGGTTGGCATAAGGGCCTATGGGAGTAATGACCTTGGTTGACCACCAAGGGCTGGCCAGTACAGCCAACATATATAACTTAACTCCATGGGGGGCCCTCTCAGTTGGGGAAAATCTGAGATATGTGAAGTATTCCATTTTTTCAAATGGGCATTTGGGAGCTGTCAGCAATTTTGGTGATTTGCATGTTGAAAGGTTAAGGTCAGGAACCTTTGGAAAGTCAGGGCCGCACTGACTTACATTTGTAATCCCACTGTGCATGTTTACATACATCCTAGTGTTATTCACCTCCCTTTGGATCAGCATAATACATTAGCAATGAGCCTTCCATAAGCATCATGATGGTAAATTTCAGCCATGAATATTCCACTGGAATTACTGTCGATTGGTTAAAAACTCACTGAGGCAATGATGACTTTTTCCCATTTTTAAGTCCCGTGGAAACGGCCCTGTCAAATTTCCTCTCGGTCACTTTAAGTACCGAGACTGATATTTATTTTGACCGGCCATCCTGTGACCTGGTATCTTTAACGCGAGCTGATTTGTCCGGTGGAAATGCATGACCCAGCGGCAGCTAGCACGCACTACGATTAAACTTCTTACAACTGATTGCAGCTAGAAGTGGCTTTTATTTTGCAGGCTATTGAGGTCAAAGGTCATGTCATATTTCCAGCTGGTTACCTTTTAAAACTACTGTCTCGGTTAAATTTCCCGGCTCATAAACTCTAAATGGTAATGGCGGCAAGATTTACCCTTGAAATATATCCATCGACATCATCTCGGTTAGATTTCCCTCTTTTTTTTTAAAGTCCAGTGGAAACGGAGCTTTAGTCATTGTGACTTTGTATTAAGTCGGTTCCTCCGATCTTGCTTGTAATGATTGAGAAGCATTTCTTTGTGCATTTTTTCAGAGAGTTTTCTGTTATTACTGTGACCTATTTGAGAGGCATCTTTTGTATCTAATGTCCACTCATGCTCCATGAATGTATTTTCTCCACACTGGTCTGTCCAGCGTAGCAAATCATAGCTGCCAATTTAATTCGTATTTTGAAGAAATCGATCCTCTTTTTGGGTACAAATGTATCACTTTTTACAAGCTCTTGACAACTTGACACATTTTTAGCTTGGATTTATACACAAATGTATTGATTCCCATGTACATGTACACTGTAGTTTGCTCTGTGATTCCTCTTTTTTTAAGCAGTTATAACTTAGTTTTCCTAATTTCAGGTTGGCAGCTACCGGTACATGTATGCAGATTTCCAGGTCGTCTGTGTCACTCAAAGTCAACCCGCACCTCTCTCCTGCTTGTCTGCAGTACGTACATGTACAGCACATGCACAGGCGATTCCATGCCTGAAATCAAATCGCCAGAGATTGTCACAATTCACCGAATGTCCCAGGAACATGCAGGCACCCCTTCTGAGTTGAACCGTGCTCGGTGCAAGTGAGAGCATGCAGTCCCAACCACGGTTTCAAGCTTCAACTTCAAGAGCCAGTGTGAGGAGAGGGTGAGGAACAGACTGCACACTGGGCATGCTCGAGAAGAGTCCGTGCATAGACCTTTGAATAGGGACAGTACTTGTCATGTCTACCATCAACAATACTCTATACCGCTGCACATACATTGTAACTCAGGCCAATTCCGGGCATCAGAGTTCATGAACATGTCCTTGTTTCAGGGTCAAATGTAATTTGGGTCCACAGAGTTTAGGAAACCTAATGTCCTTCTAGTCCAGGATGTCATAAAAAAATACATAAAAGTCAGTGCATAACTAAAATACATAACGGTATTTGCCCCGAGATGTGTGAACCACCTCCATGCTTGAACCACTTGAACTGACTTTATATGAGCCAGCTCGAGTGGCAAGATCCTGCATACATGTACTGTTGTACTGGTAGTGGTACTGGGACATTTATGTTCATAGACTTTACAACAACAACATGTCCATGCACCTGGGAAGTACACATACCGGTACATGTATTTACTGTGTAGGCCTGTGCATGATTGCGTTTGCATGTACATGTACATTATGTACATTGTACATGTACATGTACATGTACACTGCCGCGCAAAAGTCTTCGCACACCCGTAATGCAGAGGGTGTTTCTTCGTGGAAATATGATTATTACTGATTAAAATAATGACTCCAGACACAGGTTTGATAATGTAGTTTATTGAACAACTGTGATATTTCAAAGTGAAATCTTAAGTTGAAAATCACTGTACGAATGTAAACTACGGTAGTGTGGTGTACCGGTACATTACTGGTATGTACAGTACAAAATGTTGTATGTTGTACTGGTGGTCTCTGCTGTGTGGAAGGGTTCAGTACTTCAGTGATTGATATCAGTGTGTCAATTATACACTGTACATCGTGTAACCAAGGAGGTCTAATACCTCCTTGGTTACATGTAATACCATCGTAATGTACATGGACACGCGTACCCGCTCACATGCAAGTCCATGAACAAATCATAGTTGACAGAATGCAGATCGCAAAGTCATACATGCACATGTACGTGTACGTGTATGCTGTACTGCATGCAAAATTGCAAATGTTCAGCAAATAGTTAAGTGTGTGTGTACGTGTACATACTGATGTATACATGTAGGCCCCCTACATACATACTGTGCAGTACATTGATTATTTGAAAATGTCTCACCAATATAGTGGAGTCTGAATCGCGATTCAAATCCCACTAATAATTGCGTTTATTGTGTCCACACACGCAAGAAGTGGAGTTTGAACCGTGATTCAAATCGCGGTTCAAATAATCGCGTTTATTTGGTGTAGTGGAAACAGCCCTATATCGTTGTTAATTGTACCCGTGAATCTCCAAATGTGAAGGTGTGGGTATGTGTTGCATGAGCCGTGTTTAATTGGCTTAGTTCTATGTAGTAGCCTACTGTATGTTGTAGGCCATGTACCGGTATAATTATTAGTAGTCTTGCGGTCTTACCAGTACACCTGTCTGTATGCTGTGTAGACTCCACTGGTCTTGAGTCATGGTCACACAGGAATTAGAAGAGGGGGGGGGGGCGGACAGAAAAAAAGGGGAAAATGACCAGAGCAGATTTGTAATGATTTAAGGGGGTTTGGGTCAAATCATGTGTCGTAAATTGATACTAACTACTGCCATGTGTCCTGGCTGACTGAATCATGAGGTCACTCCTGGACACTGCCACAACTGCATGAGGGCCGCTGAAGGGTGGGGGGGGGGGGTTGGGGGTTGCCAGTTGCTTGAGCAGTTTCACCGATGCCATTTGCTTTTGGTCATGGTGTCCTTTATGATCATGAAGTTCCTGGGGGGGGGAGTTCGGTTTACTACAAAGGGAGAAAGCACTTGGCTGAGTTGAGGACATTCGCTCAGAATGATATTTTTCATCACAGCACTTTATGACAGTTCACAGGTCCGTGTTCTCTTCTGAGAATGAGTATGAGTCTGAGGTGTGATGATGTACAGTGTTTCCAGTTCCACCAAAATTGTGCTTCCGCCATCCAAACCTTCAAGTCTTATAACTACAAGTCTTATAACTACAAGTCTTATAACTACAAGTCTTATAACTACAAGTCTTATAACTAGCGCCCTCATGCTTTTGTTTGTGCCAGTCGGTTAGTTTTACTGATCATCTCAGTTAGTTTACCCGAGTCGAATAGTCCAAGTGCAGACGCCTGGAAGATTTACCCATTGGAATGTTACCCACAGGCTCGGTAATAAATAAGTCCAGTGTGGACACGGCTTTAGTGATGCTTCTCAAGCATTTAGCAAATTCTGGCAACTACTATATAGCCACAACAGACACATTGAACAGAAGAGGTTGTAGCATGGATGTGTATGGCAAGTACAGTACAGTACATTGCACACACATGGACAGTCCAGTATGCACTTTGGAGTCCCAGCTGAGCTCCCGATAAAAAGGAAATAAATGAATAGAAATCATACACTTATACATTTTGGACAGGGCTGCACTTTCCAGTTTGCATAATGGCAGCAAGCTTGTGACATTGAATGATGGCCTGTACTTTACTGGAAAATGCATGCATGCATGTACATGTATGTGTTTGCAATGTAGAGCTGTAGGCCTACATCGTGGGTTAACAGGTACACAGTGAGGAAGTGCACATGTGCAACTGTACATTAGAAGTGTAAATCCAATCACCCAAGCTGTTTTTCAATGGTGCTGTACATTGCCAGGAAGTGCAAGTGACTCACTTATTTCATGTCTATCAAACCTTTCATGCATTCCATCTGTTCTATGTACTGCACTGCACACGAGAGACAGACAGACAGGCAGTTAGAGAGAGAGAGAGAGATAGAGAGACATAGAGAGAGAGACAGACAGACAGACAGAGAGAGGGGGATAGAGACATTAAGAGACAGAGAGACAGAGAGCAAGGGAGGGAGTCAGGGAGAGAGAACAGGAGGGGGAGAGAGAGATAGAGAGGGAGAGAGAGGGAAAGAAAGAGAGGGAGAGAGAACAGGAGGGGGAGAGAGAGGGAGAGATAGGGGAGAGATATGGAGGGAAGGAGATAGAGAGGAAGAGAGAGTGAGGGAGAGTGAGATGGGGAGAGATGGATTGAGAGGGAGAGAGGCATACAGAGTAAGAGAGGGGAACAGAGACAGAGAAGAAGAGAAAGGACAATAAAGAGAGAGAGAGGGAAAGGGAGATAGAGACAGATGGAGAGACAAATAATGGTCAGAGACACTGACAGAGAGAGGGACTGATGGTCAAACAGACAGAGACATGAGAGACGGTGAAATGGACACACTACATTGTACTACTACAAGGTATCTCGGTAACCCTTGGCCTAAGGAAACAGCCTGATGTATCGGTGCATTTTATTTACCCGCTAGGCTACTACTCACTTTTCTTTTGTACCTTGTGAGATGATGAATGAATTGACAATGAATAGACATTCATCTTGTCACAATACTGTACATGTAGATGCTGCAGTACTTCGCAGTGAGACACTCTTTCCCTTCACCACGGTTTGACTCTCAGCTGGGATTAAGAGGTTCATGTTTTTCAACCACTGTAAGGTTCAAGGAATTTTTTTTACAGAATACTGTTCTGATATTTTCTTGGGCTCCTTGCAAAACCTGACGGGTCCCCCCCCCCCCTGTTCTAAAGCCTTTTTTTAAGGGTCGGGGACAACCAAGTGAAACCATTTAGCATGCACAGCAACCAACGCTTAAAGCGACGTTGTACATAGAAAAAAAAACCGTACTCTGTGCATTGTACATTTTCTAGGAATCGGGGATCAACGCCTGATTCACTTCTTTGATGCCAAGGCTGACTTCAATGGAAGGCCGTGGTTAAAAATAAATGATCATGTCCATGTATATGTCAGATGTACATGTACGTATGTGATTTATGAAGTTACTCAGCAGACATTTGTCGGGAAGAACGGTTAGATCCATTTTGTAGGGACTGTAAGACACACCACTTTGTGAACAAAAGACCCACCCAGTTTGACCAAGTAATTTACGAATGGCTCACTGATTCACCCTTGGACGGATAATTTCTCGCGAACATTTTGTGCGAGGGGGGGGGGGGTCATTAGAATTTCCTTAAGACGCTCTCATTGGGGTCTCCGGTGAGCTGGCCTGTTACCATGGCAACTGACCCCTGCTCTTCCACTGCGATGATGCGGGGAAGGAGGTGGTGGGGGGGGGGGTTGGTAGTGAGGTAGGGAAGAGTCGGTCACTCCCATTATTGAAGACGAGTGGTGGAAATTGGCTTGGGGCCGCATTAAAATCACCCTGCATTGTGAGGCAAACTGAGCCTGAGGTGCAGCTTGACTATTGATTGAATAGAAAAATAGAGTCAACCTTGAACATTGGGGAACGTCGTGAGGGAAGAAGGGGATAATTGGTTGCACGTACAAGTCCCAATATTAGATGGGGTCTTGTAGGCATAGCTACATGTACACAAAGATTTGGATGCTTCATAGTGTTTGTGCTACATAATATATGAATCCTTGACAACTACCCACTCGTACAGAAAATCTGCTGAATCTACAAATTGCCTTTATTCATGTTGGAGACTTATACAGATGGATGCTAGTGTTGCACTTTGCTGTGATGGATGAAATTGAGAAATTAATGCAAATGTCATACTGTGCACATGTACCTACCTGCCCCCGATTATTACTGAAGTGCAGTACACACAGCTGAAAAAGGGTCTTGTTTTTAACTTTTTATCGTTTGTCTCCACGTTCCTCAAATATTTTTCTAAGGCCCCGCAGAAGACTTCCTTGTGAATTCAGCCCAGAGGGAAAGTCAAATTTGCATCAGTATGTCTTTGCTCAGCTACTCTGCCAGAAATGATTTGTTTGTTTGTCATACGCTGTAAGTTTATACAGAGTGGAAGATCTTGTGTTTTTGTCGTGAAGGGAACTTAGACAAATTACGGACTACGGGGTATAATTTTCAAAATTTAGTGGGCCTGATGTTTCGATCCTAGCAGGACCTTTCTCAAAGGCAGAGAAAGGTCCTTTGCCTTTGAGAAAGGTCCTTTGCCTTTGAGAAAGGTCCTGCTAGGATCGAAACATCAGACACACTAAATTTTGAGATTTGCATTTTGGTAATTTTAGTAGTTTGCAACATTTTTGTACATCACTTGGAGTATGATTTTGTGAGGTTTCAAAGGTTGACCCATTCGCACTCCTTGCAAGCAGACGAGATAGGACTCTGTTGCTTAGTAAAATGGCCGCCGATTGACTTCACTTTTTGCGCAGAGTAGGCTATCTTGTGCGCTTAGCAGCTATAGGAACTTTGGCGCAAACCCTTGAGGTACAATGTGTGTGTGCGTGTGGACATGACAGATGTTGTGAATGATGGAGTGGGGTGCTGACCTCCAGTGACCAACAAGCTTTGCGGGCAGGGACAGTGGAGGGGGGGGGGGAATAGGGGAGGGAGAGGGGGAGGAGGGAGAGGAGAGGTCAGTTAAAGCAGACCTGGGGACACAGGGGCTCTGGCCAGATTACTGGGGCAAAAATCATCCTGTGGTGTCCGGGCCTCATGAATGAGGCATGACAGCTTATTGGAGGAGCGGGAAAGAGGGAGTTAGGAGTTAAGGGGAGATGGGGGCTTACTGCATGGGGGACAGGGGAGAGGGAGGGGAGGGATTTAGCCAGGGTGTTTTAAGTGCCTCCCTTGTGATCGCCGCAACAGCGGGTCAGTGCTGAGCTGCGGGCCGCTGGCGGGTCCACACTCCTCTCATGCTGACCCTGCACTGCATGCTGCGTAAGAGCTGTGACCAAGCTGCGGGCGCATTCCCCGAGGCAATGGTGTCTGAGAGTGAGAGTCCTGCCTAAGGATGCAGCAGCCAAGGGGCCTGCAAGCCCTCCCCCCCCCCCCACCCTCCTTCCCTTCCTGCCCCTTCCTGTCTGGACAAAGACGAGCCGGACCCCACTGGCTACAACTGAAGCACAAGGCTTCCCATACCAGCTCAAGGATCCTTGCCCCTCTCAGCAGGAGAACCATCGAGGAACTGAGTGTTACTCACCCTCACAAAGACATGTAAATCGTCCCTGGTATTCCCTTTAAGTTTCCTAACCTGGGCGGTTCACCAAGTGCAGAAATTAATGATTTCGGCTGCAGTTACCGCATAAAATCAGGGCGTTTTTTTTCGCTCGTGTTCACACTTCAAGCTAATAAAATCCTGACCCGATTGTGGTTATTAGCTGTGGTCAAATGGAGGGAGACATATTGTAAACAAACATGACAGTCAGAGTGCAAGCAATGCATTGTGGGATTAAAGAAAATATTATGTGAAGCATCCACATGTATACCTTATGTATATGTAGGAAATAGTCTCGAAATTGATCTTAAAGTACATTTTGTACATCATGTAGAGTCTGAATCATATTTCAAATCCCTCTAAAAATTGCGTTGTGTTCACACAAACTGAAAAAAAGGAGTTGAGCTTTAATGGTGATTCAAATCGCGATCCAAATTATCATGGGGTGTTTTTTTTTTTTTTACAACTAAACGGCTTTAAACAATCCTCCACACAACCTTCAACAGACCCCCCTTTCCCCCTTCACACAGTCACCAATTCATACAGCGGCAAAACAACAAATCACCGATGATATCACAGACTGCCATAGTACGATACACACGGCTTTCAAGTATTTGTTCCAATTTTGAAAGAAAAAAAATACAACTGTTACCGAATCCCTGATTAGGTATGTTAATAGGGGGGGCGGGGTTCTCCGGAAAAAAAAACCCCAAACTGAGTCAAGACATTCCGTCATGAATACCTTGACCGCCTTGCTGGTCTCTGGCCGTGATTGAAGAGTGATGGGTGGGGCAGGTGCTGGCATCTCTCATTTGACAGACTGGCGTTTCTCTGAGAGGGATTCGGATTAGGGGGGAGGGTAAGGGTAGGACGCTGAGATTTATCATCAGTGACATCCATGCTTGTGGCAGTTACTATGATAGTGATGCTGATGATAAGCAGTGCCTTCAGATGAAATGAACCGAATAGAAAGCCCCCCAAAAATATAATGAAAAACTTTCAAAGAAAGGGATTTTTTTACAACCATGTTGCTAAGCTGCTAATCCTGATCGAAATGGCCAACATGCAAATCTTGAAAAATGCAGTGGGGGCGGATGTTCCCAAACCTTGCAGGACCTTTCTCTAAGGCTTCTCCTTGAGAAAGGTCCTACATTGATCCAGGCATCAAGCCCTTCACATTTTTTTTTTTGGGGGGGGGTTGTCATCAACGGAATTCTGTAAACTGCAATGGCACATGTAGAGTAAAAACTACTACCAGTAAATTGTACTAAAGATTTGCAGTGACCTTCCTGCATTCCTACATTAAAAAAAAAATTAAAAACATTTTTTTGGGGGGAATATACGATAGTCCCCCCTACTGAAATACATTTACTGTACATTTACATCTGTACATAGATGCATACTGTACTTCTCTGCACATCTGCTACACTGTAGGGCACATGTGCAATCACCATTGTGTACTACATTTTACCGCGTACTGACCTTCCTACGTTCAACCAGCTGATGTGAATTGAAGTTCCGTACTGCGTTCCATTAACCCAAGATAGAACCCTTTGTAAGAGAATGGGATGATACAGATACTGTACGGTTGGGGGAACCTTCAAATGGCCTAATGGGTTTTTAGTGTGGCCACTTGATAGCATGGAGTTTCTGAGGTTTTCTCGTTTCAATTTTTTTATTTTTGTGATGGGATGCGGCAGAGATTGGTGGTTACTTAAGTGCTCTGACCAGATGTTCAAGTCTGAGTTCCAGGATTGTGAAATGCTGGGCCAAAGTCTGTGGGTTTCCTTTGTTGTGCAGCCTTGCCATGGCTAATGTTTGACCCATGTTGCCTGCTGTTATGCAGGGGTCGGCTTGCTGAGAGACATGTAATGTAGGCCTACATTGTGCAGTGTATGTGCACGTGGCAAGGAGAGATGATTGACAATGACAGGAAGTGGAGAGATTTAGAGCATGGGCTGTTTTTGTTAGAGCATGGAGGTTCTCATGGTTAGACGGAGTGCTAGGAAGGTCAGTTCAAGTTGTCCCACATTAGGGGCATTTCCTCCATCCGAATAATCGCAATTTGAATCGCGATTCAAAAACTGGGGTGTTTTTGTGGGGGTTTTTTTCGCTCGTGTTCACACAGACCTCCCAAAAATGTGGGAAAGAAAATGGTGCGATTCAGCAGAGCCTTTCCGCACACTATGCGTCGCAAATAAAGACGATTATTTTGAAAAGTGATATACCAAAAAGTTGCAAACTGCTTACTGACTAAAATTACCAAAACGCAAATCTCAAAATTTAGTGGGCCTGACGTTTTGGTCCTAGCAGGAACTTTCTCTTTGAAACGTCAGACCCACTATAATTATCTAGAAAAGTCTCACTAAAGTGGAGGCCGGCGCATTGGGATTCAATTTCAATCCCACTAATAATCACATGTTTTGTGTCCACCCCAAAAAAGGAGTGTAGTTTGAATCGCTATTCAAATCGCGATCCAAATAATCACCTTTACTTTACAGTATTTGGGACATTTGAAATGACCCTATTGTGTACACGTGTAGTAGCTGCATGTACTGCACATGTATACACTGTACAATACATTGTGTAATATACTTTACATTGTGTAATATACAATATACCCCTACATGTGTACACTGCAAGGTACTGTTCGTACATTTTGTGCATACTGTACATGTACATTGTACATGTACATGTACATGTACATGTACGTGTACACGCACATGTACACGTAGTGTACACGTACACTGTATATGAACACGTACAGTACATGTATACGTACATGTACCGGTACATTGTACTTGTACATGTATCATACATTGCACTGATGTTCATTGCACATGCACTTGTTCATTGTCGAATGCATGCATTATTTGTATGCCTGGCTTAGCAACAGTTTGTTCAGAATGCTGCCTTGGCCTAGACCCTTGTACAAGTACGTGTATGTGTGTGAGTTCATGCATTCATTCATTCTTTCCTTCATTGTGATATTTCATGCACCCGTTCCCACAGTCCAATTCTTCCTATACTAATACTGTACTTGTACCGGTAGCTCCCCAACCCAACTTTACCTACCCCGGTAACCCAACTGTAGAGAAGCTGACGCGTGAAATTCCACAGGTCACTTTGAATGCAGGCTGTCCAAGCTCACTGAGCGCATTTGGAAGGGGGGGGAGTTTAAAAAATAATTTTTTGTTAATTTATACAACAAAAATTGGCTTCACTGGACTCCTTGGCTGGTGTCAGGCTAACAGGGTACTGGTGCATGTATAGAGGCCGTGCTCACACTTGATCGTGCGAGGTGGTTCAGATCCTGCGGTCAAGAAGGATCTGATCCATGCCACGTTGACACTGGATACTGACCCAGCAGTGATTTGTGTGTGGAGCAACGTACGGAAGCAGTCTCCAGGTTATTCACGTAGGTCAGTAATCATGCGCAGTCGAACCTCAGTCCGGCCGTGACGCGCGGAAACCGATTGGACTCGACTGGAAATATACATACAAGCACTATATATACAGAATCTTGGGAGCCATTGCAGAATCATATTGCAAACCACTCACTGTCAGTATCACTCACTGCTCCAACTAGAGTGCATTATTTTTCAGGCTTCTTGGAAATCTTTGCCGAGAAGAGTTCAAGTCTAACGTTTCCTGAACTAGTTTCTTGCTGAATCGGCACACACATGCATTGGCCTACAGATTGGGTAGTGGGCACCAGTGTTATGTACAATAATGGCCTCCCTCTACCTCCATGGTACAATGTACATGTAAGGCACATTGTTTATTAATTGGACCAGCTGAATTGGCTTTTGTGCAATAATACACTGTACACCATTTGCACATTACGTTGCCATGTACGTATAATACAAATAATCGCATTTATTTGGTGTAGTGGAAAAGACCCTACCGGTAGGCATGTAGTTTAGTATACATGTACATGTACAGTATGTGCCTCTGCTCTGCAGCTGCACAATCCCATTGAGTCAGTTTCAGAAATGAGGCCTACAATACATGTTCATCTATGCATTGACATGTTGTTTTTTGTCTTCAGAGTGCACATCAGTGTTCAACAATGTACACATGCAATGTACATGTACATGTACATGTACATCATGTAAAAACTGAAGACTTTAGGCGAAATACATTAAGTCAGCAACTTATTAGTCCACATACAGTACTGTATTTTGTTGGGAGTGTGGGTGTGTGTAAATGTGTTCAGTACTGTACTGTACATGTACGTCTACATGTACAAGAAGGTTGGTAGTCATGAATAGGGGTGTGTGTTGATACAAGAATGCCTCTATTTACAGGCGCTCTAAGAATGAATACTGTAATGGGCCCAACATGCTGTGTACAGCCATGAGTCCCTTCACCATGCAACCCCCTGCCCTCAATGATGCTGATGAATGTGTACTGCATTTGTTCATGTATACACAAGTGCTCATGCTTTGTTGGTCACATGGTGGTCCAGTTGAGTGGGTTTTGCTCCAGGGCTAGCTGTGTGTGTGTGTGTGTGTGTGAGAGTACAGGCTGACTGTGGACACACATTGCAATGTTGTCCATGCCTGTGCATGCTTCTAGATGTGGCCTGCTGTGGGATTGATGCGCTCACAAACCACTGTCCATCGTCAGGCAATGATCGCCGGCAACGTGTTCGACCCGAGACCCCAGGTGCTCTGTTGAGCGGAGGTCATGCTTTCTGGAACAAGCCGATTCGTCGAGGGACCCCGTTGGCAGCGCTATATGTAACTCCCCCCACCTCCCCCCTCAATCCCCTCCTATACTCCCCCTCCCCTTCACTTCAGTGCACAACAGATTAAAGCCGCATTTAGACGGCAGCTACACGCGCCCAAACCCTGACTTCCCAAACCCCTTCTCTTCGCACTCTGGCCCCGGAACAATCACTGCCCGTCATCCGCTGAAATCAAAGCAAGCCTGTCACAGTGTCAGTGTCACATGGAGTAAGGCAGCTCTTGAGGTCCGGAACTCCTGGATTTCCCAGTAGTCTTGAGGTGCAATTGGCACATTATTTTTTTTCGGGGGGGGGGAGGGAAAGGGGTTGCGAGCAAAGATCCATCTCTCCATTAGCGGCTGTTGCATCAGGCCAGGCGGACTCCCAGAGGAAATCAGGCAAATTATACAGAGGTCAGTTTGGTATGAGTCCCCCTTTTGGTATCTTTTCCTTCTTTTTCCCCCCTCCCTCTGAGATTTGGTGCACATACCCTGTACCGGGTATGTACAGTACATGTACCGGTACGTATTCATACATGTGCATGTAGCTGGTCTGTGCACCAAACCCCACAGCTGGAGCAAGACAAATGACACAAATACTGTACATCTAGTTCATACAAGGACTGTACGGTACACACATACCGATTTATGTATCCTTGTGGAGACATTGCTTTGTTCTCCTGCACTATACAACTGCGTGATAAACAATGTTTTAAAAATGCTCCCATTTCAACCACATTCACTTTCCTGGGTAGAAATTTGGACCGGACGTATGTCCCATATATGTAACACTTTAATTTGCGACAGATTTCTTACCCATCACAATTTTCCCGTTTTTGAGTTATTTCCAAATATCAGTTTCGTGAAAACCTCGTGGAGACCTACCGGTATACACCTTTATATTTTCCCTGTGGAGACCTATTCAACCTATTAATCTTAGGTCTCCACAAGGCACTAGATTCGCACCCCTTTATTCTATTGATGTAGGCCTACATGTAGGCTGTATGAACCCATGTACATTCATGCTTTAGCGGCCATCAGCCTGGGAAAAGAAACATTGTTAACATGTTGTATAGGGCCTTTAAGAGAAGGAGTATGGCTCTGAAAAGAGCCAGTAACTCAACATTTTGGGTAGTGTATCCTGCCCTGTTGACTGAATTTATGCCGTCAGATTCAGTTCATTCCTTTGTATTTATGCCTAATTAATTAATTTCATTTTACTTAAAAATTCATTTCGAAAAATGGCAAAGAAAACTTTGACTAGACCAGGACTTGAACCCGAGACCTCTGTTTTTGCATACCAGCATTTTGTTACTCTCGTACCATCTGAGGTACATCCAGCCCTTGGATGGTTGAATGCTTCAGGCTGGTGCCCAGACCCCGGCAAAGACTAGTTGGCAATTTGGGTGGGCCACCGTCTAGTGGTGGGATAGCGCAGATGGTTCGAGCGCTGGAACACAAAACCATAGGTCTCAGGTTCAAGTCCCGGTCCAGTCAAAGCTTTCTTTGCCATTTTTCAAAATTGTAAAAAAAAACTCCCCAGTCATTTTTGTTTTACTTTATTTGTTTGACAATGAATAATTTCATTGTCCTTGCTACGTTTTTAGGGTTTATTCATTAATGCTAATAGACAAACACACGGACTGTTGTGCCGTCCAGGCAAACTGCACGAAAATAGGACTTAATGAAAGCGAAAGCAAATCAGCTGTGGTCATTGGGTTTCGGGGAAAACTGACAGATCTAAGTCATGCAGTAATTGCATGCTTAGGGATGCCTTTCATAAGCCCAGCCCCAGTGTATACATACTGTACACTCGCCTGACATATGAGAGGCTCGTGTTTCATTTAAAGAGGCTAGACCAGACCCATCCACGGGACGCAAGGTTCAGGCATGACACACAGAGCCCCCCCCCCTCCCCCTCTGTCATTGGTCACTCTGTCAGTCAGCCCACCTGTCCGGTCATCCATATGGAGCCCCCCCCCCCCCCCCAATGCCCGACCCTTTAAAAAAAAAAAAAATACATAGCTTTGACACTTACAGTGGGCCAGTAAAATAAAAGATAATGATTGAAAACAAGATCACTGATAATGTATAGTCATTGATAGATTGATATTTCTAAAATACCGAACTGTAAAGAAGGAGAATAATTATATGGCATAGAGTGGCTGTGTACATGGCCTTATGGGGGAGTGCTCTAAAAAGAGACAATTAAGAGTTACCGGTAGTCAACATTAGGCCCCTATATTCTTCGTGTACTCGGAGAGACCCATACCTGAAAGGGTTTCGCACTTTATGTCTTTGATGATTAAAAATGAGGACCATTCGTTCAAATGATGGTTCTTTTAGCCTTTCGAGAGGAGTCAGAGTGTAGGTGGCTAGTGAGAGCTAGCCGGAACAGCCCTGGCTGCACTGGAGACGCTTGACCCTCAACTAGATTAGGGAGACAGAGCTAGGCGCAGAGACGACCTGCAGTTTGGTTGATGAGATCAAGAAATGTGAAGAGTGACAGTTGGCGCAAAGCTGGGAGAGAGAGAGAGAGAGAGAAAGAGAGAGAGAGAGAGAGAGAGAGAGAGAGAAAAAGAGAAAGAGAGAGAGAGAGAGTGGCCGCTTTATTGACAGTTGCTGAGAGAGATGGGGGACGGGAGATGAGGATTGACAGAGAGAGAATGTGTGGGAGTGTAGCGAAAGAGAGGGGAAAACGGACCAATGAGGCCTGAGAATGGAAGATTGAAAGATACATAGGAATGAAGACATGATGAGCAAAGTGATTGGAGATATGGAGAGGTCCCTAGTGAGCCTGATGGTTTTGTTTTGTTGTTTTAGTGGGGGAGGGACTATTTGACACTGCTCCCAATGCCACAGAAATTACTCGATCTCTGGTCGGAACGTGATTCACGTGAGTCAATACAAGTCAAAAACAACTCACATTGCATCAAAGTGTAGTTTGTAATTCTGCTTTCGTAAGGGAGACCTTTCCTGCTTAGCAGATTTCTGTGCTTAGTTAAGCGGCTCTATGAAATTAGCCCCAGGTCAATTCATGGAAAGCTGAGACATAGATGGCCATTCACACTGTGCAAATGATCGCAATACGAAAAACCTGTCCAAACACAAACAACTCCTGACATGAAAAAATCATGACCTGATTGTGGTTAGCAAATGGTGGTCAAGAAGTAATACTGTAGGTTTGTGGTGCCACCATGCAAAATTGTCTTTTGTGAATATGTATGGTTCTGAAAAGGAACCGGAGAAAATCTTTTCAGAAGGTTCCACACATAACCAC
Organism: Luidia sarsii; assembly: GCA_949987565.1. Taxonomy (NCBI): domain Eukaryota; kingdom Metazoa; phylum Echinodermata; class Asteroidea; order Paxillosida; family Luidiidae; genus Luidia; species Luidia sarsii. The sequence goes on along the minus strand of OX465112.1, from coordinate 994,341 downwards.
AAAAGAGAATTTTGCATGGTGTTACCACAAACCTATTACTTCCCCTCTGCTATTCCCACCATAAAAAAACCTTCATCTCAATTGTGGTCAAATGGTGTATGTATTCTTGAGGACGGCCCATACAGGGAGACATACAAAACATGCGTGGTTCAAGTCAGTCATTGTGAGCAGTGCATCATGGGATTTAAAAAAAAGGTGATTTCTACGGAGCATTCCCACACTCACCGCATTGCAAATGAACTTGATTATTGAGAAAAGTCACACTTACAAAATAGTGGTTTCCAAATCACGATTCAAATCCCACTAATAGTCATGTCTATTGTGTCCAATTTGAATGGAGTATGAATGAATGGCAATTCAAGTCGTGATCAAAATAATCACATTTTTTGGGGGGACAGTAGGAATGGCCTTACGCCTAAGGGAGAAAGTACTCATGCTTATTTCATGATGTTGCCTTCTATGAGATGTGAATGATAAGGAGAAGGGCTGGTGTGTGCATTACTTACAAACGAGTTGTCAACCAGTCAGCCTTCATCAACCCGATGCAAAATGCTCCACCATGTACGTACTGTAAACCATCATTACAGCCCCAACACAACATTTGTCAAGGTCAAAGAATAGCATCCATAGGTTATCTGATCCAACATATGCATGAAATAGCACACCTTGTTTTGCGAAAATGCAGCATTCAACGCCGTACTGTTCCGAAAAATAGTTTAGATCTCGGTGAGACGTAAACGATTTATTTTGCTCTTTTCTCCCAAAATACAACATTTTAGGCAGAAATATTTCAGTGTGAGGTATCTACTATAACCGTCTTTAAACTGTATTCATGTAAATCTGTGAACATTTCTGTTTTTTGATCTTACCAATGTTGTGTAGGGGCTGTAAGTGGAGTGTTGGAGTATGGTGTGTGACCGCAGGTATAAGTGGTTGTTTTAGTCAGGATAGACTTCATGTCATCGATGGGAAGAGAATGAATGAATGGGTGTACCAGTACTCTGATTAATTCCATAAATCAGGGGTCCAACTTGTGATATTTGGTTGTCCCCACTGACATATGAAACCATTCAGCTTTCCTGCTAGTAAAATAGCAACTTATGGAACATACTGTTCATGTATTAACATACTGTGCAATCTACAAAGTGTTGTTATAATATTACATGCAGGCAAGCTGAATGGATGTATTGTAAGCGGGGGAACACTAAGATGTCACAAGTTGATTTATGGATGGATGGATGCATGGATGCATGGATGGATGGAAGGAGGGACAGATTAATCAATGTCTAAACTTATGAATAATCCACTTACATGAATGCATGAAAGAATGGATCAGTGAGTGAATGAATGGGCGATTGAGCCTAAGAATGGCTGGACGAGGTTGTGAATACGAGCTTTAATTAAATATTGAGTCCAGACCCTGGATATTATAATGTGCATGTACTTTGGCAAGAGAAGTTTGTATAGACTATATGTAAATGCTAATGACAGCTACATTTTAATGGTTTAATTCTCTTTAAATGAGAAGACATGGGAATTAGATATTGAATTGCATTGAATCAAGCATCAACAAAAAAAGACAGCATTCATCATACATTTACTAATAAAGAAAAACATAACAATTCCATTTTAAATTACAAATAATGGGCATCATCCCTGTACATCTCATGTGCCCGGTACATCCCATTCCATGTACACATGTACCTCAGTACATGGCTTAGTCTTCAGCTCCGGCTTCATCTCAGTTTATATCCAAATGCTGGAAACACAGTTTGAAGTTTGTCGATGAAGTTGAAGCTTTGGATTTGTTTTAAAAATGCAGTTTAACATTGAAAGACGAAGCCCCAATCCTCCCGTTTTCATGCCTTGTACAATGGACGAAAAGAAGAAAGACAAAGCCAGAGCCTTAGCCTAAGCCGGGGATTGGAAAAGGGCCCAGGATTTTGTAGTGTTCCTTCAAACATAAAATTCTCTGTGTGTTATCGTAGAATGAAGAAAGTCCCCCCTTTTTCAGGCTTTTCCGTTACTTCCCCAGTTCACTATAGAGTTCAAAGAGTGCTCCTTTTTATTCAGCTCCCTCACTGTCTGCTGACCATTAGTTTTGCCTGGGAAATTATTGACTGTCCACTAGCGTCCAGCCGTCACGGTTAATTTCAATTGGGTGTGGGTCGTTTTCGCATAAATTGCAAGCAGTGGGCACGCTCAGTCCTGGAGACGTGGACTTGCCTGTTCATTCGAGCAAGTCCATTTCTAAGTACTGGTTGAGTGACCATAATTGTATCACTTTAGTGTGGTTTTTTTTTTTTGGGGGGGGGATTGGGCAACTTTTTTTCATCTCCTTCTTGGCCAGTTTAGGAGTGAAATGTGGACTATTTAGATTGGTCGCACTTTCCTGATGATCATTAGTTTACCAAGTGGGCTCATTGCCATTGCTGATGAGATTTATTTTGTGCCGTAGACTAGTTGCATGTGCAGAGTGTGATGGAAGAGTCATGATCCCTTCACACATGCAGGCCGCGTTTACTTCTTCCTCCGTCTGTGCACAGATGGAAATCAAATTCCATGAGATGGGCAATTACTCCACGGGTGAATTTCACAAAGCAATTTGATGCACCGTAACTCGACTTAAGATGGATGACCCATCGTTAGTTGTGATAGGTCGTATGGTTTGTGTACATGGCTCATCGCCTTGCGATCGATCATAAGTTACGATGAGTTTGCTGAAACTGACCGCCGGCCTCATAATTATTTGGTATGCATGTACATGTATGTACAAAATTTACCTGCACTGTACCACAGTACATGACTACATGTAATTGCTTTTTTATTGGTTTACTTTAATTATTCTGTCTGTCCAGTGACAGCCAGTTTCATGGCTCATTAACTGTTTTTCATTCTGTGTACGTATTTATGGACATACAATGTACGTGTACATTAGGTTTACATTGTAGAATGATGTTCATCAGTGGTGTCAGTGAAACAGTGCCGAAGCTTAATCATGCCACATGGGAATTCATTGCACTACATGTATCTCAGTATCTGTACAAGTGTTGCAAGCGCTGTACTTTGCAGTTATTAGTTTTCGTTGACATTTGAAATTTGTAATGAACATTGGCACACAATGTCAACATAAGGCCGACAGTAGTTCAGGTATGGCACACATATATTGTACATGGGTAATTCCATAAAACAGGGGTCCAACTTGTGACATTTTGGTGTCTTCACTTACTGTACATGTATGAAACCATTCAGATTTCCTCCATGAAACATTTCAACAATTTAATGAAACGTTCTGTCAATTAAAGATTATAATTACAATTGTATATTGTTCTTGTACATGTATAGGATACAGTACTGTTCAATCTACAAAGTGGTATATTAAATTGTAATAGTATTACATACAGGAAAGCTGAATGGTTTCATCAGGGCCATTCCCACTACACCAAATAAACGCGATTATTTGGATCGCGATTTGAATCGTGATTCAAACTCCACTCTTTTTGCGTGTGGGGACACAGTAAATGCGATTATTAGTGGGATTTGAATCGCGATTCGGACTCCACTAAGAGTGAGACTTTTTCAAATAATCGTGTTTATTTGCGACGTGATGTGTGTTGGAACGCTCCGCTCAAATCGCACCGGTTTTTTTTTTAAGCCCACGATGCATTGCGTAAGCATGGCATTTCCTGCCAGCAGCTTACTGCCAGGAAGTGCAGCACAGGGTTTGTTTACTTCCGTCAGCGAGTCCCGCGAGTCCCGCCATTCCCGCTTGCGCAGCGAGACCACATGCTAACCGCAATCAGCTCACGTTTATTTGCGACGCGATTATTTGGCCTGTGTGAACACGGAAAAAAAACACCCGGTTTTTGAATCGCGATTATTTTCGTAGTGGGAACGGCCCTATAGTAAGTGGTGACACCAAGATGTGACAAGTTTGACCCCTGATTGATGAAATTACCCACATGCACAGTGTATTCACACATGTACACACGTACAGTACGTGTTCTGTCCATTCTAGACGTGTGCATTTGTGCTGTATAAATGTGCCTCACAGAGTTGAAGTTCAACCTTGATAACATGCCTTGTCATGTTGCTAACCTTGACCAGTACGTACGTGTTTTTGTTGCATTTCTTCCGTACCAATTCAACTGGACACAATGGGGGGGGGGGTACTCTCTGTTAATTTCATCAGCAATCAAAATCACTCTTCATAAAAGGTGAAATTTTACGCATGCATGTACCTTATTTTTCTGGGAGAATGCATTTGAAAGAATTACAGTTTTAAACAAATATGGGAAGATATGTGCATGTACATGTTCAGAAGTATTTGATGGAATGTATTCAGGAAAACTCACTTTCCTTAAAGGAAAGTGTTGAGGCATTTGAAGAACTGTTCTCTTTCGGTTTCAAAGTTTTCTTTTTCCATTTTTCAATTAAAAAAACAAGTTCCCAGTCAGGGTTATTTTTACTTTTGTTGATAGACATTTGAATTCAATTTCATTAAAATATTTTATATTGAAACAGAAAAACAAAGTATTTATGTTGAATGGCAATTTCAATGTATGTTTATGCTTGAAAGCCCTTAAATCTCTGAAATAGTTGAACAAAAACAACCACCAAAAAAACCGACATTGGTCTACGGTAATCTACCGTGCCTAAATTTAGTATTCATGTAACCGAGCTGTTATTGTTGAAGGAGCTTGGGTCACTTTGTTAATGATTGATGTTTGAGTCATAACTACCCCTATGATGGCCCATAGTGCGTGGGCATGCATACACTCAACTAGAAATAAATGAGTATGTGTGTAAATACTAAAGTACAGAAGTAATGTATAGTACAGAGTACAATGAAATATTTAGATGGGTTAGTTGAAGATCCATGCATAGGCTATGCTGGGGTGCACTCCACATGTACAACTGCACACTGGACATGCACAAGTAAGTCTGTCATTTACCTACTGTAATCATTCAGCCCTTGATTGCAAAGTCTAATTTGGTTGTAGTATTGGGGGATTTAGCCTCAGGGATCTGTCTAAGGTCAAGGGTGAAACTTGGAAAGCTGTGTCTCCATATTGTATACATGTACATGACTATAAGATGGAGATTGTGCAGTAAAACTTTGTATTTGTATGTGTGGAACACACATGCCTTATCATTGGGCATGCAAGCACTGTTGCATGCTGAACTCAAACCATAATCTGGACTGAATGCAAAGTGGAAATATTTTGGTCAGAAATTGAGGTTTTAGTGAAAATGAAATAGGGAAGGGGTGTCGCAATGTAGCTATCGAACAATTCTAGAAACTGGTCTACACTTTGCATTCATGTGCGTAAATGTGTGTCAGATTATGTCCATGACTCCACGTATATATCGTTTCGATTACATTCTGTGGTTGAGACAGAAAGAGAGAGAGATAGAGACGGAGGTTTTATTGCCACCCAGGACACATGAAAAATTCCAGGAACATCAGTAACCAAATTCCAGCGCTATGTTTTCTGATGTCAGGGCAGGTAAGGGATAGCCTGATATCTGTTTTCAATCTCCCAAGGGAAGTGTTCTGTTGGTTGTGGAGTGAGCGTGGCAGCTAGGATTTCAGTTTAACTGAGACCTAAACTGGGCCCCACATGGATGAGATGATGTGCAAAAGGTCAGTGGGTGGTGGTGGTGTGGTAGATTGTGATGAAAAGACAATGTTCACCCATATCCTTGTCTGATGTACTGATACTGCTGATAACAGTCGGTCCCGAAGTGAAATTAGCCTCTTTTTTTGGGGGGGGGGGAGGGGGTTAAACGATGGATTCTTTGTGGCCTCGAATTTTTTTTGGTGAGGACGTTATCAAGATATTTCTGACCCCAAACAAGATAATGAAACCCATAACAATATATTTAACTTAATAAGTACTGTAGTGTAAGTCCTGCAAAAACTTCATACTCAAAGCAATTGTTGTCCCCACTTTTTATCTAACAACAGTGGTGGTGTTTTTTTGTTTTAAATGCTGTTTTTTGGTGTTTTTTTTTCAATATGCCTATTTTAGTGAAATATTTAGGCCTAAGGGAAACAGAACTGGAAATAATATTTATTTATGTCCTTGGACACTTGAGTGAGAAATGACCAGGAGTTAGTGATATATGAATAAGGATTCAGGAGTATTGTTTGGATGTTATTCTGCTCTGTTGAAGTCCTTGGAAAAACAAGTGAACAAACAAGCAAGCAAGCAAGCAAGCTAGCTAGCAAGCAAGCAAGCTAGCTAGCAAGCAAGCAAGCATGCAAGCTAGCTAGCTAGCTAGCATTGCAAGCACGCATGCAAGCAAGCAAGCAAGCAAGCAAGCAAGCAAGCTAGCAAGCAAGCAAGCAAGCAAGCAAGCTAGCAAGCAAGCAAGCAAGCAAGCTAGCTAGCTAGCTAGCATTGTAGCCAGCAAGCAAGCAAGCACACATGCAAACAAGCGAGCAAGCAAGCAAGCAAGCATAAAACTGTGGAAATAATAGAGAATTTGGTACACTGTACAGTACATGTACAACATCACTCACTGCTTAATACATGGCTGTACAAATGCATACAATAACTGGCCATCCCTTCTGGTTTTGTATGTCCATTGTACATGTATGCTGTACTGTACATTGCCTGCTTCAGGTCAAGGCCACAAGTGTGGAGGACCCAGCACCTGACTGAAAAGGACATTATGCAGCATGCCCATTGGCCTGAGCTGCCATGAAGAACCATCCATGCGCCCTCAACCCCCCCCCCCCCACCACCCAACCCTCAGCACCCCCCCCCCACTCCCCCTCTGCATCTCCCCCCTCTCCCACACTGCAGTACCACACCCCCTCTCTCCCAATCCACCCTCATTTGCCTGGGAGTGTAGTTTTGAGTGCACAGTGCTGTGAACCACACTTGTTGGGGGAGAGAGAGGGAGAGAGAGGGGGAGAGAGAGAGAGAGGTAGAGAGAAAGAGAGAGAGAGAGAGAGAGAGAGAGCGGAGAGAGAGAGAGAGAGAGAGAGAGGGGGGGGGGGGCGAGAGAGAGAGAGGGGGGGGGGAGAGAGGGAGAGGGAGAGAGAGAGGGGGGTTAGAAAGACAGAAAGAGAGGTAGAAAAGAGAGAAAGAGAGGTAGAAAGAGAGAAAGAGAGGTAGAGAGAGAGAAAGAGAGGTAGAGAGAGAAAGAGAGGTAGAGAGAGAGAGAAAGAGAGGTAGAGAGAGAAAGAGAGGTAGAGAGAGAGAGAAATAGAGGTAGAGAGAGAAAGAGAGGTAGAGAGAGAGGTAGAGAGGTAGAGAGAGAGAAAGAGAGGTAGAGAGAGAGAAAGAGAGGTAGAAAGAGAGAAAGAGAGGTAGAGAGAGAGAAAGAGAAGTAGAGAGGGAAAAAGAGAGAAAGAGAGGTAGAGAGAGAGAAAGAGAGGTAGAGAGAGAAAGAGGTAGAGAGAGAGAAAGAGAGGTAGAGAGAGAGAAGGGAATGTACCGTACTCATTTGTTATGCTAGTATATGGACATGCATCAATGATGTGGGTGACCCTAACCACAATTAATCATGGGGAGAGTGTACAGCACAGCCTGCCTGACCAGCCTGCGCTACTAGCACCTAATGGCTCTCTTTCCTTCACTGATGTGCACCTGCAAATGTAATCTAACACAAAGAGGGGGGGGGGGAGGTTGGTTTTCCCTATGGACAGGCGAAAGGAAATTAATATGAGACAACATAGCACGATGACTCCAGCACGTTTTTTCCCCCTCACCAGAACAAAGACATTAGCTATGTGTCCATTTGGGGGAATATATTTTTATTACTATTTTTTGGGGGGTGGGGGGCAGAGGAGTGGTGGTCAGTGGTAATTATATTGATTTATTTATTTAAGTTCACTATTTCCTGACCAATTGACGCATTTTCAAGCAGGAAGTCAATTTCAATTTAGGTATGTTTGGCCTTTTTGTTTCTCCTTTTCTTTTTTATACCAAGTGGTGCAGTATTATAAATTTATTTATTTATTAATCAAAGAAGTTGGATGGTAATGAAATTGTTTTGTTTGAAATGAACAAAATATATAGAGAACATGTAAATGGGCATGAATGCGTGTAAAGAAAATTAACTATTTTTTTGTATAGTCCATATATTTCAATCAAAGATGTGTGGGATTTAAGGGTACATACACTGTACATATCAAGTACAAGTACATGCATCTGCATCTACGGTTCATAAAGAAATGAAAATGAAATGAGGAAGGGTGCTGCAATGTCGAAATTGGTATTATGGAACATTTGTTTGAAACAAAGAGTGATGTACATGTACATGTAGCCCCCTGTTCATGCATGTGTACGTGTAACAGCATTAGGTACATATTGTCAGCTTCCCCGCCATCAGACGCCACGACCGCCGACCCACCACGGACTGGGCCGCTAGTGGACGCCAGAATCGCGCGCCAAACCGCACGATCACTATTACGACGTCCGCAAACCGGTACACAGGAACCGGCGAAGCGGACATAAACAGACGCCGCAGCGCGCATTCTTCAGTTGCCTGATGAAGGTTAGCAGTTAGCAACCGAAACGTCGCCACCAGCAACGACACATCGCGTGACTTTGATCACCCTTTCCACTTTTCAATTTGATGTATTGTAGGTTTGAAGCTGTAAATTTTATGTAACATCACTCATTTCAAAACAAAATTCCTTAATACCCATTTCTGTGGAACCGGTCACATAATGTAGGTTGGCGTCTTGAGGTTCAATCCCGTTCAAGGAACTGTTTCATTCCTTTCCCGATCCCGACTTGATTCGTTGGGCAGTTCGTTGGTCCCGTGAGGAAGGACGTGGGAGGGGGGAAGGGATGGGTGAATCATTGGATCCGTCTTTTGAAAAACAGAGGAAGGGTAGAAACCGAAAAATGGAAACTCAATTTAGGGGGTTTTGCGCCCCAACATGGATGTTGTAAGTACTGTAAGCCGTCCTCCCCACCCACCTCCCCCTCCCCCCCCACCCACCCCCCTCCTCCACCCTCCCCCAGGGCCACGTCATCTGACTTACAGATTCTGCAGGCCCTGTTGACTCTTTTGCCTCGGTTACCATGGTGAAAGATTGGGATGGCATCCCCGAGGTAGTGGGGAGGGGAGAGTCCGAGAGCTTGGCAATTTGCCAAGGTAATGTTCGAGGGAGTAAAGGGGGAGGGGGCGGAGAGTAGGAGATGGGACAGGTGCCCCATTTCTTATAACCCGCCCCAGTTTGACTAAGCAGTCACTCGTGGGTGACTTATAAATCACGGGCTACTCACACTCATGCTAAAGAAACTTTTAAAACACCGTGTAGCAGTAAAATTGTCACATATAAAATGTGCTTTCAAAAGACTTCCCTTCAGGTCCTTCTAAGTAGGCCAAAATATCAAAAACATCTCTTTTAAGGGAGATGGATTCAGATACCCCCCCCCCCTCTTAAAATCCAAGTTTGTAAAATAAGAATCATGGAAAGTGACCATGGATCTTAATATTATAGGACTTGAGTGATAGCACTAGTGCACTGACCCCTCAATCCATTGACCTTGGGTTCAGGTCTTGCCTCTGATCAGTGAAAGATGGAGAATCTCACAGGATGGTAAATTGAATCACTTTAGAGAAAATTGTCACTCGATATGTACTGTACATCATAAGAAAAGCAGTACCACAACCAGACAAAGTCGTGTTTGTCAAGTGCAATCGGTAGTTTAATAGAGCTCTTGCTCGTTCATCTTGTCTCATATTCGGAAAAAAATGATGTGACAGGCATACAGAGATACACGAACTAGTACTGCACTGCTGTTGGATGGCAACGATCTGTATTACGTACTCATACAGTGCATGAAGTCACGGACCTGGATTCCCTACATTCACTTTGGGTATTGATCAGTTGATAAACACTGAAGGGCCCTCGTTTCAGTTCCAGGAAGGTGCATGCCCCTCACGGGCAGGTTGGCGTTGCATGCTTGCATCCTGTGCATGTGTGCGCGTACCTCACCCCAGTTATGACGCACTTGGTACAGTCAACCTGGGGGGGGGGGGGAGGGAGTAGGGGGAGGAGGTGACATGCGCTGCGTTTTCTGGAGGCCGCTCCAGCTTGTCAGCTTCCATCGCATTTACTGTGGAATGAATGTGTAGGGCCTGTAGCAGGTGGCCTGCCAGAGAGCCATCAAGGGGGATGGCCTTGTGTACTTGGGCCATGGGGAGGATTGAGAGGGAGGGGTGAGAGGGAGGATTGAGAGAGAGGGGTGAGAGGGAGGGGTGAGAGGGAGGATTGAGAGGGAGGGGTGAGAGGGAGGGGTGAGAGGGAGGATTGAGAGGGAGGGGTGAGAGGGAGGGGTGAGAGGGAGGGGTGGGAGGGAGGGGTGGGAGGGAGGGGTGAGAGGGAGGGGTGAGAGGGAGGATTGAGAGGGAGGGGTGAGAGGGAGGGGTGAGAGGGAGGGGTGAGAGGGAGGGGTGAGAGGGAGGGGTGAGAGGGAGGGGTGAGAGGGAGGGGTGAGAGGGAGGATTGAGAGGGAGGGGTGAGAGGGAGGATTGAGAGGGAGGGGTGAGAGGGAGGGGTGAGAGGGAGGGTTGAGAGGGAGAGGTGAGAGAGAGGGGTGAGAGGGAGGAGTGAGAGGGAGGGGTGAGAGGGAGGGGTGGGAGGGAGGGGTGGGAGGGAGGGGTGAGAGAGAGGGGTGAGAGGGAGGATTGAGAGGGAGGGGTGAGAGGGAGGGGTGAGAGGGAGGGGTGAGAGGGAGGATTGAGAGGGAGGGGTGAGAGGGAGGGGTGAGAGGGAGGGGTGGGAGGGAGGGGTGGGAGGGAGGGGTGAGAGGGAGGGGTGAGAGGGAGGGGTGAGAGAGAGGGGTGAGAGGGAGGGGTGAGAGGGAGGGGTGAGAGGGAGGGGTTAGAGGGAGGGGTGAGAGGGAGGGGTGAAAGGGAGGGGTAAGAGGGAGGGGTGAAAGGGAGAGGTGAGAGAGAGGGGTGAGAGGAAAGGGTGGGAGGGAGGGGTGGGAGGGAGGGGTGAGAGGGAGGGGTGAGAGGGAGGATTGAGAGGGAGGGGTGAGAGGGAGGGGTGAGAGGGAGGGGTGAGAGGGAGGGGTGAGAGGGAGGGGTGAGAGGGAGGGGTGAGAGGGAGGGTGAGAGGGAGGATTGAGAGGAGGGGTGAGAGGGAGGATTGAGAGGGAGGGGTGAGAGGGAGGGGTGAGAGGGAGGGTTGAGAGGGAGAGGTGAGAGAGAGGGGTGAGAGGGAGGAGTGAGAGGGAGGGGTGAGAGGGAGGGGTGGGAGGGAGGGGTGGGAGGGAGGGGTGAGAGAGAGGGGTGAGAGGGAGGATTGAGAGGGAGGGGTGAGAGGAGGGGTGAGAGGGAGGGTGAGAGGGAGGATTGAGAGGGAGGGGTGAGAGGGAGGGGTGAGAGGGAGGGGTGGGAGGGAGGGGTGGGAGGGAGGGGTGAGAGGGAGGGGTGAGAGGGAGGGGTGAGAGAGAGGGGTGAGAGGGAGGGGTGAGAGGGAGGGGTGAGAGGGAGGGTTAGAGGGAGGGGTGAGAGGGAGGGGTGAAAGGGAGGGGTAAGAGGGAGGGGTGAAAGGGAGAGGTGAGAGGGAGGGGTGAGAGGGAGGATTGAGAGGGAGGGGTGAGAGGGAGGGGTGAGAGGGAGGGGTGAGAGGGAGGGGTGAGAGGGAGGGGTGAGAGAGAGGGGTGAGAGGGAGGGGTGAGAGGGAGGGGTGAGAGGGAGGGGTGAGAGGGAGGGGTGAGAGGGAGGGGTGAGAGGGAGGGGTGAGAGGGAGGGGTGAGAGGGAGGGGTGAGAGAGAGGGGTGAGAGGGAGGGGTGAGAGGGAGGGGTGAGAGGGAGGGGTGAGAGAGAGGGGTGAGAGGGAGGGGTGAGAGAGAGTGGTGAGAGGGAGGGGTGAGAGGGAGGGGTGAGAGGGAGGGGTGAGAGAGAGGGGTGAGAGGGAGGGGTGAGAGGGAGGGATGAGAGAGAGGGGTGAGAGGGAGGGGTGAGAGGGAGGGGTGAGAGGGAGGGGTGAGAGGGAGGGGTGAGAGAGAGGGGTGAGAGGGAGGGGTGAGAGGGAGAGGGAGCCGCACAATGGCAGTGCCTTTGTGTGACCGCCTTTCTGACATGATGCATCCGATCCATCATATTACCATTCAGTGCGCTCTATGCTGGTTGTGGGTACAATATCTCGGGGCGAATCATATCTCATATTTGTTCTCCCTCTCATCAGTATGGCCTGAGGCTTCTGCCAATGAGGCCTCTCCTATCGGACCCCTTCCCGCTCTGACCCCGTTTTACAAGAGTGCCTGATGTCAACAACCTCTCACCCTCTCTGTATCCCCCACCTGCTGCTAATGCACCTCCTATCCATTCAACCCCATCATTTATACCCCCTCCTCTCACCCGGTGGCTCTCATCCCTCCACTCTATTGCCCAGTGCCTAAATCACCAACCCCTACTCTGATCACCACCCCTCTCTCAGTCCACCCTGCATCTCCCCTTCACACAGCCTCACCCTCCACCCGCCCCTCTCATTTCTCCTATCCACCCCTCTCATTTATCCTATCCACCCCTCTCATTTATCCTATCCACCCCTCTCATTTATCCCATCCACCCCTCTCATGTATCCTATCCACCCCTCTCATTTATCCTATCCACCCCTCTCATTTATCCTATCCACCCCTCTCATTTCTCCTATCCACCCCTCTCATTTATCCTATCCACCCCTCTCATTTCTCCTATCCACCCCTCTCATTTATCCTATCCACCCCTCTCATTTATCCTATCCACCCCTCTCATTTATCCTATCCACCCCTCTCATTTATCCTATCCACCCCCCATCCACCCTCTACAAACCCTCCATGGCTTCACCCTACAACCCCTCTGCCACCCCCACCAACTGCCCATCCTGGCTCTGGCACTGGCTAGGGCTCTGGCTAGGGCTCTGGCTAGGGCACTGGCTAGGGCTCTGGCTAGGGCTCTGGCTAGGGCTCTGGCTAGGGCTCTGGCTAGGGCTCTTGCTAGGGCTCTGGCTAGTGCTCTGGCTAGGGCTCTGGCCAGGGCTCTGGCTAGGTCACTGGCTAGGGCGCTGGCTAGGGCGCTGGCTAGGGCTCTGGCTAGGGCTCTGGCTTGGGCTCTGGCTTGGGCTATAGCTATGGCTCTGGCTTTGGCTCAAGCTCAAGTTTGGGCTCTGGTCCAGGCTCAAGCTTATGCTGTATCAGTTTACAGATCAGTTAACATGTACAATTTAGTAAGTACTGCATCTTTTTTATTTTGGCATTGTTCTGAAGCCGCCTCAAAATGGCAGTCCTCAAAGCCCATATCCTAATCACAAGTGTAATCTGTTTTTCTCATTAATTGACCATCAACGTTTAAGACCACCCTCCCTATGTCCGAGCTTGGGGCTTGGCCTATCCTGAAGTCATTATTAAGGAAATAGGGAATAAGGAAAGGTCCCCCATCCTCCCCTGTCCTTCGGGCTATTGTTGAGTGTACAGTACAATTGTACATGTTTGTTTTAATAGCTCTATGATGTGCATTATCCATGCACATTTAGTCAACTGGTCATTCATTTGATCACTGGTCATTGTTGGTGCAGCCGGGGTGCCTGTGATTACCATGGGGGCTCTTGGCAAGTTAATTAGAGTGAAGGTCTAGTGTGTAGTGGTGCCACTTGACTGAAAGGCATGGTGCAGTACATGTATGGTTAAATTCAGTCACTAGTATGGTACCCATTGTTAATGCATGGTGCACTCATAAAGAACATTATGATAATTGACATGGGCTTGTGCATTTACAAATGTAGATCCAATGTATTTAGATTATTATAATGAAGCTTATTGGGGGTTTTTTAAATCCAAAATTACAAGCTGGCCTTATGTTTCAATCCTAGCAGGACCTTTCTGATGCTCACTTTTTTGGTCATTTTAGTCAGTGAACGGTTTGCAACATGTTCGCATATTATTGCTGTAGTCAGTTCGTTTGTTCGTTCCTTTATTTGAGAAAGGGATTGTAGGATTGTGCAAACACAAGGAATTGAGTCCAATTTGCCCTTGAAATAATTCTGTACCTTCGCTGACCTTTACAACCTGATAGCTGGACTTTGACCGAATGAACCATTTTATTCAAATTTTCATGTATATATTGTTCTCCGCCACCACCACCACTCTTTGTGTGTAATCTATGGATGTTGTTCATGTTATTGTATTTTGCGACTCTGGTCTCGGGTCATTGCATTAATTAATAATATTCAGAACTACTGCACTGGTCAAATGTACTTTACTTTATGGCTATCCCTTCAAAGGTTTGGGGTATTCTTTTTTTATGTACTTCTTTACTTGTGGTTTTCCCTTTTTTATGGTGGAAAACATCTTGGTTCCACTTTGTTGAAAGCAAGAACTTACTACCACTTTCTCTTTGATATATGTATCGCCCTCTCTCTCCCTCTCCTCATTTTACCTCCCCAGTCCCCTCCCTCTCTTTCTCTTCCTCTGTCCGTCTCTCTTTTCTCTCTTTCTTTCTCTCTTTCTTTCTCTCTTTCTTTCTTTCTCTCTCTCTCTCTCCCCTCTCTCTCTCTCCCTATCTCTCTCCCCCTCTTTCTCACCCTCTTGCTCTTTCTCTCTTCTCTCTCTCCCTCTCTCTCTATCTTTATCCCTCCCTCTCTCTCTACCCCTCTTGCTCTCTATCTCCCTCTTTCCCCCTATCTCTCTCCCTCCCTCTCTCTCTCTCCCCCTCTTTCTCTCATCCTCTTGCTCTTTCTTTCTCTCTCTCCCTACCTGTATCCCTCCCTCTTTCTCTACCCCTCTTGCTCTCTCTCTCCCTCTCCTCTCTCTCTCTCTCTCTCTCTCTCTCTCTCTCTCTCTCTCTCTCTCTCCCCCTCTTTCTCTCTATCTCTCTCTATCTCTCCCCCCCCTCTCTCTCTCTCTCTCTTGCTCTCTCTCTCTCTTGCTCTCTTCTTCAACCGTTCTCCTGCCCTCCCTCTCCCATCCTGTCAAGTCACGGACAAAATATGACCCTTACTAGCACAGAGTAATGCTGCAGGGTCAAATGCACAAAGGACCAGGGGTATTTGGTGAAGCTAGGGCACATTGCATGACAAAGACATTAGGCACAGGGGAATGGAGAGCGAACGAGAGAGACAGAGAAAAGGGGGTGGTGGTCCCAGTGCACACCATTGGCCTGCTAGTAAGCGATCATATATTAATAGTTCTCATAGTGACCTCGGGAAGGGGGAGGGGGGTACTAGAGAGGGAGTTGCTGAGAGAATGAGTAGAGGTCAGTTTGGAAACTGCCATCGGATACGTCCAAGTGTATGCAGTTCAAGCGCATGTACTATGTACGTGTATGTTTTCAACAAGGGTCAGAGCTGTGTGATAGCAGGTCCACCTCTCAAGTCATAGAGCCCAAAGTCCATTCCCCATTGGACAACAGGCATTGGGGGGGGTGTCAGGCTGCTGTGGTAATAGGAAGGAACGCTCTGACCGCAGCGTACATGTACTTGACCTGAGCCCGAACATGCAATGTGCGGATGGGCTCATGTACAAAGCTTAGCTGCAGTGGTGATGGGAAGGGGAAGGGGAGGGGGGGGGGGAGTGTTATGAACCGACAACGGGAACAACTGCTCAGGGGCTTGCTGGGCTGTGTGTACACAGCAGCGTTGGTTAGAGGCAGCAGCAGTGAGCATTACACAGCACAGGGTGGGCTCACAGAAACAGGTAATGTGAACTTGGGTTTGGGTGCGTGCGTGGGGGTGCGTGTGTGCGTGTGTGTTAGGGGGGATAGGAGGGGGTTTTGGGGAAGGGTGGACATTGCACAGGGTGAAGCTCATTAACATTTCAAACTGACCAGGGCCAAGGTGTACGCGTGTATGTGCAGTCTACATGTGCATGTGCAAAGGGAGATGTCCAGCGGAAACCCCCAGTATGATAAGTATCAGGTGCTGTGTGCATGTATTGTAAAGTGCTGCTATTTATCATAATTATTCTCACATGATTATTCTCTCAGTACAACTGCAGTTGGAATGAGAGTGATGGGTTCTTGTGGGCATCAGCGCCGTATTATCGCGCTTTATTCTCTGCGCTTTATCCTGTGCGCCTTCATATTGTCGTATCCGACCTGTGTGTCCTCTGCTCTGTCCGTGCCGCTGGCTTCAGGCTGGTCTAAAGCTCTTGGCTAATTCTTAGGGAACTGGGGTCGAGCAGATTGCAGTGGAATTTGGAAATCATCCCATCTGGAAAGACGTATTAAATTTAAACAAATCACCAGCAAATCTGTTCAGCTCTCATGTTAATACTGTAATATTGATAACTAGCAGAATACTGCTGCCCTTTGATTTACCATTTCAAACCCCCCCCCCCCTTGAAGAAAATCCCAAACGCCAGTTATTTTTTTACTGAATGAAAATGGATAGATTAACTTAGGATAGATATCATACTAGATAGGCCTACAACATGGAAGCATATCAAAAGACTGCTGTTGAAATTTGAATGTTTGCATGAACTTGAATGTTATCTCATGAATGAAGGCCAAACATCAGGGGGTTGTTTTGTTTTGTTTTATATTCCAAAAACAATGTATATGAGGTATATGTACATAATGTGTACATGTGCTGTTATTTTTACTACAAAGCACTACATTGTACATGTGTATATTCCATATACATGTACCGGTACTGTAGCATACTGTACACATTTCGAAATACGTGTATTATGAAGATGTATGTCTTTCCATCAGTACAGTTCTCTCTATGTGCCAACAACATCTGTTTACTATACCTAATGTCTTCTGAACTCTTCTCCCTTTAATCTGCATTTCCTTGGAACCCCAGTACATGTATTTCACCATAATGTTTACAATCATGTACGGTACATGTATATGTACATGTATGTCCCTATGTCCTTCTTTGAATGTCCAATCTTCAAAGCCACTACTGCTCTTCTGGTTCAACCTTATCATACTCAAGTGTCTTTCGGGCTTGTTGATGGCGGCACGGAATTATGGGCAGTTTCCACACACACAAAAGCATCCCAAAGTCCACCTGCACTATGGGCTGGAAGGGATTAGTAATAAAAATGCACAATGGAGAAATCATGTTGCCAAATTGACTTCTTGCTAGTTGAATGACCCGTCACTAACGCACACGATCACTTGCCTTCCTGCACGCACCCTTGGTGTTTGCCTAAACTTTGCGATTTCTCCGGCAATTGAACCGGGTACGGTATCTACAGTACATGTATGCATACGGTTCACTCTAGTGAGCTGTTGAATGGCAGGCCACTTCAATGCACCACGTGCTCTGGGAACGCACAGAGCGTTGGGTTGTAGTTTTTTTTCCCGTCCGCACATTCCCAACCCGCTCTCTTTCAACTGAAATGAGCCTTGCTTCCTACAAGCAGGTCAAAATCTTTGTGGGAATAATATCTCTTTGATACCGGTAGCTAAGGGGAATAGGGTTAATAGCTGATAGATCTCCCCTGCACAGGATCAAAACGCACTTTTCCCTGTCAGTGTCATCCTGAAAATGGAGGAAATATGTGTTTTTGGCACTTCATTGTCTGTACATGTATATAGTGACTTAACTGAATCCACGTAATTCTAAATCAAAACCGTCAGTATTGTTATTGGTATCGTATTGATTTCAACGAGATCCAAACAGCAATTTTAGAAGAAAAAAATTGGCAAAGAAAACTTTGACTGGACCGGGACTTGAACCCGAGACCTCTGACTTTTGCGTACCAGCGGTCTTAACACCCGTGATGTCCTGCTCTTAGGCAATGGCCATTCAAAATAGTCAGCTAGTCAGGGATCAAAGCAAACAAATTGCCGATTATTACACGTACAGAATGGCAGTTACATTTACATTTACTCTTTGATATAGGCCTACTGAAATGATACATGTACATGTAAACAAAAAAGTGTTGCCCCTCCCCCTAAACAAAAATGCATAATACTATGCAAACAAAATTTAAATAACATGGACAATGTCTTTGCAAATTTACAATGGACAACCTTAAAAATCATTCGAGGATGGTTTGTGGAGACACCATGTGAAAATATATCTTTACATGCATGTGTGGTACTGATTAGAACCGTTTGACTCACCGGTGAGTTGACCGGTTCTAATCAGAACCACACATGCGTTTTGGTCACGTGGTGTTACCACACACGACCATACATGCATGTACCGGTATGCCCACCATGAACAGCCTAAAATCGCATTAAGAATATCATGACAGGCCCCAGATTGGGTCTATCAGCGGAGTACATGAACACTGCTCTTGTACAGTGTACAATATACAGTAGGTATGAGGCAATAAGCATCGAGTGACTCACACATGTATGAACATGGAAAGTGCTTTTGCCTCTGCAGACTAGTTATGGGTACAACTGTCATGTACGGTACAGTAGGCCTGAGTCACATACATGTACATGTAATGTAACTTACAGGTATCAGGCACTAACATGGATCTATTGAGAGTAGTTTGAATGCAAGGGGTGAACAAGGATAATAACCTTGTGGTCTCATATTTCGCTGTGGGACTATTCAGTTGGAATTACTAGTTTTGCCACCCATGTACGTCATGAGAAGCTACCGTACCACAGTATACACTATTTTGGGCCAACACAATTTGCCTTCAAATGACATGCCCGGGTGAATTGAAGATTTGCATGGTAAACATGGTCAAACTAAAATAGCACAATGGGGTGACACTGTGTGTGTACAATCTTGTGCGACTGAGAAGAAACGGTAACTCAGTGGTCAATGGTCTTCATGATGCTTCATGCACTGTGTACTGTAGAATGCTGGCAGTGACACCATACATCGGGCCATTTCCACCGTCCAAATAATCACAATTTGAATCACGATTCAAATACTGGGTGGTTTTTTTTTTCGCTCGCGTTCACACAGGCCAAAAACTTACCTTTGAGAAAGGTCCTGTTAGGATCGAAACGTCAGGCCCACTAAAATTTAAGATTTGCATTTTGGTAATTTTAGTCAGTAAGCAGTTTGCAAGATTGTTGTATATCACTTTAGGCCAAAAACTTAATAACGCAATAAAGAGCGAGCCGATTGTGGTCAAATAGTTGGGTGTGTCCTTGAGGGTGGCCCACGCAGGGAGACATATAAATAAGCGCGGCACTTCCTGTCAGTCAGAGCATGAGCGGTGCATTGTGGGATTAAAAAAAAACCCGGTGCGATTCAGTTGAGGGTTCTCGCACACATCATGTTACAATTAAACAAGATTATTTGGGAAAGTCTGAATCACGATTCAAATCCCACTAGTAATCACATTTATTGCGTCCACACACAAAAAGTGGAGTTTGAATCATGATTCATGGAAACAGCCCTCATGCATTATAATCTCATGAGGGTGAGAGCGGCTCTGAGAAGAGTGTCACTCAACTTTTCTGGCAATGTGCAGTCTCCTGACGACGGGCAGAGTTACTGTACATGCGGTCGTCCGGTGCTTACAGTTCACCTTATGTATATGTAGTAATGTTACGTGTATTTTGATATCCTTGCATCTTTTAATGGGGTGGGTTTGAGATCCCTGTCAGATTTGTTCATGTAGTTTTATGATCAAATGCTCCTTTCTGGCTCATCCTCCCATTGCCCTTGGCCAAGATAACTATCTTGGGAATGCTGCCCTCTATAATGGACTGCATACATGCACATGTAGCTTGGACGGTAAGAGCGAAGGCAGAATGTTAAGCCATACGCTAAGCCAGAGGTCTCTGGTTCAAGCCTAGGGCCAATTTCACTATCGCTTTGTGATCATCGCAAACGCCAAATTCGATCGCTTAGTCTGAAATCCATCACATCTTAGGATTGGTGTACGATAGATTTCAGATCAATTTTGGCGTTTGTGATGATCGCAAAGCGATAGTGAAACCACCCCCTGGTCCAGTCCAAGTTTTCTTTGCCACTTTTTTATTGTTTTTTTTTATTTTTTTTATAAAGTTCCCAGTCAGATAATATCTGTTTGACATAAAATATGTTAGTCCTCACTGGGGCATGACAAAGGTTGGGGAGGGAAGGGGGGTGCTTCACTCAATACAAACTACCAGCACATTGCAAATGCTCATTAATATTTTTTTTACCTTTTTCTTGTTTTTTGGAGGGGGTTGGGTACTTAAAATATTGCCAATGTGTTATTGAAATCCTGGCAGGTGTTTACCTAACGCACATTGAATGGTGAGCACTGTATGGGAAGAGTCCATATTAACTTTATGATTTTTTTTGTTAGGAATGGCAGTGTAGGGATCTTTGCATATGCTGTCAAGTGAGAAGTACATGTATTCACTAATGAAGCTCAGTGAATGGGTTTTTGTGTTTTCTAAAGTATCAAAGATGTGCACACAAAGTATGGATTTTTTTATATGTAGGCCTATCTCTCTTCTTTTTGTTATCTAAACAACATTTTTCACTATCCTTTCTTTTGATGATTTACAAAAATGTTGCAAACTGCTTACTGACTAAAATTACCAAAATGTAAATCTTAAAATTTAGTGGGCCTGACGTTTCGATCCTAGCAGGACCTTTCTCAAAGGCAGAGTTTTTTTTTCTTCGAAAAAGCAATCCTTGTAGATATGCCAGATTTGCAACAATTGGTCATTTGCATTGGAATCAACCCTGGAGATGTACATGTATGGCAGTTAATGGTCAAATGCTTTTGACTGGCGCCCCCATCCTGGCAAAGACTAGTTGACTATTCTGGAAGGTCGCCATCTAAGGGCTGTACATCTCAGGTGGATGCAGTGGTGGTACATGTACATGTACATGTGCATACTGAAACATGTACTGTATGTTAGACCAGAGGTCCCTGGTTCAAGTCCCTCTCAAGTCAAATTTACTTCGCCATTTTCAAAACTTTTTTTCAAACATTTTCAGAACATTTGTGTAATATTTGTGTCCAAATTTTACAGTGGAGGGGGGGGGGGGGGGGGGGGCATGGGTTTACACCTAATAGCAACATTTGTTTTTTGAAAGTGAGAATTGTGGAAATCTTTGTGGGCAAAGTGTTGACAGTTTTCATGCCATAGCCATACATGAAAGAGCAAACGAATTTCATTTTGTCAAATTTTGGAAATTTTGGAAATTTTTGAAAACTCTCTCCTCAGCCAGTGTTAACTCTCCACCATAACAACTGTACATGTTCAAGAGTGGGTGTACATGTATAAATACATGTGTACACGTATGTGTGCTGTACACTGTACACATACGTGTACAACTGTACATGTACATGCACGTGTCTTAATCTGCAGGTACACATGTACGTTGTATCCTAGGATCAATTTAAACAATGCAGCAACAAAAAAATCAATGTAGTTTACCTTGGGAATATAATTTTTCAATCACCATTCATATGTTTCAGGGTCAGGCATGCCGACTGAAATTGCATAATTATACGATATTCAGAACGAACTTTGAGGGGGAAGATTACTGCAGAACGTAAAACAGGCATTTTGTGAAGCTAGATATTGTAGTAGTTAATGCCTGTTATATTACTTAAAGGTCCTATACGACATTGGTAAAAGTAAAAAGATTGCCACAGTTTGCGTGTTTAATTTAATGACCATCTAAATGACTGGACAGCTCGGATGACAAGAGCGCTGGTATGCAAGAACAGAGTTCTGGTTCAAGTCCCATTCCAGTCAAAGTTTTCTTTGTCGAAAATTGCTAAAAAAGGTGATTTCCAAACGGCCCAAAATGCAAGCTTTTTTCACGGAGTCGTCCAGTTGCAATTTGCAAGTAAAATCTCTGCGGTGTAGCCTTCTACTTGGAACTTGGAAAAGGCACCCCCCCCAAAAAAAAGGCCACAATCAAATGTGGTGAGCCTAAAAAGTTGTTGCACTGTGACTGTGTCATTCCTGAGGTCTTTGGAAGTTACTGTCGAAAAATATCCCCACTGGCCACTGCATCGCTGTATTCTCGTAATGGCGTGCAGCATGAAAAGAACGCTCACCTCAAATCTGAACGCATTCATCCGATCAGTGTCAATGCTCCAGACAAAAAAACATAACAAGCATAGCGTAACAAAAAATGAACATAGAGGAGTCACAAAGGCTGGTTACTTGAACATAGATTATAGATTTATACAGATCATTAAAAGTGTTTTTCTGTCATCTGGTTTTTCACAAAGCTCTCGACGGAACCTTTCTCATAGTTTGGTGGGTTTTTTTTTTCCTTCAAAAAATTAGGACGCCCTGACGTTTCGTTCGTAGCAGGACCTTTCTCACTCTACCTTAGAGAATGGTCCTGCTAGGATTGAAACGTCAGTCCTTCCTAATTGTTTATATTCACTTTTTGATTATTTTTTAGTCAGTAAGCAGTCATGGCTGTTTGCAACATGTTTGCATGTTGCTGTAGGTATCTTTAATTTTTCTTATTTATTTATTTATTTATTTATTTATTTATTTTTTGTTGGGGGGGGGGGGCTTTTGAAAAAGATGGTGCCGGAACTGAGAATACATTTTGGGTGGGACTTGTTTTGTGAGTTGCGACTTTAAGCCAGTGCGGTATGAACCGGCCTACATTCCGAGGGTCATGTGCAGTGAACATGCAGGCAAACCGGAAACAAGAAACCATGTAGTGATGTACAATCATGCACTTGCACTTGCTAATGTGCAGGCAGCACAGGAGGAATTGGCACAGGTGGGCAGCCAATGACAGGCTACCTACATGTATTACCACACTGTGCTTGGATTCTTGCCAATTGCTGGGGCATAGAGTGTGGTCGTGTATAGTCTCATTGTGCACATGAAACGTGCAAGAATACTGCTTGGGCCAACTGGATAAAAATCATGGGCGTGTGAATTTTGTGGGAAAAGAAGGGGGGGGGTCTGTCTTGTTTTTTTTTATTTCAGCACAAAACGGGCAGAACTCCTCCCATTGCTATGGAAGCACATCATTCCTTGCGATTCACAACCGAATGATTTCCCTCTAGAGATGTTTCAATTGAAAATGGACAACAACAACAAAAAATTGTGGAGGGGGACATTGCTCTTGGAAAGCTGGCCTACACAGTACAGGGCGCTGGAAGAAAAAGAATGCAAATCTTGTGCTTCTTGGAATTGGAGAATGGGAGAGAGAGAGAGAGAGTGAGTGAGAGAGAGAGATAGAGGGAGAGAGAGAGTGAGTGAGAGTGAGAGAGAGAGAGAGAGAGAGAGAGAGAGAGGAGAGAAAGAGAGAGAGAGAGAGAGAGTGAGAGAGAGAGAGAGTGAGAGGAAGAGAGAGAGAGTGAGAGGAAGAGAGAGAGAGAGAAAGAGTGAGAGAGAGAGAGAGAGAGAGTGAGAGAGAGAGAGAGTGAGAGGGAGAGAGAGAGTGAGAGAGAGAGAGAGAGTGAGAGAGAGAGAGAGAGAGAGAGAGGGGGAGAGAGAGAGTGAGAGGGAGAGAGAGGGAGAGAGAGAGAGAGAGAGTGAGAGGGAGAGAAGCCCATCCCACTATTATAATATATTATGATTGGCAGGAGGCCAGAATCTCCCTCCTGATGTTAAAACCGCATGTGCAGTAGAGAGGGCCTTGAAACTATGTTTTTGCTTTCCATCTCACATGTTTTGAAGAGAGTGAGAGGGGGAGAGGAATAAAGAGAAGAGAAGAGGAGAGAGAGAGGGAAGGAAGAGGGAGGGGAGGAGATGGAAAGGGATGGAATGGCTCAGTTGACTGACCGTCGGATTGTTTTGTAAAAAACAAATTTAATGCAACATAGGGGATATATAAGCACAATCTGAAGGCTGTTGCCTTTTTTTTTTACTTCAGCATCGGTTCATTGGCTGTAGATTGACCTCCATTATTTGCACCATTTTCTTTTTTTACTATAAAATGCTTTCATCATAGCTCTGCCTCTTTACCTTCCTGCATCCACATAATGCACATGTTTGTGACTATTGGCCAATGGGTAGGTCACCGCTGTGTGATTTGATTGCATGTTCACTGGTACATAACAATTCCATGCAATCCACTCTCTCTCTCTCTTTCTCCTACTCTATGCAACCCCGCTCCCCCCCACACACAAACACTAACTCCCTCTCCCCACCCCTACCACGTGAATACACAGTGTCCTTGCACAATCTCCCCCTCCCCCCCTGGAATATAATATATGAAAATGGCTGGGCACATTGGTGCGTGCGGGAGAGGGGGGTATCAAGTAACCTCCTCATATCCCCAGCCCATGATGAATGCGGCCCGCAACAATTGCTTTTATGAAGTCGTGAGCACCAATGGGCGGACCGTTGATACCATGTCACTGGCGATTCGGCCTCCTCTGCCCTCCCCTGCCCCCCACCCTCCCTCCACACACACATCAGTCAAGTCATTCATATATCAGCCAAGCACTGGCCATGGTCTAGCTCATTCACACGAGATGGACAGCCTCTCTCCGGCCGAATATTGTACAATGTGGAACACGCCTTGTTCTTGGTAACAGCGCATCTGGGTTGTGTGCATGTGTAGGGGACTACATTCTCTGCCATTCCAGTTATGCACTGTGGCAATACACTGGTATGTAATGCTTTCCTTTCCATTCTTGTACATGTACACTGTATCTCTCATCCCCTCTCCCATATCCATATTGGAATCCCACACGTGTGTGTAACAGTATACATGTTTATTTTTCAACTTGGAGTAGGGGGTTTTTTTTGGGGGGGGGAGTGGAGAATGTATTTTCCCCATGGATGTCATGTCACTTAACATCCTTTTTTCTTTCCTTTTATATCCCTCTCGCAATTGGTCAGTGTAACATTGTGCCTGCAGCACATATTGAGAGCGATGTTCTTGTTTGCGTCGCATAATCTATGTGGCTGCACATTGATGATGCGACGTGTGCTCTGCCCACCACACAGCTGTGCACATACGTACTTGTACGTGTACGCACTGCACAGGCGTGGGCAGTGGCTGCATTGAGCCCTGTGCACTGTACTGTACTCTCCAGTGGAGTAGCATAGCGCAGATGTTTGTGTGGGGAGCCGTGTTTTTTCTCCAGGGATTACCGGTGATACAGATAATATATTAATGTGTTGAACACACACTCTCTCTCCCTCTCTACATGTATCCCCTCTCTCTCTCTCTCTCTCTCTCTCTCTCTCTCTCTCTCTATCTCTCTCCCTTCATCTCATGAAACATAGTGGGAAAGACACTGCCATAGCTTTACATGATTGTGAATTTCTTGTGTGATTATGTCATTTGATATTAGATTAACAGTCGGGTATTTTTGTTGTTTGGGAGAGAGGGAATTTTGAGCTGTGACAAGCAGAATATGGAAAGGGCTTTAAAATTTGGCTCCTAAAGTTTGCTCATTTTCTCTGATTGGACAATTTTTTTCTGAAAATGCAACATAAACAGTACAGTGTTCAATGATTCCCATAACTTACTCAGACCATTAGAGCAAAATTCAAAAAGTGATTTTGCATTCCCCCCCCCATAAAAAGAGATTATTTTCATGTACAATTGTACAGTACTTTTCCTAAATGGTTTTACATATTTTTGATAATACTACTGCAGGTGCATCTTGTACTTTCCAAAAAGAAGTACACGTGTATACACTACACGTGCACAGATAGTTCGCAAAAAGTTGGGCACATCAATGGTACATGTACAGTACTTGGTACCAGCAAATCTGCAGGTTTTGTCATGCCCACGCACATACATACACCATTAACCAGTAGTAAATGTCCATTTCTTGGGAAATAATGTACATGCACATGTTGACACGTCAAATTAAATCAGGGGTTTTACTTTTAAGGAAGTGTTATTTGTCTTTAATATGTTTTTTATAGATTATTTTTGTCTTTGTTTTATCGGGGTTTTTTAGGCGCCAAAGATGAAGTTGAGAGAGGGTCACTGTCACTCTTTCATTTTTGGGGTCTGTAATGGCCATCAATAGGTTTTAATTGCAGGTCTGTTCAATACAGTTTATTGACGGAAAAATGGTAAATAAAATACAGTCAGAGCACCATTAGTGCATTGTGGGATTAAAAGAGAATAATGCAATTCAGCGGAGCTATCCTACACACATAAGGGCTGTTCCCACTACGAAAATAATCGCGATTTAAATCGCGATTCAAACAAACTTTTTTGGGGGGTCGTGTCCACACAGGCCAAAAAAACGCCAGCCGATTGTGGCTAGCAGTTGTGGTCAAATGGTGGGTGTGGCCTTGGGGTGGCCCATGCAGGGACCTTGAATCGCGATTCAAATGGTGATCCATTTTTTGGGAGGAGGAGGGGGGGGGGGACAGTGGAAAGTTTGAGACAGCACTAATGACTAGTAATGTGGATCTGACTTGACAGGAACACTCCACACAGTACAAGGAGAAAGTATAGAAAGTGCGGTGACTCAAGTTTCCCCTTGGACTGTTTAACTAAAGCATAGCAGGACCCCTGAACATTTGACCCTCCAGATGGGGGGGCGGGGGAGGAGGAAGGGGTCTCCATTTCTTAATTTCTTGGCAAAGTTTACCGATCAGCTGTCTGCATGTGCCTTCTGTAGGGTTGAATTAACAAGATGGGTCAGGTTTGACTGGACAAAAAATTATTCCAAGGGAGTAGGTCTAGTTGTTGATAAGCTGGTGATTTTTTTTCTCCTTCTCCTCTCAACTTCTCCTCTCGAACAAAACAAAAAATTGCGTGCAATGCCCGTCATGTAGCGAAGAAAAAAAAACCACCTCTATAATGCCAAAGCATCTATGATTATTCTGCAACCTTTGTGATGATTCTGATTCAGTTCATGCGCGGAACAGCAACAATGAGTCCAAAAGCAAAGAGTTTGTTTGCGGTGAGACCATGTGAAAGTATTAGGAACTCTTTTGTGAGTGAGTGTGGTTCTCAAAAGAACCGGAGGGTTTTACTCAACATTTCTGAAAAAAAGGTCTCTCCTGGATTTGCTGTGCTTGATTTCACGCTTGGCTTCCTTGTAGTTTGTGGGCTGTTGAAGTGATATACTGCCCTCGCGTGTGAGTCACGCGTTGTGTAAGAGTTCACAGTATGGGGTGAGGTGTTGACCTACATGTACATGTACTACCATGTACATGTACATGTATATGAACATGAACTTCCCACACAGTGGTATCAACCCTTGGTGAGAATGTTCAGTATGTGTAGTGTGATTGTCCTGTACAGAATGTGCATAGACGTGTAGGTATGCTGTACATATAGACCAGACTCCACATGTGGGCATGCACAGTGTACAGTTACTGCCACACTATTCATGTACAGTGTGTACATGTACATGTACATGTGCATATACAGGGAGAATTACAAATTGAAACCAGTAACTTATATACTGCACCATAGATTTTTGTACACGTATACATGTGTACTGTACTTCTAATAACTTTTCATCAAGCCATTTTTTTTTATAAAAGTGATGTAAATGTGAAATAAGAGTTGAATGTTTTCATGGTGAGAATAGCAGAAGAATGGGTTTGTGGCATTGCTACGCCTGAACATGTGCCCATTGTGCATGTACGGCAAAGTGTCGTGTGGGTGTACTGTGACGTGCGTGCTTTGTAAATGAACGTGTCCGCAGGTATGTAGTACTGAGTGCACATTGAACACTTTGAGCACTCTGTGCTGACCAGTATACCAATCTCAAAAGTAAGAGGGCCTGACGTTTGAGGTTCACAGTGCTAGAGACCCTAATGATGTAACAACCAGGGTTTCCTTCGGAATTTGGTCATGGAAAAACCAATCCCTGCCCTGTCCCCCCCCCCCAGTTCCCGGACGATGAAATACGCTGATGCTAATTGCATCGAGTACAAAAGGCCGCTTCAAGTGTCAGTGAGTTCGTCGACAGTGGACACCCACAATAGACATTTTCCCGTCTTGCTGGATGTGAATATTGGCGTTATTGCAGACCTCAAAAGGTCACCTAAGATCGGCGTTGCTGAGAAAACAACCTGGAGAGATCAAAATGGTTTTCAGCATTGCTACGCCTGAACATGTGCTCATTGTGCATGTACGGCAAAGTGTTGTGTGGGTGTACTGTGACGTGCGTGCATTGTAAATGAACGTGTCCGCAGGTATGTAGTCCTGAGTGCACATTGAACACACTGAGCACTCTGCACTGACCAGTACACCAAATAGGATTTAAAGGCCCAATACATCAGTTGGAAGATCGGAAAACATCGATGTTCACCGATTTCCTTCAAATTTACACAGTTTGTAGATGGTCATGAATCATTATAGAATCCTTATGTTGAAATGTTACGTTCTGGGTTGCTATACTTCCCGAGAAATCTTCAATCAAACATCGACAAATAGTTTAGTACTCGCAAGTCATAAACTATTTCTTACACTACAGAATGGTGCAAAAACCGTGACGTTTTGTTTACCTTTTTCTGCTTACTCAGATCACCATTTCAGCTAAATCCTTTGCAGGATTGCTTTTTTTGAAATGTTTAATGGTTTAACACACAAATTGTGGCAATCTGTTGACCTTTACCAATGTTGTACTGGGCCTTTAATGTGCTTTTTTTGTCTCAGATGTTTTTGTACTGCATCACTGGCCAATACATCACTTATTCAGGGCATTTGTATGCCCACTGCACACTACTGTACAGTACCTGTATGGACAATACTGCCTAGCACTTAACATTACAGATCCTCATTATGCATTCACAATATCAGCCTCAACTACCAAATAAATAGCACTTTGAATTAGGCAGGATCAACAGAGAGAGAAATCAGGTTTGTATAGATCTGGCCTTGAACATTTGTATTTTCTCATTTGTGCGGTGTACATGTACACAGAGGATGTGCAGGTAACATCAGAGAAACATTTTCACAGATTGTTTTGTTGGCCACAAAACGGTTTCTGACTATGGCGATAAAGGATGGATTAAGTGCATTCTATCGAACTACCCAAAACTTTCCATTCAAGACCAGCATTGATGTTTAGCAATTCTAGTTTTTCAGGGGAGGGGACCGAACCAGTTTTTAAAGAAAAAAACCCCATAAATTGACACACATATACACGTATGATTGCACAGGTGACTATACCCATGCAAACCCCCAAAATAGGTGCTATAGAAACGTTGGTAATCCATCAAAAGCTGGAGAAAGAATTTCAAATGACGCAACCTCGCTATGTTTTTGTGAGGGAGAGTGTTTGGGTCTATGCATTGTGCACTGCCATGTGCAAGTTACGATTCAGTATTCACGCACACTCACACACGCACACCCACATGCTCCAAGCATGAGTGCACTCTTTGTCTCATTTCGCA
Source organism: Luidia sarsii (assembly GCA_949987565.1). Classification (NCBI taxonomy): domain Eukaryota; kingdom Metazoa; phylum Echinodermata; class Asteroidea; order Paxillosida; family Luidiidae; genus Luidia; species Luidia sarsii. The sequence continues at coordinate 965,181 of OX465112.1, read as the reverse complement.
ATTCATCTCGCGGATTGAAATACGCCGTGCCATATATAAAAAAGGCAGAAAAATGGACCCCCCCCCCAAAAAAAAAAAAAGGCAAAGAAAGAAAGAGAAACCTTATGAAATGTTCAGTAGTCAGTGATCCATGTTAGGTTTGGTGCTGTGCCATGTCTTTCTCCTTGAATTGTTGGGAAATTTAACATTATTGCCTGCTGAGTAGGCAAGCTGAGTGGCCCCCCCCCCCCAAAAAAAAAAAGTGGTTTTGGGACTTCAGGGACTTGCCCCTGCATTTCTGTGTTCTTTTGTTGTGAATGCTTTTTTTTCTTAATTTTTTTCCCCCCAATTTTTGTTTGGTCATTCTATGGAGCCCGTTGCTGTATGTCCAATGGCACAATGGAAGGGGAATGCAGAACCTGAAAGGGCAGGGCAAGGCTTGACGGTTGGCTTTTTTAGTGACAAAGCACCTCCATTTGAATCCTGAAACTTGACTGTCACAAGTACAGATCGGGTACCCTTCTCTCTCTTTCTCTCCCTCTCTCTCCCTCTCTCTTTCTCCCTCCCTCTCTCTCTCCCTCCCTCTCTCTCTCCCTCCCTCTCTCTATCTTCCTCTATCTCACCCCCCTCTGTTTCATTCCTTCCTTCTCTTCCACTTCTCCCTCTCCCTCTCTCCCTTTCCCTCCCTCTCTTCCACCTCTCTCTCTCTCTCTCTCCCTCTCTCCCTTTCTCCCTTTCTCCCTCTCCCATTGTCCCTCTCTCTCCCTACCCCCTCTCTCTCTCCCTCTCTCCCCTGTCCCTGTCCCTCTCCCTCTCCATGTCCCCCTCACTCCCCCTCTCTCTCCCTCTATCTCTCTCCTTCTCTCCCCTGTCCCTGTCCCTGTCCTTCCCCCTGTCCCTGTCCCTCCCCCTCTCTCCCGCTTCTCTCTGTACACAAAAATCAAGTCAGAGAAATTTGCCCGGAGAGGTGAATTGCCGATCAGTACGCATCCAGGGTGAACAATAATGCCGGCGTGTGTTTCTAAGGCAATGCCCTTTTTCTCTTCCACGTCTTGTGCGTGCATGCATTCACGTACGAGTCTGAGCACATTTTGGGCACATGATTGTCACGCTGCCAGATAGATCCCCCCCCCTGAATCTTTTATCTTGCCCTCACTGAGAGGTGTTTTTTTTTTGGGGGGGGGGGGCAAGCCAGTTCTCAATTTGTCAGGGGAGGGGGGAAGGAGGCACACAGTCCCGTTTCAAGTTTCCATATGCAGATGAGATTTGGCCGGCAACTTGAAACTCTTGTGTGTATTACTTTACCTGCTCTTCAGTTACCTGTATGCCAGCCACCGGCTGCATAACTTACAGTACTCATACCTTTACATTTACAATGTCAATAAGGATGAACGTCACTGTCATTGTGTCTCTTAAGCCGCGTTTCCACTGGACTTATTTTGGTCAAAGTAACCGAGACGATGGTTACTTTTTGTTACCATCCCACGATGGTTACTTTTAAGTCCAGTGGAAGCGGCCCAGTTAAATTAACATGTATCTTACATGTATCTTCCCCATTCCACCTCAACTGCTGTGAAACTTGTTGAAGAAATTTGAATTCAGCCCTGTCACTTGTTGACATTGCAAGATTGTAGCATGGCGTCAACTCGTATCAAGCGCTTGGCCGGTATTGAAACTACTGTCTCCCCCAGTTGACCCATTTTGAAAATTTCGACACGCATTGAAAGTGGTCGTGTGAATGCCTCTGCGTAACATTTTAACCCGTGTAAACAAGAAGTTTCGCAAATGCTTAGAACAAGCAAATTTTGTAAACCTTTCTGCTTGTGACCTGCGTGTGCTTCAGCCGTGTGATCTAACCAAAACACTGTACACAGGTTGATACTATCGGGTACATGGATTGGAACGTCAATTGGAAGGTGGACATGGTGGACCCATTTAAGAGGTACCGGTACTGTTGTGTGAATTTGCAACCCTCATATGCAAACCTAATCGATCAACCATTTAACAAACTAAAAATCCCCCCCCTCAAAAAAAAAAAAAAAAAAAAAAACATTTCATATTCATGTTCCGGTGTAGCTGTACTGGTAGGCTATAGTTTGCTGGGGTACTAAATACACAAATGACTATTGTGAGACTCTGTAGTTCTAGGTTGAAGAGAAGAACTCAATATTTTGTCCGTCATCAGGAGACTGAAACGGAAAGATGTTCATGAAGATTTGTTTTGTTTTTAAGAATGCAACACCTAGAATATCCCACCAAAACACTTTTCGAGTAAACAAAGCCTTAAGTCAAAGTATCTTCTCAATTTGATAAAAAAAAAAATCAAGTTTTTGTTTTTTTTTATTTTCGGAAAGTTAATGTATTGGAGGATATTATGTTCAAAGGATTTTTCCGTTGTGTCTCTAAATGTTGAAAAACAAGGATTTCGAGGGAGTGTTTGTGTACTGTTTTCATGAAAATGTAAAGTTCCTGCCTTTTTAATGGCCACTTTCTAGGAGGTACTAGAATGGCGCTGCTATATTGTGTCTGGTACCAAATGAACAAGCGAAATCCCCTAATACTACTTACAACAAAGTCCACACAGAAATAATTTTGATATCATTTGAAAGCTTATGGTATACTCTTTCACATCATTAGAAAATCTCAAAATCTCAAAAGTGGGGGTTATTCCTCATTATGCTGTGCCGGGTCACATAGGAGCTTTTGGTTCAGTGCTTCGGTCAACGCCAAGGACTACAACTCTTACAAGTTGATAGAGTCCATACATGTATAAATAACACAAGGCTAGTTTGATTTGCAGGTACTGTACATTCATTGATTCCTAGCTGCCTGGTCTCAGATTTAACCCAGCATGCACGAGTGCACAGCACATCAACAACCCACAACTCATGTCCAATTTCATGTTATCCAGTAGAGTGGAGGTTGTGGAGGAGGGGAACAAAGGGTGAAAATGAATTGAATTGATTGAGAGAGGTTGAAACGTCAAGACCCTCTAACTTTTGAGATTGATTAATTTGGGGTCTGAAGTCCTACTGGCTGTGATTGTGAATCAGCGAGATTCTCTCAATTCAGATTTGCGGCGCAAGACACCGAGCTCATGTTGCTATCAATACAGAAGTTGGAACATGGCTTTGTTGGACTGCTAGAATAATTGCATGCATCTGACTATGGAAATTATGCACATACACTGTGTACATTGTACCATAGGGGGGGTGCATAGTCACAGGCAGCACTGCTTATGAATACACTCTATGGTTTGGGATAGGACAGGTCATGCTATATACACACTGGCCTGTGCTAGCAGGCCTGCGTGCCTCTTGTACATGTTCTATCCATTAACATTCTGAGGTCAGTTTCCACTCCAAGAATAGCTCACATTTTGTGACTGAGACTTTGAACCAGGCCTTTCATGCAGTCCAATCCTCCTGGACCCCTTGCTACTGTATGGGGTAGGGCTTGTGGGTGGGGTGGGGATGGGGGTGGGTTGACCACCTGTTTTGAAACAATCACCCCTCCTGCTCGCTTACAAGCAGGCTGGGTCACTCTTCAAACCACCCACACCCCCACACACGCCCCTACGTACATGTACATACACCCACATGCACAGGCAGCCAAGTACTGTATATGTATATGTACACTTGTACATGGAAACCTCACAGGCTTGAGTCATGTGTGGGCACATTTTAATACTTGTGCCCCTCCATTGGTCAGTTGCTGTTTCCTTCCCCCCCCTCCCTATCACAGCCGCGCTCAGTTGCTCTGCAGATCACATGCACATGGCCAGGAACCCGTACTGTCCCGTCCATCCATCTATCCATCCATTCAGGGCCATATTGGAAATGACCACGGCCGGCCGGGCGCCTCATACTGTATTACCATGACCTGGAGGGAGTATGTGCATTAGCTTACACTGTGTCCTAGCAGGAGCAGCCACAGTGGTGCTTGTCCTGTACTGTAGACTAGCGCTGGGATACTGTAATGTGAAAGCCGTCAGCGCGCCACACCACGCGTACATTGCTCACATCTGGCATCTGGAAATGGAATCCTATCGCCTTCGGCTAGAGTATTCCTAGAAATGGTAATTAATGGCTTTGTTCACAGGCTCTTATTTCTTTTGCACAAAACAGGAACTGGACTGATGTATAGTACTGTTCATTCAGTTTAACAAACAACATGGTTGAACAAAGGAAAAAAATAATGATTTTGCCTTTGTCATTCAAGTGAAAGTGAAATTTATCGCGCTCGATGTACGAGAATTTTTGTTAACAACATATTAATTTTTTTACATGTATTGGTAGTTAAATCATTATGTGTTCTTTTGTACATTATGTATGATTCTTACTCTGAAGACCGTTTTCAGGATTCAGATGAAATAATGTCTTTTCTGTGTGGTCTAACATTTTTCACGTGAAAGTGGGCATTTTTGATGATGCCATTTTAATGCGCAATTTCATAAAAGGATAATTTATTTGTTTAGATCAAGTAGTGTTCAGTTTTCTGATTAGAACGAAGCAGATGAGTCGCATGTTTAGACATGCACATGTACAGGGCCATCCTAGCAGGACCGTTCTCAAAGGCAGAAACGGTCCTTCTTGGGGAAAATTCTTTGCCACTCTGAAAACAAAAATTGCTGTGATATTTCGGTATTCATTCTACTGCTGTAGCTTTTGCCTGATAGGGTACATGTACAGTTTGCACATGTAGGCTACACAGTACACTGTACATTATGTATCCATGTGCATTGTTGAGCAGTTGGTTCATTCACCGTTCACGGGGAAATTATTTTTTTCTCTTTCTGAACTCTGCTTGACTTTTCGTGAATTTGATCTCGCGAAGAAAGAAACTGCACATCAATTCATGCAGGAATATTGGACGAGTGGCACCGAACAATGATTACATGCTCTTGATTATTTTATTTTTTTTTTTGGGGGGGGGGGGGAGGCGAACTGTTTGGTACCCGCAATCACTGGCTAGAGAAAGTGCACTAGTCACTGGGGGGATGCCAGACCAAAGTACACTGCCTCCTAAAATGGATATTCCAGCAATGCCGTCTCTCTGCTGAATATGTCACAGGGCTGCAGGGAAACATCACACAGCCAATTGGCAAATCTATTGTTGGCGAAGACAGTTTTATTTTCATTACCATTATTTGAGTCCTGGTTGTTGTTTTAAGCAGCTTTGAATTTTGATATTTCGGGATGAAAGTTGTATTTTTTCCCCAGGGTTTTTATTTTTTTATAAAGTGGCCTGCCGGGGCAATTATAGCGCTCACTTTCTGACGATGATTTTGTTCCTTGCAATTGGCGTCTCGAAAATGTAGAAGTCCTGATGTACATTGTAACATGCTAGCTGAGCCTTCTCAAAGGCATTTTGGTTTTTCTTTCATCATTTTTTATTCTGATTTAAAGTTCTTTTTTTTTTGGGTTGGCTTCCGCTGGTCCATCCTGTGGTACATTCTATTGTAAGGCTACGGACTGGACTGAGGGCCTAACAAAGGACTCATTGGATAAAAGGGGAGAGCCAGCACACACTCTTTCAATGGTTATGAAAAATGAGGAATTGGCAAGCCCTCATTGAATCAGTAGAGTACCAGTACATTTGATAACGGACGATGAAAAAAAGGGAATTTAATTATTTTTTGGGGTGGTTTGGTGGGAGTTTGTTTAACTGAGTGAGTAATGTCGCATGAAATTCGGCACATTATGGATTATTATCATAATTGTGTGTGTACACGGCGCACTCTTTCCCAAATTTCACTGAATTGTAGGTGGGATGCTGACCTTGTGCGTTATTCATCAGGGAAGGTTAATGGACGATCCATCCATCCAATGTGCTTTTGTTTGTTTGGGTATTGCCTATCGCTTCCATTCATGCGATGCATTCACAGGCATAGAGCTGCATAATACTGCCTGCACGCTCCCCTACAGTACGTGCGCAGGTACAGTACTCGGCATAGGTACTATTATACGTGATGTGCGGAGTAGTCGCACCGGCATGTGCGCTTTGGTGAATCAGAGTCACCGTGGCAATGGTCATCTCAAATCATAGAGCTCTCTAAACCTACGGAGGAGGTGGAGGTGGAGGAGTAGGAGACTGACGCTTTGCACTGGTACTTTGGGCCCCATAGATTGCTCCACCTAATTGCCTCCTTCTGCTGGCCAACCCTCGAGCAGTCAAGTTAGTCTGGGTTTCCAATAAAACACCCATCGACACCCATCGACCCAATCTTGACGCTTTGCAGTCTCCTCTGTTATCTGTGGTGCTCGGTCTTGTTCTACCGCCAAGTAACACTTCCCAACCTAGGCCAAGAGACCTAGTGGTATGGGTTACACTAACACTGATTTGTGTTCATGTGCATACCAATGTGAGCAGAGATTGTTGCACTGTAAATGTGCTCTGTGTGCGACCATACAAGACAAATTGACATTATACAGCAGAGTATGGCTTCCAAAGTGGCTCCAGGTGTTGCTGGAGGCCACACAAAAGAATCCTCTCAAACCAAAGCTACATGTACATGTATACAATTATTGTTCTTGTACATGGTGCCAGCCAGATACTGACTTATGCGAGTACGTGTACTATGCATCGGCCGAATGGGCTACCCAACAATTTGGCTAAGAATGAATGAATAAGAGCCTGTAGCCCAGCATTCCACATTGAGGATGTTTTTACGTTCTGTGTGAGCCAAAGGATCTTTCTACTCAGGGAGAGGGGTGCTTGCCCCTCTGGGCTACCTTGCCTCAAGTCGCTTGAGCATCTGAATTTGCCTAAGCACGAAAAGCCTTTCCTGGGTTGCCAGCCAAAGTGTATGAACATTCCAAACAAGATCACCAATCATTTCACTCTTGTGTTTGACTTGTACATGTATGTATTCTAATTCTGGGCACTTCGTATGTGTACTGTAGTTCATGCTACATGTAAGCACCCAGAAGTAAAACACAACAACTCAACAAGTGTGAAATATGATTGGTAATCTGTTTTTGATGTTGTTTTGAATGTCCATACACTGTACTTTTCAGATTGTCATGCTGGAGCAGCTCTATAAAATTCTGGCGAATTAATGTAGAGGTTTACAAAGTGCCTTACACACATGTACAATGTACATACTTTGTGTACTTGAATCTGTATCCTTATTGGAGACATGGCTTTGATCTCGTGCACCAACATTACTGAGTGAGAAACAATGTTTTAAAAATGATACCATTTCAACCACATTTACTTTCATCGGTAAAAATGTCCTTCATATAAAACACTTGATTTGCGACAGGTTCATTCCCATCAAAAAGTTTCCTTTTTTGAGTCATTTCCAAATACATTGTACCAGTATCGTGAAACCCTTATGGAGACCTATACACCTTTAGAATTTCTCTGTGGAGACCTGTACATGTACAGTATGTGTATTGAACCTATTGTCCTACATGTAGGTCTCGACAAGGCACTACTGTACATGTACATGTGATATAGCTGTACATACTGTAGATAACTGTTCAGTGTTCACACAAGTTTGTGAAGCATGAGTTCGTGTTTTGTACTCACTTTGTCTCACACCTCTCGGGGAGTGAGCTGTGAACAGCTTAATCCGAGTCGGACATCAGGGTCCGTTCTCATACCGTTGAGCTGGCACGGTCGGAGTCAAGGACCAGGTGACCTGTTCAGTCCATGCTGTTCTCCAGCAAGGTCAAGGGGAGGGGGGACGTGAGCAGGAAGGGGGCACATGGCCAGATGAGATTGATGGAACCGGCGCAGGCATTTCCTGTGCACTGATTGTGTCATATTTTTCACAGGCCTCGGCCTCAGGGTACCCTAGTTATAAACAATCCTCTATCCCTCACATCCTTCTGCCGCAGGTTGAAGGTCAAGATGTACTATGTACAAGCTTGGATTATCTTCTTTTAGCCAACACATCCCACAACCACCCCCACGCCCCCCACCCCCCTGCCATCCTAAATCACAGGCAGCGTTGACAAACAGCCATGCAAATCCCCATCCACCTTGATGCTTACTGTTTTTCTATAAAAAAAAGAGTGATACATTGAGTGTTGACCTACAATGTACTGTACAGTAAGACCCAGACTGACCTGCATGGGCATGATTCAGCATGGATAGGAAAGAGAAACTCGGGGTTAGACAGCCAGGTGGTAACTACACATTTTCACGTTTTCTTATTTCTTATTTGTTTTTGCTGTCAGGGTTTCGTAGGAGAGAGCACAGACACTGATCATGAATGGATGAGGCCGTGGAAGCTGAAGTAGCTAGCGACAGCCTGCCAGGCAGCGAGGAGGGAGAGCTGGACATTGACCTGGACATCAACAACAGGCTGGGCGGGGCCATCAAGCAAGAGCGCGTGGAGGAGGGGGAGGAGGAGGAGGAGGAAGAGGAGGAGGAGCCACCGCCTCACCGAGTCCCGCAGGCTGCGGCGGCGGTGTTCGGCACGGCTCCGGTCAGGGACGGCCTGGGCGCCGAGGTGGATGAGGGGGAGCTTGGCGCTGGCGGACCCAAGAGCCTGACTGGCTTCCAGTGCAGGCTGTGCACAGTGCTGCTGTCATCTCAGGGAGCTCTGGATGAGCACATGAACATCCACTCGGGCTCGCGGCCGTACAAGTGTCGCGAGTGCAACTTCAGCTGCTCCCTGCACAACACCTTGGTCCAGCACCTGGCCGTCCACAGCCACCCGAGGTCGGACATGAGCGGCCAGCCGTGGCTGGAGCAACAGCCGCTGTACAACAACCACGCCGACCGGCCGGCCGCGGGGCCCCTGGAGCCCCACCCGCCGGTGGCGCTGCCGCCCCGGATGCCGCTGGCCGAGAACCCGGCCCCGAGCCTGCCCTTCTCCACGGCCGTGGAGCAGGCGCTGATGCCCTCCGGCCTGCCCAGCTTCCCGGACCAGGGCAAGGTGTTCCAGTGCAAGCTGTGCACCCACATCTCGCCGACCAAGACGCACCTCAACGAGCACATGAACGTGCACTCTGGCAAGAAGCCCTACAAGTGTCTGGTGTGCGGTTTTAGCAGTGCCTTTCGCAGCAGTCTCATGCGCCACCTCATCGTCCACACTGGCACCAGCAAACAGTTCAAGTGCGACTCCTGCCACTACCAGACCCCCTACAAGTGTAACCTGCAGGCCCACAAGCGCAAGCGCCACAACTCCAACCCACTGGACGGCGGCGACATGAACTACCCACCCATCACCTCCCACAACCAGTCCTCGATGGAGGACAGCCCCCCGATGCCCTCCCACGCTAAGATGTTCTCCTCGGAGGACCCTGCCCGTTACCTCATCCAGCCCGAGCTGCCCAACTCTGGCCACCCCTCTCACCACGAGAACTCAGGAAACCGACGCCACTCGCTGTCACCGGACGACCATGACTCGTCGGCGTCAAATGACACTCACGACTCAGCAAGGATGAATAATTCTCAGGTGCCCTTACTGAAGACCGGCGACATCAGGTATAACTCGGAGGGCTCGGGCCTGGCCCAGTCCCCCGAGCCCCCCATCCTGGAGAAGAACTCTCTGGTGGGCGACGTGGAGAATGTCGAGAGGCCCAAGTCGGGCGAGGTGCTGGACTACTCTAGCCCTTCTCTCGGCAACCACGTCCACGACATCATGGCCAACGCCTGCAGCTCCCAGAGCGCCATCTCCATGCTGTCCAACTCGGTCTCCTCCGTCTCCTCGGCCCTGGGCATGTCCTCGACGGGCGCCTTCACCGGCAGCGCGGCCACCAGCATGGCCGGCACCTCGCCCCAGCATCCCCTCAGCGAGATCTCCGTCATCACCCCGCTCCAGTGGGCGGGCGCCGGCTTCCCCATCTACCGCCGGAAGAAGGAGGGCGGCGCCCGCAAGCGCAAGCGCACGCCGCTCCCCAAACGCAACTACCTCATCTCGCCCAACGGCGAGGACCTCAACAACTCCTGGGCCGACACCCGGCCGGAGATCTCGGATTACGTCCGGGCCGGCGGCGAATCCCAGGCCCGCCAATACTGCCAGTTACCTCAAGCCTACACCCTGAAGACGGAGGAGTCCCTCCCGTATGCAATCAAGCCGGGCAGCGTGAACGGCGTGGATCTCTCCATGGGGCCCCGCGAGCCGGGCTACCCGGACATCGAGCCGGTCAGCAACAGCTCGGTGTCGCCCATGAGCCAGACGGCGGAGGAAGGCCAGGAGGACCGGAGCCTCCAGCCGCCGGGAGTGCCCAGCATCACCGACAGCCAGCCGGAGAACCTGGCCTTCAACCAGTCCTGCCAGGCCACCCAGACTGAGCTGTCCTCCCTTGCTGCCGGCGACGGCAGCGGTGGGGAGCCACAGGGCAAGCTGGACGGGCAGTCCCAGACGGATCAGGTAAGTCTGGACCCGTCCAGCCTGCCCGCCAACCTCCTCAAGTGCCCTCACTGTGAGACCTTCTTCGTCGATCACGTCATCTTCACCCTGCACATGAGCTGCCACGGTGCCCGCCACCCCTTTCAGTGCAGCATCTGCGGCTACGTCTGCCGCGACAAGATCGAGTTCACCTGCCACATTACCCGGAGCCAGCACATGCGGTGAGGTTATCACCCACACTTCTACCCCCTACACCCCCCTCTTGAATCCCGTAAACCTCTCCGAAATGGGTGCCGAGATATTTTCTTTACAGATTGGGAAGTTGAAAGTGCCAAGGAGAGGAGGGAGGGGAAGAGTGATGGAAATTTCAGGAATTTTTCTCTCCTTTTTTGGTTTACATTTTTTTTTTTTTTTTTTTTTTTTTAAAGATTGGGTCAGTTTATTGTATGTACCTCAAAGGGGACCACGCTGTGGAGGATGTGAAGTCTTGAAGTTTTACAGAACTGAAAGAAGAAACAACAAAGAAGCTTAACTCAGGGAGAATGAAATATTAAACTTAAGCTGCCATGTTTTAGTCAGACGGTTTGTGCCATGTCCTATACGTATGGTTCTGTTGTAAGAATTTTTGTGATGACAAAAAAAAAGAGAGTAATATGCAGGTACGTGTACGTGTAATTAATCTAAATCTTGTGGTTTTTTTGTGTATAAAAAGATGACGTCTTTATGTAGAATGCACTCACGAGCAGGCTATATATATTAAATGAGTGCTTTTATTGATGGGCCGCATGTTGCACACAACTGACATTGCCTCAAATTTCAACATCTCACGAGAAAAGGGGAAATGTCTTGACAATGTTGCAAGTTCCTCTGACTGAAGACAAAAAAAAAAGAATTAAGCAAAAGGAGAGAAAACAAGTAGCATTGATACATATATATTAGTATTATTTACGTACGTTAGTAGTTCTGCACACGAGTTGCTACATGGATGGGCAGGAGGTGGTTGGACAGTAGTCGCCAATGTTTGTGGGGCGAAAAATGGGTGTCCCCCTCCCCCTCCTCAACCCCACCTCACCCCACCTCTTTAGCCGGATGTAAACTCGGGAGAGCTTGGAGTAGAAGTGTCTTGCCGGAAGTCGAGAGGACGTTTTCTTCTTGGTATTTGTTTCCCCTTTTAAGCCAACGAGAATCCTTGGGCAAAGTAGAAAGGGAACTCAATGCTAAATGGTGCTGTGCCATTTCATTTAGATATTTTACAAAGAGATCAGAACAGAGCAAAAACACTATCTTTTCTGGCGTTCCCCATGGGGAAATGATGGCTGGTTGACTTTTTATTAATTTTTTTTTAGTAGTAAGATTAACGATATCCATCAGATGCGATGGAATGTTGGCGGATCGAGACAGCCTTTGACTCTTCATTCAGACGAGGGAAGTGGAGATGAGGTGGCCAGTGGTTTGTGGCCGGGTCCTCTCCTGCTCATCACACTGTGAGGTGGGCACGCCTCACACCTCTGACGGGCCACCTCAGGTGCTTGGCTCCAAACACCTGCCACCTCAGGGTTCAGAATCAAAGCTTGGAAAATCGACCCCGAAACAGTTGCACCTTAGCACGTGCAAAGGGCTGTGTATGCTACACTGTATACTGATGTGTCATTGCACATTACTGAATGTTTCTTCATGGACATGCAGTGCATTGCTTTAGACTCATTCCCTATCCAGTCTGTGACCCATGGAACCTCAACGTAGCGCATCCACGATATACCAAAACTCATCTACTGAGCAGAATATTGGTTGCCAGTGGAAACCCTGGCTGGTGGAGCTGTGTTTGCATTGGGGAGAGGAGGAGGGGGAGGGGACGAGGAGGAGGAGGAGGGGGAAGAGGAGGAGGAGAAGGAGGAGGGGAGGAGGGGAGGAGGAGGAGGGGGAAGAGGAGGAGGGGGAGGAGGAGGAGGAGAAGAAGGAGGAGGAGGGGAGGGGGAGAAGGAGGAGGGGGAGGAGGAGGAGGGGGAAGAGGATGAGGGGGAGGAGGAGGGGAGGAGGAGGGGGAGAAGGAGGAGGAGGAGGAGGGGTGCAAGCAGCACTCCAAGTAGCCAACGCTGTGCATTAATGTTAACGTCTTATCACTTGAGGGTGCCTTCTTTCTTCATCAGCATGTACAAAGTCTGTACATGTAGACCTAGTCACAAGACACATATAATTATAAAGGGGAAGGGGAGGGTGATATTGGAGTCTACTCCTGAATCCATTGTACAGGATGGTTTGGTTTTCAGTCCTTGCATTTTCGGTGTCTGTGTGTGTGTGATGTTTGTCTTTGATGCGTTTTTGGTTTTAGCTTCAGGTGCTTTTGTTTTTGCTCGCACAACCTGTCTCATCTGAATTGTAATGTAGTGAGTTTATTTAACCTCCCCCCATTTTGTTTTTGGAGTGGTCCCTTGTGTTCTTCCTTTAGGTTCGTCCACATCGCATGCAGGACATCGATCTAAGCTCTGATTGGTCGGGAGAATTGTACATTTAACCAAATGTCATTATTTTTTGTAATCTACAAAATGCCCCCCTCCTTCACAAACAAAAAGTGATGAGGACTTATTTGTTCATGTTGATAGTCAATATTAACCTGTGCCACCCTTCCCCCCTCTTCCCTTCCTTATTTCTATTTTTAATTCTGCGAGGTAAGAGAAAGATTATTGACAGATGAGCAGATTTTTTCGGTGGTCTGTACGGGCATTAGCTGAGCGTCACTATAATGATAGATTCGGGTATAGGGGGTGGATTAAATTGCCACCACCCTAATATTGGGCTGCATTTCGGGCCGATCACCTCACCCGGACAAAACGTAACCAGTCGTGCCCTCTTTAAAAGTTAAAAGTGAAATCAGCCATTCGTGTGTGCTTGAAATTGGGATTTAATGGAATAACCCCGCTTGAATGGCATATTTTTTGGTGTATGAGTTTTTTTTGGTGTTTTTTTTTTTTTTTTTTACAACTGACACTTAGTTCCCGAGGCAGGACAATTAGGCCTACGGGTAGCTTCGCGGAGGTAGGGGGAGCGTTGGCGTAATATGTAAATAGGATTTTAAACGTAAATGAGGGTGGACCGCGTGGGTAGTGACATTGTGCGGTTGTCAAGCGAGGAGGATTACGAAATGCCTGCAGTCAAATTCATGCCGTTCGATGGAAGAGGAAGAAGAAGAAGAAGATGAAGATGAAGAAGAAGAGGAAGAAGAAGAAGAAGAAGAAGAAGAAGAAGAAGAAGAGGAAGAAGAGGAAGAAAAGGAATAAGAGGAAGAGGAAACCCCGTAAGAGGCCACGACTTTGCTCCCCTTTACCTCCTCAGATCTTTCCTTTATTTGTTAATTCGTTTGTTTATCCAATCACCGGGCTAGGCCCTATAGACCACAAAGAAAATCCCCTCTTTTTTTAATGGTTCCTCAGTCTCGCTCATGGCCCGATTGTCTCTTCTTTTGAGAGAGAGAGCCCCGAGCACAAATAACGTAACAAACGGAAATTCTCCTTCGTTGAAATTGATCGCAATGTCCTCCATCCCCGTACCCTAAACAAACGAGATTATGCGCTGCATCAGAGTGAAATAAACATTCACTCCCGGATCCCTTTCAATATGTTCCTGAATTGATATAAAGTGATATACAAAAATGTTGCAAACTCCTTAAATTACCAAAATGCAAATCCCAAAATATAGTGGGCCTGACTTTTCGATCCTAGCAGGAGCTTTCTCAAAGGCAGAGTGACAAGGACAAAACGTGTTCCTAAATTCATGAGTAGTTTGCCTCTTCCCCTCCCCCCCCCCGCCGCAAGATGGTCATTAATATTCGTTGGTTTTCTCCAAGGCAAGCCCGTGTGTTTGTCCAATTTGCATGTATAGTGTTTATAGCAGACCACCGCCCTTGAGAGATCCTCCATTTATTGACAGTTTCACCAAAACGTGGATATCTGTGTGGGTTTTATACCCCCCCCCCCTTCCCCAATTCTCCGTTGGTGATGTGTTTTGGTGTGTTCGTCCGTGTTTTACTTGTCGAAAACCAAACGATCGTACACCATGTCCTTCAACAAAACATGAAATGAAATAGGCATAGCATACGGGGGAGTTTTAAAAACAAGCCAAATTTTGTGTTGCTGTCAAAGTATGCGTCAATTATACATGTAGACTGTGTGTAAGTAAAGTAGAACGAAAAAGAAAACCCGATTCTTTGTGGAACAATGCCAAGCATATTTTAATATGAATATTTATATCAGGGATCATATGTTTTTATATACTGATGTTGGATGGAGCGCTTGGTGCCTAACGAATCTGGCGGTCGTATTACGTTCGCAAAACCATTGACCGTTATTTAAGAAAAAAAAAAGGCTTTTAACCAAACCAGTGAATGTCCTTTCGCTTACGTCTCATGGAACGATGGAAAAAGACCTCTTTTACTGTTTGAAATATGAATTAGAATAGTAATGTTATTAGCTACCTCAGAGGAATCTCCTTTTTTCGTTTTAGTCTGTAGATACTAGATAGTAGCTATATTAATTGAATATTTACCTTGATTGTTTTTTGTGGGGTTTTTTTGGACGAAGAATGCATACAAGACTCTGTATTGGACACCGAGTATTCTGACCGGGTCTCTCGAAGTGATTCGCGTTCCCTCACTTCAAAACCTTGAATCAAAGAACGCAGAGAAAACCAAGAAGATAAGACAGCCGGGCTACACTCTTGAATTCTGAAATATTTTTATATGAAAGCCGGAACCGACTAAAAGGACGTCGTATAATATTGTCCTATACTGAACTGGAAGGCTTCTTTTTAAAAGGAGACTTCGTTCCGTTCTTCGTGTGGAGACGGGGGGGGGGGGTGTTTGCTGTCGTCAGGCCATTTCTAATTGGGTGCGTCGCATTATTAGTGGAGAGGATTAGACCGCTATCTAATGGCTGGATCGCTCAGATGGTAAGAGCGCTGGTACGCCAAACCAGAGGTCTCGGGCTCAAGTCCCGGTCCAGTCAAAGTTCCCTTTCGTGTTAGACATTTGCAATTGATGCTACTTCATAGGGTGCTTGCACCGTCGGGAGGTCAAAAGGTGAAAATGATGAGACCGAACAAGAAATTTGATTTGGGCTGATGGCGGGAAATGGGTAGGCATGGCCTTACAGAATAATGAAATAAAGACTCGATTCGCACTAGCTCTGTCAGGGTGTGATGCTTTCACCTTGAATATCATTGTAAGGGCCTGAAACAGTCCGTTAATTTTTATTTTCGCTCAATTTCCACGTTGTGCATTTTTTCTTCTCTATTATTCGCTGTCAAAGACATAGTCCACGTATGTAGACGCGTCCGTGTCTTTTTCCGGAGTTTTCGAGCGTCGCCGAAACCAGGTCGAGAGTGACGGTGGATGTGGGTATGGGTGCAGCAGGGAGTTGGGCGTTGTATTGTAAGCAGGGCAGGTGTGTATACTGATATGACCATTCTGGGCGCGGTGTGCTTGTGTACGGGGAAGCCCCACTCCCCGCCCGCCCGTATTATACGCATTGCAGCAACGCGCTCCTTGGGTTGTCGTGGCGATTGGTTTTTGGACTGGTTCCCTTCGGCTTGCCCGCCGCTGGCGCGGCTTGCAGTCTGGGAATCAGACCGAGGGAAGGGATTGCGATAGAGGTTGTATCAAGGCTTGCCCTTCCCAACCTTTGGCCGGAACCAAAAACAAAACAAACGACATTCGGATTCATAAGTGGTTTTTTTTTTTCTGATAATAATTATGTAATGTATACGGGACACTATTGTAGCGTTTTTGTAATGCCTTTTTATATTATTCCCCCGTGTTTTGTTACCAGATTCTTAATCCGTAGGGAAAGATATGCAATTGAATTTGCACCAAAGATTTGCCTTCGTCCCGACTGGCACAAATGGGCGTTAATGAAGATGCGGCTACTCGCTGAAAACCCCGAGTCTCAATGCAGAGTTGCCCCCGAGGAAATGATATTTGCGCCCCTCCCCTTGCATCTCCGCCCTTCCCCCCTTGATCCCCCTCCCTTGACCCCACCCCCTTCCTCCCCTGCCCGCTTTGATCTCTCCTTTGACCTCCCACCCGTGTCTGTTTTCGGTCGTCTGCCCTGTGTGACTTCACCTTGTAACGTCGGGTCAAAAGGCCCAACCTATTAGAGCTGCATAAGCACCCAAGTTTGCTTAAAGCACAGACTGTTCTGATTCGTAAGATCACCTTGCCAACTCAAACCTCACCTTTGCCTCATGCTAAGCAAAGAATAGTGGAATACAAACCAAAGGCAATTGACATCACATTGCTCACTCGGGGGAGACTTTTTGTGCTTAGCTGATTTTTGTGCTGAATCGGCTCTATGAAATTAGGACCTGGTGCGCGCATTGTGGGCCAGTTTAGTCAGTGAACAGCCACAGCAACCGTTTTCATTCTCACCTTCAGTTGAAACATTTCCCCAAAAAATGTTGTTCGTTGTTGGGCATTTTCGTCGGGCATTCATTATCAGCGGAATATCTCGAGGACGATTCTAAAGTTGCGGGTTTTTTGTTTTTACCATGTGAACGCACATTTCCGTGTGGATGGTGATTCAGAGTTTTGCTCTGGAGCGAAATTCATCGTCATTATTCATCGTTTGATCGCACAACTGCCAGTCGTTGAGAAAATAGCATTATGACCAAGGGCCGTTGAATGGAAACTCAAAACGCCGCCACGAAACTGATCACGCACTGGCGAATTCACCCGGCCGTTTCGTATCACCCTTCCCAGCCCTCCATGCCTCCCTGCCTCCCTCTCTACCTCCCTACCTCCCTGCCTCCCTGCCTCCCTGCCTCCCTGCCTCCCTGCCTCCCTCTCTTCCTCCCTACCTCCCTGCCTCCCTGCCTTCCTGCCTCCCTTCCTGCCTCCCTGCCTCCCTCTCTACCTCCCTGCCTCCCTCTCTACCTCCCTACCTCCCTGCCTCCCTCCCTGCCTCCCTGCCTCCCTCCCTGCCTCCCTCTCTACCTCCCTACCTCCCTGCCTCCCTGCCTCCCTCTCTGCCTCCCTCCTCCCCTTCCCTTAACAGTCTACCCGCTTTGCTCCTTTTTCTCTCACCAGAAACCATTATTGCCTCGCCAAATAGGACAGCTTTGGAACTTACCCGCGGGACGCGTTCCTAAAGCATGCATTTTTAGATCACCTGGAAATTACCTGCGCCCGAAACGCAGAAATCACACCAAGAATTGGGTTAAAAAGGGAGAAAAGCGTCAAAGAAAGGGGGCCAGGTGGATTGGTGGAATACAGGAGAGGGAGGGCAGTTCCTGCTTATTGACCACGATTAATGGAATAGACGGCATAAAAAGGGTCCTTAATTCGCTTCGTTAGGGCACTATACAGCTGCATTGACTTGAATTGCAACAATAGACTCGCAAGGCCAGCCATGTTGTTGTAGCATGAAATCGGGTGTCCCAAACCTAATTTGGGGAATGGGTGGGGTGGGGGAAGCGGGGTTTCATTGGGCAGATATTCGAGTTCGTGATTGAAACCGTCTGAAGCTAAAACTTAAAATTTTTACTGTTCAAAGCGCACAAACTAGTTTCTTATACTCTTCTATTTTGCCTTGCTAGCATCGAGATATCACGTCCTTTACGTTTTCCTTGATATTTTTCACCTCCATGATGCTATGGTTTGTATATGTGGATGATTTCTAAAAACAAATCCAGAATAAATGTTGATATCCATTCAAAAAGGTGCTCTTTTATATTTATGGAAGCACCATACCGCCAACAGCACAAGAAATGTCGTTGCCTTTCCAACGAAACAAGAAGAGGAGATCAAATGCAAATAGAGATACGACAGATATTGAATTACCTCGTTTACGTTTTTAGGCGCCAAACTGAAATATTATGTTGGCTCGCCAGCAAGTGGGGCCTCGTTTGGAAATGTGTGGGTACTCGGCAAGAACGCTGGGGAATGTTGAGCGCACTTGAAGGGTCCAATCGTCAGTGTCGGTCCCCCTATAATAATCCATGGTCATTGCGAGCGACGTGAAAGAGGGGGGGGGGGCATTGGGTAGGGAAGGGGGGTTACCTCAGCCGTTGGTCGGTCATACCTGCGTCCCTATTTCACCTCTCACTGCACCAATAAGACGTGTGTGTATATGCATCCCTAAGAAAGATATTCGCTTATAAATTGCTGTATAACAATTCCGCACTTAAAAAAAATAATGAAAAAAATATAAAAACGCTTGCATAAGTAGTCTTGTCTTTGTTTTATATACTGGTATACGCAAATATATATTAATTGTGATAACAATTATAATCATGAGTTGTTTGTATTGTGGTAAAGAGAATTAAAATTAAAAAAAAAGTAGTAGGCCTAGTCGTAATGTAGCTGTAGAATTTGAGTTGTTTAGAATTACGAAACACCTACCTCTTATATATATGTTACTGTCCTGGTGATGAAGCGTGATCATTTGAAAAATTAATGATTGCCCGTTTTAACGTGTTTAAACAAAAGCTGGTGGAGAGGGGAAAGGGGAAAAAGGAGATTACCTTTTGGGTAATAATTCTTTCTTTTTTTTCTTTTTTCTTTTTCTTCAAATAAATGTGTACATTTTGTTTGGTTAACTGACCTTTAAGGCCGATATGTAAATTGGCGCATGGCTTTAGTGGTCAGTGAAGAATTCATAGCCTATCTAAGTGTTTATTGTATAAGCTTATGTCATTGCACTTTCCTGAGTTCTAAAAAAAATGATTAAAAAAAATAATAATAAATCTAAGCTAACCACAGGTTCTCTATATTTGTATGGTAGTAAAAAAAAAAGAAAAAAAATTTACAAGAGGATAATTATGTGTAAAGAGTTTACAAGAAAATGTAAGGATATCACAAAGTGTTTTTAAGAATTAAACTGCATTTTATTTAATGTTTGTCAAAAGTCTGTCAGGTGCGGGAGAATTTTTAAGATTTTTTTTTTTTTTTGGGGGGGACGAATTAAGGGAGGATTTGCACACTGTGACGTGTATCATAGTAGTCTTGTTCCATTGCTCCACGTCCCAGTGCACGTGTACAAATTAGCCCTCTTTTGGGGGGAATGACCGCTTTTACTTTCCCGTACCGGCCAGACAACACGCGACTCCAATCTGTCCTCCAGTTGAGAAAGATTCGTTTGTGTATTATCTTGTAGGCCGTAACGGCTTGCTTTCTCAGGGATAAGAAAACAAACCAATGTTTATTTGTTTGTTTTTTATGGATCCAATTTTCACACAAAAAACCCAAATGTTTCAATGTGTACATGGTATCAACGCATGCTTTAAACTGATAAGAAAAACAATAACATATTGTTTATTGTTTGTTGTTGTTGCATACTTGGACATAAATGCGTTTCCTAAAATGGGAGGGAGTTGAAATATTGTTATACATACGTTCCATGAACCGTGGCATTTACATCAGGCAAAACAGGACCTGAAGCAATCTTAATTCTGGTTCGTCCTTGTAATTCAAACTCTCGATTCTCTAGAATTACGTGTATTCCCCCGGGGCCGTGAGCACGGTATATCCCGTTTGTCAGAAGCGCTCCCGTACTCTCCGTTTGTCTCCACAATATTGCACACCAAATGGATGTCACATCTAGATAATGTATCTCAGGCTGTATGGCTCTTAAAGGCAAACAAATTCGGTCGGGTTCGTACACGTCTTGTGTCTTTTTTTACCACCGAACACCGACGTGTGATGTGTTTTTATATCTTGTCTCTTGCCTCTTGTAGCCATGCACGTCAATGTTGTGGTTTGCTATCATGCTATACTCTTAGCTGGTGCAGAAGTGACGTGTTTGTTTGTTTTCCCGTGTGCGCTGAGGGGGAGTTGAGTGGAGACCTATGGGCTCCGACAACATCGGAGGCCGAGGGTGTAAGGTGTCCCCTGAAAGCCGTGTAGACAGGAGTCTCGCACTCCCAAACCATCGCTTCCTGATGTCCGGGACGGTAGAAGTCCTCGCATCCGCCATAAGAGACAGATCTCAGGCCGTCGTTGCGATGATGGTGGGGAGGAGGGGGATTCAGTTATTGATCAGACAATGTAGTTGTCCAGATGAGGCGGTGATTTGACGCGCGGGAATGGAAGGCAACGATGAAAAGGAGTGTAAAGATCGAGATCTGTTTTTTCTTCTCAATCTGGTTACGACACCTTTTGGCTGGATCGCTGGCTTTTTTATAATTACCTCATAGTGTCGACATGTGCACGCATGAGTTGTCCGTTCTGGACCCAGTATGCTGCGGCGAGTGAATGTGTGGTAGACAGACATCCCCTGCCCCATAGTCCTCGCCCCTCTTTGCCTTGACTGGGCGGTGGAGAGCGGCGAGAGGGAGGGGAGAGCGACACAGACAGGCACAGCCTCCCTTGTGTCTGTCCCACCAAGGCGATCCAGTTAGTTGCCCTCTCTTTCCACAAAGGTTTACATACTCCTCCCTTGTGTCTAGAAGCAAGGACCATTCAAAACGGGTTCCCATTCAACAAAGGCATCCTCTCAGGATATTTGCTGCCCTTTTGGGTAAAAACTCAATTTAAATGCCAAAAAATATTCCCAACCTAATCAACCTCATAATTATTAATCAGTGAACTTCACATTTTGTGTATATATTGTATTTTTTGTAGGCTGTTTTTTATCCAGTTTTGTTAATTGCTGATTTGTTTTCTTTTGGAATAATGATGGCCAGTGCATTTTGTTTTTCCTCCTTCAATATGACTATATACCTCCCGTGCTTCGGTCGAAAGATTTATCTCCCAGGAAATCTCATTTGAAATTGGTGAACGGGAGAAAACAGAGTGCCATTACAATAGAGTCGCTGCACGCTGCTAAGCATTATTCGAATGAATGAGGCGCCCGTCTGAGGTTTTGGAACGTTGGCGCTGTGAAAATGTTTTGGCAAAGAGCAAACATTTGGCTTTGTGCCAACATTTGGCTCTGTGCCAACATTTTGCTTTGAGCCAACATTTGGCTTTGTGCCATCATTTGGCTTTGTGCCAACATCTGGGTTTGTGCCAACATTTGGCTTTGTACCAACATCTGGCTTTGTGCCAACATTTAGGCTTTGTGCCAACATTTTTGGCTTTGTGCCAACATTTGGCATTGTGCCAACATCTGGCTTTTTGGCTTTGTACCAACATTTTGGCCGCATGGGAGCGTTTCACATCTTTCACAGTTGATATGCGTTACAATTTCCTCATCTTTATAATAATGTAATGTATTTATTTTGTTCTTTATTCTTTTTATTTTAAAAGCGGTAGACAAAGGTATGGAACATCTGTAGCTAATTATCACGACTCACGACACCTCCCTCTGAAAAGAGCTGTATTCTAAGGGGTAGGCTGGTTGTCATGTTTTGGGGGTTTTTTTTTTTGAAGGGCCTCGGGGTACCTTAAATGTTGCAGTTTTTCCCCAAATCTCTGCTAAACTAGCCAGCGTTGTCGTTACCAGAGCTAATGCACAAGGTCTTTCTCAGAGTTCGTTACAAAGATAGACAGCCATGCGGCCTGGTGTTATATTGTTTCTGGAGGGGATGGTTGTTAAAACCTATGTTGAACGTTGTCTGTGTTTTCCGAACGATTTAGCTAAGAGAGAAAAAAAAACTTTATTTTGTATAAACGAAGTACAACTGAAATTTGGACCATTCATTACAATCACGTAGCGTTTCCGCACTAGATCGACACTCACCATTTGGGGGAAAAGAAGAAATAAATGTATACCTCATAGATATTCAATAGATACCTCATTTTGAATACCCTATCTCGAATCGTGTGGTGACAGTCATCAGGGAGTGTACAGAAGATTGGGATCTGTACCGGTACCTTGATTTGAGTTTTGTTTCTTATTTCCTTCTTTATACCTGTACATTTCGGGCAGGGCCAGACTATATCGTGTACAGACTTCAAGTGTTTTCTTCGTATTTCAATTGCCACTCGACACATTTTACGTGTACAATATTGTTTTCTAGGGGAAATAAATAAACCAACAAAAAAACAAATTGAAGTCATCAATTTAGAAGGTACTATTCACTAAAGAGTAGTGAAGGATTATACAAAAGACGATGGGTTTGTGTACCTCTGGTTGATTGTAATAAGATTAAAAGAAAAAACTATTGGCACAATTTTGCTGATTTTTGTCTCAGGAATCTGAAACCACAAGTGTCCTGTCTGCTTGATTCTTTGCTTTGTATTTGTTTGAGGCTTTGTCTCGTCTCGTTTTGCATTCCCAAGACTCTGTCTGATGCCGTAGTTGCATGTGACTCAAGGCGAGACTGTGCGTAGAAGTGAGTCAACCTAGGTGCGCCCGGACACGAATTTGTCCGGCAGTATATGGCGTGCCAGTGCAGTGCGTGCTTGCTATACAGCGGCACGCTTTTCATGTTTTCATGCCTCGCACTTAAAAATGGACGAACGAAAGGAGGGCAAAGCCTGAGCCTGAGCCTGAGCCTGAGCCGGGTTTTGGAAAAGGGCCCAGGCTTTGCATGGCGGGTGAAACAATGTATAGATTTGCGGTGACACCATGTATGAGGTCTCTTAAAGAAGAGGTGTGTTCTGAAACTGGTTCTTTTCAGAACCATACCTCTTTAAGAGACCGTCGCTGTAACGAACATCCCGGATCCATGAAAATTGTTCAGTATAGCGGTCGTTCGTTTTAGCGGTTGCGGCCACATATTTTGTACACAAAAATCGGGAGCCAAAGGGCATGTACGTTATAGCCGAATGTTCAGTATATCGGCGTACTTGCAGTCTTCGTCTTGGTTTGTTTTACTTTTGTTCACGAGACTTGTTTGAACCGGTTTATGTACATCACTATTAATACTAATTGAATTGAAAGTTGACAACATTCAAGATGTTGAATACTTAGGAAGCGGTTCCAGAGCAAAGAAAGTGTTGATAATGTGGTGGGTCGTTGTTCTGGTGAAACACCAGAATGTTGAAAGGGGCAGAGAGCGAGAGAGAGAGAGAGAGAGAGAGAGAGAGAGAGGGAGAGAGAGAGAGAGAGAGAGAGAGAGAGAGGCGAAGGAGAAGAAAAGCAAGGACATTGTGGGTGAGAGAATGGTTCTCAAGACGAACCGCGGAGGCCTGCTCCATTGCCGGCATTTCAGGGTCGCGTCAGAGGAGGAAGAGCTGGTTGGTGCCACGATGATCGCGATGCACGAACGGATAAATAATTGTATAATGTGACCTCGCTCTTGTCACACCGAAAATTGTGCGGGAAGTATTTGATATGCGCAGTTAATGCGTTAAGTTTCGGGACTAGTCGTGAACCACGTGCCACTAGGTTGATGGATACGTATTTGCGTGCCTGAACGGCTATTATTGGAACAAAGGCTGCTCATATTCACGAGGGGTTCGCGAAAGTTGCCCAAAATTTGAGTCGTGCTAAAATAATGTGCAACGTGTTAACCTTTTTTGGTCATGCATTTCACGCATTGGCGGGCATCTTCCTGCACGTTGTCACGAATGTTTCCACAATTGGCACGCTCTACGCAAACCATGCGCGAATCCAAATGCGTGCGTGCCCAAGTGTCAGAGAGCCTTAAGTTAATATACCACGGGCAGAACGAGCTGAGGCCAGCTACTTCCTCCGCACGGTCTTTGTTGTATTTTCCGTGTAGCCTATGAATGAACCCGTCTGCTTTACAGTTGCATTCAAACTTGGACCAGCCTCGCGCAATCGGCAATTGGAGATACGGGATCCGTTACTTGAAGGGTCTCTGCAATACATATCGCAGTCTAGCTCATTATTTTTCTGCTGTCATCTAGGAATCTGAAATGTATACAGTCATATTAGAAAGCTTCTTTTCCTTAGTGGAGTCAGAAATCTTTCATCTTTTTTACCTTTAAAGATATCAATAATAGTGTACTCAACGTGGCCCGATGCGTAGTGCCCAAACCCATACAGTGCCTGCCGTAGAACCACGAATGATATATCTAAATATCTAATATCGAATGACATTATCTAATTTTGCCAGCTCCAGCCACCCAAGTAAAGACAACTGATTTTCCGAGAATACATGCTTAAGCTAATACATTCTAGTGTTTTTTTTTCTTTTGTGAGTATATATTCCTAACGGTTTTATACCCAAAACGGACTCCCGTTGGCCCAAATTTGTTCCATTTCTAAAATGGATACGAAAATTGCTTAGCCGTGATCAGACCTTTCTCACCAGCTCCATCGGGCGGGCAGAGTTTGTTTGGGAAGGGAAGGAAATGGCGATACCTTGATGTCATGTGTTACTTTCCCAGCGGTCCAGTGTTCGCGTTGACCAAGTATCATTAGGAACCGGTAGAATACGACTCGTGCCTAATATCATAGATGGTAGAACACCGAGTACTTCAACGGTGGCCTGGGGCTCAGAACCCGTCCCAGCCAAAATATGCATTTCCTATATGAAACTAGTAACACATGGAGAAAACAAAATGTGATATTTATCAGCAAAGATTTGACAGGCAACGGGCTCGTCCACGCGGTGATTCCACGGGTATCACACGGTGACCAAAGGTCGATCCCATGCACCATGGTCACCATGCACACAGCGTAATATGCGCATGCGATCCCCAGACGACGGACATTGGTATTGCACCTATAGCAACCGTTTCGTCACGACTTTATACCTCTCAGTCTAACTACGTCAGGGAAACGAGAGAAAAGGGTGAGGCCGTTTCCGAATGTTTCTGCATTATGCATAATGACCGGAGACAAGCGCATAGGTATATAGGACTAGACCCTTTTCCAAAACCCGGCTTAGGCTTCGTCTCTGTTATCCAAAAGCTGAAAGCACAGGTCGGAGTTTTTGTTGAATTGAAGTTGAAGCTTTGGATTCTATTTTTCAAAATTATTTGTTTCTTTAAGTCGTTGCCATGCGATTCAGTAGATTACTCTGTTGCCACGGGGACAAAATACATCCCTTTTCCCCATAGAGAATTGTCATTGCGTTTTAATACTCCCCACTAAAAAGTTTGTTCACCCCGACGCGTTCTTGACTTGACGCGGTGGAGGATAATTATTGCCCCCTCCTTTTCGGACTGCCATTCAACAGCGAGAATGATGCGATGTCTACATTCTTATAGCTGACCCAAGGAGGGGGAAGCCTGTCGCCGAAATGTCAATTTTGCCAATCGTGCTCTCTGTTCGTCCAACGGCTTGATTAAGTTTTGCCCGGACAGCTCCGAGTTGAGCACGCATGCTGGATCGTCTTCGTATTATACGCAGACGCAAATTATCTTCCCAATTCCCAAGTTCGCTGGCGAAAGAAGACACACGCTCGTCACCGCGGCTGTGATTGTTTGCGGATGAAGAAAGCGAGTTAGTGTCTCCAACGTCACACGTTCAGAAAATGTCCATCCTCGTACATACGCTTTCGTTGAAACGACTTCCCTCTCAGCTGCCCAAAATAAATGCAGCAGATGAACTTCATTATGAATGCAACGACACTTCGATTTGTTTGCTTTTTTGTTTGTTTTTTACTTAAACAAATAATGTGTCTGGATTGCATGTATAATTATAGTGCGGAGAGAAAACTGCTATCTCGACAAAAAAAGTGGAACTGGGCGAACTCATATGAACTAAAATCAATCATTAAAAATAATGTCTGACTAGTTGCCGTATTATCATTTTATTATCACTGTAAAAAACTGGAACAATTTTAGAAACAGCAAAGAAAAACTTGCAAACGCAAAACAGCAAATTGAACCCGAGACCTCTGGTTTTGGCCTTTTCCGAAAAGTGGACTAGTCTTTGCCAGGGTGGGGGTGCCAGTCAGAAGCAATTCAACCATCAACTGCCGTATATCTCCAGGGATCACACCCCGCTTTCTTTCAGATGCAAACAACCAATTGTTGTTATCCTGGATACAGCAGTAGATTCAGCTTTTCAATATAAGTCAAACAAATGAAGAAAATCGAATGACTGGGCACTTTCGAAAAATTTTGCAACTTGACCGGGACTTGAACCCAAGA
The DNA here is from genome assembly GCA_949987565.1 of Luidia sarsii. Classification (NCBI taxonomy): domain Eukaryota; kingdom Metazoa; phylum Echinodermata; class Asteroidea; order Paxillosida; family Luidiidae; genus Luidia; species Luidia sarsii. The sequence goes on along the minus strand of OX465112.1, from coordinate 938,947 downwards.
CCGAGAAGTTTGCATTTTCTAATATCTTACAACAATATCACTAATTATGTAACATACAAAACAAAACAAAATAACAAAAGTACAATTTCGGTCATTTTCGTGCGGCAATAAGCGAACGGTTAAAAAAAGTTCGAATTTGATAAAGTAAAAACCTGTAAAATTACTCATTTCATCTATAAAGGGTGACGTTTCCGGGCAAACTGATTTAGACCAGGCCTATGCGGCACATAGACCAGCGCCATGTAGTGAAATAGATGCAACTCCCTTCTTATGTAATTTGAAACACACTGACACTCTTCGAAGCACACTTAAAATTAAAATTTTGCTGAAAAACGAAATAAAATGCCCGAAATAAAATATATTAAAACAATGTTGTTTGCCTCCTTTTGGAAAACAACCCACAGAAAGATCCATTCTTTATTATTATTATATTATTATTTATTCGGCCAAGGAAAACAAACAAGAAGTACATTCAAGGTGAGAAAGGTCATACAGTCTTTATCATGGAAATTCAAGATGGGAGATAAATTGATGAATAAATATGAAACAAGGAGAAGATGTGATAGGTCAGGGGAAGAGATGGGGCAAGGACTGGGGATGAAGGGGAAGAGATTGGGCAGGAGGGTATAAGGGAAGGAGTAAACAAGTAGAGTAAGGACAATCCAATCTAAGATAGCCAGGAGAAACAAAAGTGAAAAACACTGTGACTCAAAAGCCTGCTCCTCTTTTGTAGCATTTGCAATTGTTCATCAAAACATTTCAGTAGTAACATTTCAGTAGTTTTGTCGCGCCGATTGCGAAACCATTTAAATTGGAACGCAGTTCCAATTTAAGTGTCGAGTGTACATGCAGTCGAGTGTACATGCAGGATAGCCAACTAATGTATCATTGAACCCCCCTCCGGTCGCTATTAGCCCCTATAAATATGACCTCTATTCCTTGTGGTCGAAATTTCGAAACATAATTTTTTTTCAGCTGCCGAGTCAGCCTTCCACGTAGCGGCACTGTCCGGTACATAGGCAGCTCTGTTCTTCCCATTATTGAGCTTTTAGGCAGGGCAGTCACAATCTGCCCTCTGTGCATAAATTGAGGGGAAGGTCACGTCAGAGGGACAAACCATGTTTTGTACAGACGAGGCGACCATAACAACTGACCATGTGCTGTTTTGTGCTGTGTAGCCGATGTGCACCGACGGCGTATCGGGATGAAGGCTGGCCTTTGAATTGCACTTTACATGCATAATTACGTGCAACCTGGCGCACAGTTTGGTGCAGACCGATGCCATACCAACAAGATTCTGCGGACAGTCGGTATTATTTAGTACATAGTTCGCTGCAGCAACAACAATAACAGCAACAACAACAGCAACAAGAGCAACAGCAACAACAACAACAACAGCAACAACAACAGCAGCAACAACAACAACAACAACATCAGAAGCAGCATCAACAATAACAACAACACCAACACAACACCAACACCGACACCAACACCAACACAACACCATCACCAACACCAACACCAACACCAACATAAACAGCAGCAGCAACGGCACCGACGTGTTGCCTTCCATGGTGTTAGGCAGATGTCCCAATCGTCCGTTGGTTGAGCGGCCGAGACGAGAGACAAGACTGTCCGCTTGAATTTGTATGCAGGATGCGTTGGACTCACGCGGTTGGGAGGGGGTGGGGTGGTGGAGGAGGGGTGTTAAAAAAGTGGATTTATTCAGAATTGGAGGAGGAAGGGGCGGAGGGTGACATCAGCCAGCAGCCACACATTTTTCAGCTGCAGCTTGTTTATGAAGAGTCACTTCATGGAAAGCTTGCTCGAGGGAGAGGGAGGGGAAGGGGTAGGCGATCTCGAGGGGAGGGGGGAGGAGAAGACAGCCGCGTCGTTTGGCCTTAGTCTTACGACCGCTAGCATAGTCACGGGGGTATTTGCAGGCCACTCACGCCGGCTCAAATCTAGCCACGAGCGGACACAGGTTTTAAGAAAAACAAGGAACGAAAACAACATCATAATAATGGGAATGGGAGTGGAGGGGGAACATAGTTGGCCCACCGAATGGGCATCGGAGGCTGACTGGTCCCCCTGGTTCCCCAGTCCACGCGTCCCGTTTCCTATAGCCTCGCCGGTTCCGTTGTCCTTCAAGGACCGCTCCGACCCTACCTCGCAGAAAATTAGCGGCCCCGCGGATGACGAGTTGAAAAATAAAACGGTTTTGATATTTCCGCCGCATGAGCGTCCATTTGCAGGTTCGTTGACCCTGGCTCGACATTATATTGAGCATAGTTATTTGACCGTTTTGCAACGGGGACGTTCAAAATAGTGCGCCGGTGCAATTAGCTTCTGTATGTGTGTGTGTTTGGTATAGACCTTCCATTAACTAAAGTGCATGCATCACTACTTTTATAGAGACCATGCATCTGCCGTCATTAATTGATAGACTGAGACAGAATGGATGGCTTGCTTGATGTTTCATCTGAACTATCCCTTAATGTTTTAAATGTCATCATGTCCAGACACTCAGTGGCACTGCAGGCGGCAATGATGCCCAAATGAAAAATGAAAAATGAGTGATGAGGAAAGGGAATTCATAAAAGACCCCATTCTTTCAATGCGGATAAGCATGTTTTTTTTCTTAAAAAATCATTTTAAAACGACCGTTGGAAATTCATACAAATTTCCACTTTTCATGAAAATGGCAGCATTCCAAGCGCTTAAGGTTCACAGCATGTCTGATACTGGGATATTTACTTCCACTTGAAGTAACTATAGTATTAAAACGACTTTAGTAGGCCTGACTTTTCGATCCTATAGCAGGACCTTTGTCAAAGGCAGAGAAAGGTCCTGCTATATCATTGAAACGTCAGGCCCACTAAATTTTGAAATTCGCGTTTGAGTATAATATTTTAGCCTATAGACCTTGTGCACACAATGTGTACGTCCGTGTTCTGGAAAGTACGCAGATAGTTTTGTACCGTACCATTCCTCCTTATTCAAAGTACCGTTATCGACGACTCGGGAATAACCTATGCTGAGCATACGCACACCTCTAGTTTCATATAATGCTTTCGGTGAATTCACTCGCACTAACATTATTGATTGACTTCGGTGAGGCTGTTCAGTTCCTCTCAACCAGAACCTTGGTTGTCAAGGTCGGGAGGTATCAAGCGTTGGAAGAGAGCAACCAAATACAATAACACTAAAGTACAACTACATACAATAACGGGCACGACATGGTGTCCCCCGATCGGCGCGCAGCGGCCTACCCAATCAAAATGATCGCGCCAAACATTCAAACCCATTGTTGTGCAATGCCGACCCAGGGTTGAAAGAGAAATACTACATGTATTGTGTCACCGCAAACCTTCCACTTTAATAGCATTCCACCAAGCAAATGGGTAACTTGACCATTTTAAGTCCAGTGCGGACAGCCCAGGAAGTTTTTCACGCATGTAACTTACCCGACTCAAATGGGTAGTTTAACCTGAGTGACTTCAGCCCGGTAAAATTGACCAGGTCAGTTTAACCGAGTCGAAAAGTCCAATGCCGAAACTGGTCGTAATCGTTGATTTGCCCACGTCGATAGTCCAAGTGCGGACGCCGGGAAGATTTACCCTTTGGAATGTTACCCACGGTCTCGGTCTAAAACAATAAGTCCAGTGCGAACACGGCTTTATGCTGTCGAAATCACTCCATCGCAACCTGAGGTTCCAAGTCGAAGGGATCAATTGGAAATCGATAACCCCACCGCGATGTGAAGGCGATGTTATTCGGTAACTGAAATAAATTGAATTGATGTTCTCGTTGAGGCATGTGCACGAGTTGATTTACGAGTCTGTGGCGATTTCACCACCACCACCACCAGCTCCAGAATGTATCAACGCTTCGGGTGTAATTAAGTTGGCAATGACACCATGCATGTAACACTTCTCCTCGTGGTGACGACGCCGGCAGAGTATACGCAATACTCGAAATGTTAAGTTACCGGCTCTTTGCGGAGCAACATTCCTTCTCGGAAGAGAAGTGTTACATGGTGTCACCGGCAAACCTTCCACTTGGTATTTCTACCATGCAAACCTTCCAACCTTATCTAGCCGTGCACGGGTAATAACGAACAGAACTAAACATCATGTTATATCTATGATGCAACGCGTACCCGCCGCTATACAGTATTCGAATCCACCACACGACCTCGACCAGCTCAGTGGTCAAGTGGTTAAGACGTCTGCACTAGAAAGCAAGAGTCGCGGGTTAGAATCCCTATTGAGCTGTGTGAATTTATTTCATCAGACGTCGGGCAAAACATTGACCACTCAGCGCTTAATAACGTTGAGCAAGGCCAAACCTTAACTTCATTCAAACCCTACCTTTCTCAGATGCTTTAAATGACCCCGAAATACAGATATTAGTGCCTGACCATATAGCACACCCCGTTTCCAAGAAATTGATTTTTTTTTATAGAAGTAATGGCAGGACCATTAGGATCGAAACGTCAGGTCGTCTAAAACGTGGGGAGAATAAGACTAGTGAAAGTCACGCTGTGCGGTACTGAGAATTATGTCCAAACGAAGGGGTCAGGCCGACCGTTGAACGCACGTACTTGAACTGACGATGGGACCTCATAATTACTGAGTTCTCTGTAATCCGCAAATTGATGTCCTTGGTCGTGCAATCCTCACACTCGCCATTTATTTCCGTACAGATCAACCATCAACAATCCTTAATATGGACCTGAGGGTTATTGAGGTCCGAACGCCTCGCCTCGCTCGAAGCCTTAGTCGTGCACCGACCTCTGGGCGACGATGAAATGAATTTAAGAAAACAATTGTTGCTTTCAGTTGACTTTTCAACGGAGATACTCTGTGGTGATTTAATCTCTAATAATAATTATGGGAGGTCAGAAGAGTCCATTCTCCTATTGGCAGTACCCTGACACAACGAAATCGGTTTAGCTTTTGATGGGAAAGCTTGTATTGCGATCATGCACCCGCAACATACACACACCTACAAACTCAAACTCATGCCTTGCTGTACATGCAAGTGTCACAGCCATCCCTTTTCGGGACAGGCCATGACGGGGTGCCGCCGCTGATCCAAATGTGACAGCAAGTATCTAATGATAGGTGGCCGATGCATTTTTCACACCGTCAAATACATGTATTATCACCTGGACCGGGTCAAGGCTATATCCCACGGTCTAAGGTCACTGCTGCCTGTGGTTCAGATCCCACAAAGGCAATCGTTGAGAGTAATTCCATTTTTTTTTTATTCGAGCTGCGCTAACAACGCCTGGTAACACACACCTTTGAGCACAGTGAATGGGTCTGTGGGCAGCGCAGGTACAGGGCAGTATCAATCAGATGCGCTCTAATGACTCCTTCTGATGTCAAATGGAGAATGAATGTGGATTCTTCTTCGGTTGTGCCAACGGGGTGAGGGGGTTGACCTGCATTCCATAATTGGAATCACTCGCCATTTCTTTGGGAATCTTGGTTTTTTTTTCGAAAAATAAATGACAATTTGGCTGAGCTTATAGCTGCGGTGCACTGCGTTCCCTGCATGAACGTACCGTACTGGTACTACCGAAGTCTCTCTTCGGCCACTTTGGCAGTTTACAGATCACTCCATGCACGGCTTGGTGTCTTGTTTCTTCAAGTCGACTTGAATTTGAATTTAAATTCATTATTCGCCACACATAGAAAGAAAGATAACATACATGGTGGTGGTGGTGGTGATGGTGGTGATGGTGGTGATGGTGGTGGTGGTGGTGGCGGTGGTGGTGGTGGTGGTGGCGGTGATGGTGGTGGTGGTGGTGGTGGTGGTGGTGGTGGTGGTGATGGTGGTGGTGATGGTGGTGGTGGTGGTGGTGGTGTTGGTGTTGGTGGTGTTGGTGGTGGTGGTGGTGATGGTGATGGTGATGGTGATGGTGGGGATGGTGATGGTGATGGTGATGGTGGTGGTGGTGGTGGTGGTGGTGGTGATGGTGGTGGTGGTGGTGGTGATGGGGATGGTGATGGTGGTGGTGGTGGTGTGGTGGTGATGGTGGTGGTGGTGATGGTGGTGAGGATGAAGGCGATGATAATGACGGTGGTGATATCGCTCTTTCTGTTTTTTTTTAACGCTGTATTTTAAAGTTGTGTTTGCCTCGTACCAAGGTCACTGCTATGTAGCATTCCTGCCCCACCCAGGTCAACCACTGACATTGCCGACGTAATGTAACCGACTGTCAGTGTAAGAAGCTCGTTTGTGTTTCCAAGCCTGAGAAATGCGCAAAATGGCTTCGGGGTCTCTGAATAGAGGGAGGGGGGGGGTCATTTGTGCGAGGCGGACGGGGACCAATTAATGCTCCCGAAGGAGCGATCTCCTGCTGTGCCTAACAGCTCAGCTGTAAATCCGAAGAAAAAAACCCACCTTGGTTCGGATCCAACGGCAGCGCTTCATTTCATCCGACCGTAGAGGACCCGATAGAGCGCGGCGACTTATGGAGAATTAAGCAGCGTGAATGGTCGCAGTTTCCGTTCTCACGGCACGGCGACAATGACCGTGACCAATTGCGCGACCTTTGTCTCCCTGCCATCATGTGACTTATAGCGGGTGATTCTTTACATCTCATTTGGCACCGCATGAGCAGTCATGGAAACATTACAAAGAAAAATGTGGACAATTGGACAGTCTACTCTGCTCATTTCCACTCCTGTTTGGGCATCCAATGAGATGACTATAAGACGCGTGATGGCAAGTAAATAGTGTGGTCGGGCAATCGGTCTATTATTGGCTTGCAGTGTGGAAAAAAAACCGAACTCCCGTGAAATTAGTTGAAATAATGTGATCGAGGTCGTGTGGCGGATTCGAATAATGCGAGTGCCCGACGTGAATTATATACGTCACCGAGTCATGATTTGCCACTATTTTCTCGGGCGTTTTTTTTTCATATTAAAATGCTTCCAAAATAAAAGAAGAAGAATAAAACCTGCCGCTATGGTCAGCTCAGTTCAGCCCCCCGAGCCAGGATAACAGGTGCTGTTTGAAGGGTGCTGAAGCCAAGCACAATGATGATTTTTTTGTTCATTTCCCTTCACCACCATTTCCAACAAATCAAGGTTGTTGTGCCGTTAATGTATTCAGACAAGAAAAGAAGGCCCGTTAGGTAATCCTTCTGTTAAATCGATATCATTTTGTTGTCCTTTGGGGGTAGGATGTCGCACTGTTTAACATATTATATATAATTCTTTGCGATCCTATTACAAGTGCTTAAATTACTTGATCGACTTACTCATTTTTATATCAACCTGGCAGAGGGTCACTCCGATCATCTGAGGATAAACTTCTTCTATCCATCCTCACAAAAACAAGGCCTTATGGGGCCACTCGGGGTGATTGCTACAGTAAAAGAAGACTGAGTAATAAACAGATACAAAATCAAAGCGTCTAAAGGGAACGAAGGTATATTCACGTTCCTCTTGAACAGATCCAGTTTGTTCGAAGATGGAAAACAGGATGTAGGTAGAGAGTTCCAAAGCGTAGCTGTACGGGGGAAGAAGCTATTGGAACATTTCACAGTACTGCACTTCGGAACAGCAACTGGACTCTGCGAAGCTGTTGCACTGCGTGTTCTGCGAGTGAAAGGTGCGAGGGACAACGGATGAAAGACCCTCTGCATATCTACCATGGGAGAATACTGTACATGTAGAAGAGGCCCAGGGAAGAGACAGATCGTCTCTGGGTAGAAATCTCTCAGAGATAGACCCTTCTCTACAGCTGTTCCCGAATTGTGGAGCTCTCTTCCCATTGACATCGGGAATGCTTCAATCTTCTCTCATTATTTCTAGGAATCGACACAAAACGATACTTTGGTTCTCATAACCCGTGCCTGGTACACTTCAGCATTTTTGACCTGTTTCCGTAAAGGCGCTTTATAGGAATAATACCCGTTATTTTTTTTTTCATTATTAATTTCAGAGAGCAGGTAGCGGTGATAGTGACTGTGCACCTGGAGCACATGGCCTCGAGGGAATGGGGAATGGGGGACAAAGCTACACAAAGCGTACTGACCAGCCCTCACATGAAATGCTTATCGCCACCATAGTGTTCGGGCCGATGCCCTCTGTTTGTTTGTTATCGGTGAAAATGATGCGTTTGATGCGTTGTGCCGTCAGTCATCTCCAAACAGTGAAACCGAACTTCATCTCCCTGTTATTGCGGGCTATTTTTCTCTCTTGCCTCGTGGTGAGTTCTGATGACAATAATCTAATGTCCTTTGTCTGCTGCTGTGATGTTTTTAGATTAAATTATGCCGACTCGGGTATTTCTATTTGGTATTCATCTCGAATATATAACATTTGATAATGTGCTGGAGTGGGGGAGGGAGGGGAGTGTTTAGTTAGCCAAAAGCCCTTTTCACACGGAGCCGAAAAAAACTCTCAAGGTTTTAGAAAATGTCGCATGCATGAGAAATCTTACAAGTGCTATCGTGTGAAAGGTCACCACTGCTTGAGAGTGACAGACGTCCCTGGTGAACCCTTGAGAGATTTTAGATGAAGACAAGTGGTCGATGACCGGATGCCATGTAAATGATAAAGGAAGGGACGAGAGGCTAGGGTAAATATACTACTCTTCAACTGGCACGGCCGAGATGTCATTATGATGCCAGTGACTTGCGAGACCGTCGATAGCCAGTCACATCCTGCCGGGACAAGCCAGGTATATAGGGCCGGACTCCAGCGCACCGGTTATAGGGTACAGATGACCACCGGGAGACGGAAGAGCGGGCCCCCATATACATCTCGCAGGATCAGTGGCTCAGCTATCCAGCCAGCCGGTAATGGCTGAGGGATCATCTAGTCGTTAGTCCATACACTGTGTAATGTCAAACGTTCCTGGACGTTTACAGACGTCGCTCGCACGGTATGTGTGCTTACGACGCTTCGGTCCAAGCTACCGTTCATTTTTTAACTGAAAAGTTAGAGGGCCTGACCTTTCGATCCCAGCAGGACCTTCCTCTGTCATGTATGTCAGGGAGTTTCCTCCCTCTAAACTCTCTGTTTCGTCCTTGTCACTTTGCCTTTGAGAAAGGTCCTGCTAGGATCGAAACGTCAGGCCCTGTAACTTTTGAGATTTATGTATTGCAGGTCATTTTAGTCAGTTAGCAGTTTGCAACAGATTTTGTATTAACTTCTATTTTTGATGACTAATCACAAGTTGTTCACAATAACCGTGTAAGAAAGCTTCACTCTTCTTCGAAATCCCTCCTATATTGTACCGGTACGTCCCCAAACTACTTACTCAATTAGGCCTATATGGCATTTTGTGGTATCTGTACCTCAACTTTTGGCATAAAGACAAGTCGGCTAGTTGGGAAGGCCACGACGTAACGGTTGGATAGCTCAGATGGTAAGAGCGCTGGTGTGCTAACAAAACCACATCGGACCCGGGTTCCAATATCGATCCAGTCATATCTTTGCTATTTTTTCTAAAACTGATTTGTGTTTAATTATTGCAGTAGTCAGTTTAAGTGGTTTTCTACATGCTGGTGTCTCTTTGGTGTCGATTTGGAGAGAGTATGAGAAAAAACAACAACACCAGCCACGTATTGGTCGGCGGTGGCTGTCACGATATCCGTCACACTGAAGTGCACACCATTTGGTATAGTTGACGGGGGGAACGCGCGCGACTACCGCGTTGAAATCAAGCAGATGGCTTCACAACTAAAAAGTGAGGCTACTGAGGGAACGACAATTGTTTGCCTAGCAATCGGTCTGTCTATAACTCACAGATAGTGAGTTTTTAATTGAAAGCGACTGCCCAAAACCCCGAACATTTGGGGCATTTATAATACAGTTATTACCAATAATATTTTAAAGACGAAGTTGGTTGTTTGCATCCTGAATGAAAGCGGGGCGTGATCCCTGGAGATATAATTATGGCAGTTAATGTTTGAATTGCTTCTGACTGGCGCCTCCATCCGGCAAAGACTAGTTGACTATTATTTTGCGAAGGCCACTATCTAATTTCTAAATACTGGATAGTTCAGATGGGACAGCACTGGTACGCAAAAGCAGAGGTCTCGCGTTCAAAGTCTAGTACAGTCAATGTTTTCTTTGCCACTTTTTGATTACTTCCCCTCAATTTGTTCAAAATTTCCCAGTCAAGTTTTTCATAATTTTTTTCTCTCACTCCTTTTACAGTGTAGATGATTTCTAGTCCGTTCGAAGAACATGGCGATCACCCAAAAAGATTTAGAAAATTGAAACCTTTTATTAAAACACGTTTCAACTGTTTTCTAGATTTATAGGTTACTGGCCTATAACAATTACAATACTGAATGGTGTTTACTAATTTCCGCTTCACATTTCAGTGCCGGCTAGGAATATGCTTCCCCCTGATATCCTTGGGCAGCCCTCAAAGGAGGGGGCTCAGAGTTTTAAGGAGGCTGTACATCATTTCTTGATTGGCCAGACATAGTCCACAGCTTCATGTATTACAGTTCAGATTTCCCCAGCACATTTCTAGGCATCTTTTTCTAAAGTCCTATTAATGTTGCTGTGCGTGCTCTTTGCCTGTTGTATTTTTTTTGGTGAGATTTTTGAATTCTCTTCAGCGCTGTTTGTCATTCTTGACCGTAGTTGGCGGGATTGGGTTTTGCATAAATAAATGAATAAAAAAAGGTCTTTAGTGTGATTAAGGCAACATCTGATGGGATTTTTTCATGGACAATCTTTCCGTACATTATGTGGTGCTCTTGGTGATTACGAAAGGGCCCATTCAGCACAAATCCCATCTGCGGGTAGCAATTCTATGCTTCCGAGCCAAATTCTGCGAAGACCGCTAATTCGTCCCGAATTTCATGTTCATTTCCCCCGTAAATCACCGACTTTATTCTTTTAACGCTGAGCTCCCCGGCAGGCTGCATATCCCTCAGATTTCGTATACGATAATTTCATGCAGATGTTTTACCGTATTCACCGGCTAAAGCTCATAATTATGTAATACCAACGATCTCCCAGATGCAAATGTGCCATTTAATCATTCATGAGTCATCATTAATGCCAGTGTAAGACTGGCACGCATTAACTGACAATGCAAAGAAAGAAAATTGACAATGTTTGCAATTTACCTAGATTTAGTCTAAAAGAACTGGTTTTAAGGAGGTTCATTTATACGCATGACGTATAATCCCTTGAACACGGCTGCGCACTGTGCCCTTTTATATTTCAGCCAAATGTCATGTAGTCAACAAAACACGCTAACATTCCACCCGGGAAATAATTTAATTAAGTAGGCCTATAGACGATTTTCAGTACTTCAGCATTACAATGGTATTGGTACCCACACTTAATGTACACCAGACTACACGCAATATAATACATACAATTTGCAGTCTCACTGAAGAAAGTCTACCTCCTTCAACCAATCCCGTTCCCTCCCATTTATGGGGTAATACGAAACCATTATTTTTTTTTTTAAGAAATCTGTCAAGCGATTGTGTAGGCCCCCTTTAAATAGCAGGCAGATGATAAATAATGATGAAATATTAATGAAATAACTATCCGAACAAGTCCCGTGTAACTATTTCCAAATAAAGTTGTATCCCCTTCCCCCTCCCAAAGGCAGGCATATAAAATGCTACATGTGGTCGACAAGTCTGACCCCACGGTAATATTTACAGTCGGATTGCGTCCGTCCACTGGTCTGTCGGGCCATACTTTTTTTTTATTATACAGCCGGGGCCATTCATCACTGTCTCGTAAAGAACGAGACGAAAGGCGGAGGGTAGAGAGAGAGAGAGAGAGAGACAGAGACAGAGACAGAGAGAGGGGGAGATGGGGAGATGGAGAGAGGGAAGAGAGAGAGGGGGGGAGAGGGGAGAGAGAGAGGGAGAGAGAGAGAGATAGAGAGAGAGAATGAGAGAGAGGGAGAGAGAGGGAGGGAAAGGGGAGAGGGAGAGAGAGAAGGGGAGTGAGACAGAGATATGGAGAGAGGGGAGAGAGAGGGAAGATGAATTGAGAGGGGAGAGAGACAGAGAGAGGGGGGGGGGGGGGAGAGGAGAGAGAGGGAGGGTGGAGACCGAGAGAGGAGAGAGAGAGGGAGGGAGGGACATAGACGGGGTAGAGAGGGGTAGGGAGAGAGGGAGAGAGAAGGAGAGAGGGAGGGTGGAGAGAGAGGGAGAGAGGGTGAGAAAGGGTGGAGAGATCGAGAAAGGGAGATAGGGGGAGGGTGAGAGGGAGGAATGGAGATAGAGACAGAGAGAAAGAGAGAGACAGAGAGGGTGTAGGGAAATGGGAGAGAGGGGAGAGAGAGAGGGGGAGGGGGAGGGATGGAGAGAGAGACAGACATAGAGATAGACAAAGAGAGAGAGATAGAGAGACAGAGAGAGGTAGGAGATGGAGAAAAAACAACTTGACTTGACCTTAGTTTTGGCAAAATGAGTTCCATGTGGGCTGGTTTTGCCACTGCTATATGGCTGATCATTTCCTGAGCGATGACATAATGCATTTACCCTGATCAGTCTGACCGAGGCGATATCACAGGGTGACCAGGAGGAAGGGGAGGGAGAGGAGGGCAGGGCGGAGGAGTGGGGGCGGGGAGGGGGTCACGCTTGGGACTGCCTTGAGGAAGAGGCGGGGGAGGACGGGGGGGGGGGGGCGGGGAGTGCATGTGGGAATACGATACAATTTATAGGTCCGTGCGACCTCTGACCTCCGGCACATGCAATGCCCGGCGGAATAGTGGCATGACTCCTATATCCTATAACGTCAAATTATTCATTGTTATACTCAATATCCGATCTGGAAGATTAAGGGGCCGGACAGATGTCGTCCCTCTAACCTCCCGCTCCCCTCCCATTTCCTCCCCCCCCCAAAAAAAAAAAGAAGAAAAAAAAAAAGAAGAAAAAGGTGAAACAGCTTCTGCACTTTCCAATCCGATCAACAAAAGCGTCAAAAATGACTTTTTAAAATGGAAATCCTCTGCCCTTCTTACATATATATATAGATAGGCCATCGTATTTAAATGACCATGTCAAAGAGAAACTGGTCCGTTTATACGGTGGCCAAACATGAGTGGCCATTGTGCTACTGAATACTAATCGAGGGGAAAAAAAACGACTGGGATCAAAATTGCATTTCTATTGAATGGCCAATACGTCATGTGCCAGCACTATTCCTGGAAGTGATGAAGGCTGCTTCAAATTGCTAAGTAAACGCTCGCGTTGCACAAAAGAGGAGAACAGAAATCAGAAAACCAGAAACAAAATTACAGAACGTTGGAATAAAAAATGCCTGATTGCGCTCCATTGCAAGTTACATCTGAACACATGCAGACTGCTTGACTATGACGCGGGCATACGTGTACAATGAACACATCTCGATTGATTTCATGTTGGCAGTCATTTCCCTGGCGTGGAAAATGATTCTAATAGGCTTGGAACATCCAGATCCTGGTCCTCTGACTTCTAAGATGCAGAATGTTAACATTAACATTTACATTGATTACATTTCTATAGCGCTATTTCTATGCAATATATTCAAAAGCGCTTCACAATGAAATATAGTCGACAGCTTCGGTAATGAATTCGTAATCTTCCTGCGTGGAAAACAAAGCAAGTTGGAGGAGAAACGAACGCAGTCTAGCGGAGTGGGTTAATCAGCTTTTCCATTTCTCCAGCAAAGTGAGGGGAAAAAATCCCTCTTCTCAGGTTTATGACCCTTGAAGACAAGAAAGAAGCACTCTTTTAGGCTCTCATTTTTGAAATTATGTGAAGACCATCCAATTAAGAAGTAGATATTAAATTAATCTGCCTCTGAGAAAGATCGTGCATGGATCTAAACACCAGACCCAATATATACCTTTTTTTAAAAGAAAATCACGGTGACTCACTACAATACTACCGCTACATTTTTGGTTAAGAAAAGATATTTGGTTAAGAAAAGATAATGCTAACAATGTGAGCTTAAATAGAAAATTAATCATTTGATTTCAGATAAATTAATTTCACTTGGCGTCCTGAAAGTCTTCAACTTGTTCCCCTAGCGGGGATGGGCAATGTATAGACCGCCCTCGTGGAGTCGGGGAAGACTGCGTTTGGGTCTCCCTGGAAACGTGTCACATGGGCAGCCGCACTGACGCTGATTGGTCCGTTCCACTTGGGCGCGATGCTCCCGAGTTTGAAACTGGCACTGGGATGTGCGCAGTGGGTAGACTGGTCTCCAGTCCTCGCGTTAGTCGCCTGCACTATACGATCGCCATGCGTGCATATAGGGACCGCTTAATTCTTTGGTAGAATTTCCAATCAAATGGAGTACACGTGTACATTTAGTAGGCTATCCTTTTCCCCGTCCACCCAACTTTCTGTAACCACGCCTACCTTACATGTACTTATTTGTCGATTTCATTAATTGAAGTCACTTTCAGTTACAATTTTTTTTGACATTTTTCAAAAGCTCCAAGTCCATTTTGTCCTGTGTTATTTTGTTTGACCTAATAATTATAAAACATGCAACCGAGTGCTCGCTGACTTAAATGACCATACCCGAATCTCAAAAATAAAGCAGGCCTAACTTTCAGATCCTCGTAAGGTCTTTCTTATATGTCATCTTAGAATGGGAAACTTAGGCCCCTTTATAATTGTTGAGATTTAACTTCAATATTTGTTGATCATACTTTTGTTTCATGATTTCATTTATGAATTAGAGTGCATGTAATATCAACAAATGTTGCAAACTGCTAAAAGACTGAAGTGACCAAAATGCAAATGTGAAAAAGTCGGAGGGGCTTAGCTGGATTTCACAAAGCCTTGTACGGTGCATCGTACCTCATCGTACCTTAACGGACGATTGATAACCCATTTCCGGGTTTACTACAGGTTAATTACTATAAGTTTTGGTGAAAATGACTTCTGACGTTTATTACTCGCGAGTAATGTTTTGTTGATGTTGGAGTGAAGATTTCTCGAGAAGTACAGCATCCCAGACCGTAAGATTTCAACATGAGGATTCTATCATGTCCATCTACAAACTGTGTAAATTAGAAGAATATCTGAGGACATCGATGTTTCCCGATCTTCCCAATGTCGTTTTTGGACTTTAAAACTCGAACCAAAAATAACGTATGGATGTATAGTATTATTTGAAATAATAATAATTCAAAGAATTCCAAAATACATTGCAGTTGACCTTTAAAGTGGAGTGTGCTGGCAAACAACCCTGGGGATTAGCAGCGCTTCCTTGCGAGCGATCATGCTATTTCCAGACACGGCGCACAAAATGCCAACCCAACCGAACCGGTCGTCCAGTTGATTGTGCACGCCCTAAATGCCAAGGTTTAGGCGCACACGCGTCCATGGCGATAAGCAGGAGTTACTATAGGAAGGTGTTGCATGCCTGCATGCTCACTAAGCCCAACCTACGAAGTCAGGTCCGGCACACTCACGTGTGAAGTGTAATCCGAGAGAGTGACTCAAACAAGACGGTTACAGTGATGCAAACAAAATGTTGCAAACTGCTTGTTGACATACACGCCCCCCCCCCCCCCAGTATAGTAACGCACGCTTGAAAGCAGAGCATAGGCCTATAGGCCTAAACCTTGACAGGGAGTTTCTTCAATTTGAAAACTAAACGTCCAAGTCACCGTGCTCTAAAAAAAATTAACTGCATGATTATACGTTCCAATCCAGTCACTTATGTGATGTAAGCCACTTCGTCCTCTCTCTCCCTCTTTCTCTTTCTCTCCTCCGCACCTGTCTCCTTTTCTAGCTATGTCCCTCTTTCCCTCTCTCCTTCTTTCTCCCTCTTTCTCTCCTGCTCTTTCTCTCTCCCCCACATCTCTTTCTCTTTCTCTTTCTCTTACTCTCTCTTCCTCTCCCTCCGCCTCCACTTCTCTCTATTATCTCTTCCTCCCTCATCTCTCTCTCCCCTATTTGTCCCCCTCCTTCGTTGTGTCTCTTTCTCCCTCTCTACATCTCCCTTTCTAACTCTATCTAACTCTCTCTCCCTTCATCCTCTCTCTCCCTCTCTCTCTCTCCCTCATCCCCTCTCTCTCTCTCTCTTTCGCTCTCTCTCCCCGCCTCTCTCTCTCCCTCACCCCCCCTCTCTCTCTCTTTCGCTCTCTCCCCCCACCTCTCTCTCTC
Source organism: Luidia sarsii (assembly GCA_949987565.1). Taxonomy (NCBI): domain Eukaryota; kingdom Metazoa; phylum Echinodermata; class Asteroidea; order Paxillosida; family Luidiidae; genus Luidia; species Luidia sarsii. Next base: position 922,818 of record OX465112.1, on the reverse strand, counting down.
TCTCTCCCACCTCTCTCTCTCTCTCTTTCTCTCTCCCCCACCTCTCTCTTTCTTTCGCTCTCTCCCCCACCTCTCTCTCTCTCCCACCTCTCTCTCTCTCTTTCTCTCTCCCCCACCTCTCTCTCTCTTTCGCTCTCTCCCCCACCTCTCTCTCTCTCTCCCACCTCTCTCTCTCTCTTTCTCTCTCCCCCACCTCTCTCTTTCTTTCGCTCTCTCCCCCCACCTCTCTCTCTCTCCCACCTCTCTCTCTCTCTTTCTCTCTCCCCCACCTCTCTCTCTTTCGCTCTCTCCCCCCACCTCTCCCTCTCTCTCTCCCACCTCTCTCTCTCTCTCTTTCTCTCTCCCCCACCTCTCTCTTTCTTTCGCTCTCTCCCCCCACCTCTCTCTCTCCCACCTCTCTCTCTCTCTTTCTCTCTCCCCCACCTCTCTCTCTCTTTCGCTCTCTCCCCCCACCTCTCTCTCTCTCTCTCTCCCACCTCTCTCTCTCTCTTTCTCTCTCCCCCACCTCTCTCTTTCTTTCGCTCTCCCCCCACCTCTCTCTCTCTCTCCCACCTCTCTCTCTCTCTTTCTCTCTCCCCCACCTCTCTCTCTCTTTCGCTCTCTCTCCCTCAGCCCCCCTCTCTCTCTTTCGCTCTCCCCCCCCACCTCTCTCTCCCCCACCTCTTTCTCTCTCTCTCCCCCACCTCTCTCTCTCTCCCCAACCTCTCTCCCGCTCTCTCTCTCTCTCTCTCTCTCTCTTTCTCTCTCTCTCTCCCCCTCTCCCTCTCTCTCCCTCTCTCTCTTTCGCTTTCTCTCCCCCACCCCCTCTCTCTCTGTCTGTCTGTCTCTGTCTCTCTTTCTCTCGGTGTCACATCTTTAATTGACATCGGCGATCATGTCCTGTCGCAATTGTCTAGGTTCTCTGTTCCCAAGCAGCTTCACCTCCTGATGTTTTTATCTTCGCTTTCATGCTGGGTCCCCGAATTTTTTTCTCTCTCTCAGGGTGTGACACCGATGACAGAGGAATATCCATTGTTTGGATCTTATTTCACTCATCAGCTTTCTGTTCGCCTCCGCTCTGCCATAAGTAAATTAGGCCTACATCCTTACTGCATACTTGATCTTCATCATCTTCCTATTAAGAAACCACAATGCAATGCTCTCCATATGTCTGCCTCTTCAAGTCGCACGTTATTGACCATGCTTCACCACCCTACATAGGTCTAAAGACAAAATGCAATGGTGAACATAACTGTTCATGACCCTATTTTTTACAGACCCGCTATAACACCCAAAACCTGCTTAGGCCTAAGCACACAATGTTACGATTCATATGATTAGCATGCTAACCAAAACGTCACTACTGAGAGTCAAAAGCGATTGGCAATGGCATGACACTGCTTTGTGGCTGTTTGTACATAGGGAAGAGTTTTCATGCTTAGCAGATTTCATCGCTGTGTGCAATTGGGCCCATGACATGAAACAAACGCATCGCAGACAGTCACCCTATACCAAGCCCTCATTCCAAAACGTGCCAGGACTATTTCGCTGCGTTTACACTTGATCCCGCAACGCAGGATCAGATCCTGCGGTCGCGATCAGCGAGCAGGATCAGATTCCTGCCGCGTTTACACTTGATCCTGATCCCGCGTGGCATCGATTAAGCGGCTGCAACATCGGGGCAAAGGTTATGTGCACTGATAATGTGCACTGGAGCATAACGGCAGCCAACACGCGCGAAACTCGACTATGCATACGTCAGCTTCCGGGATCTGATCCCGCGTTGCGTTTACACTTGCAACTTGCGGGATCTGAGCCGGATCTGATCCTTCCCGAGAGGAGGATCAGATCCCGGGATCAGGATCTGATCCCGCGTTGCGTTTACACACGGCTTTGATCCGGATCTGATCCTCCTTGCGGGATCTGATCCTCCTTGCGGGATCTGATCCTCCTTGCGGGATCTGTTCCTCCTTGCGGGATCTGTTCCTCCTTGCGGGATCTGATCCTCCTTGCGGGATCTGTTCCTCCTTGCCGGATCTGTTCCTCCTTGCGGGATCTGTTCCTCCTTGCCGGATCTGTTCCTCCTTGCCGGATCAGATCCTCCTTGCGGGATCTGATCCTCCTTGCGGGATCAGATCCTCCTTGCGGGATCTGATCCTCCTTGCGGGATCTGATCCTCCTTGCGGGATCTGATCCTCCTTGCGGGATCTGTTCCTCCTTGCGGGATCTGTTCCTCCTTGCGGGATCTGTTCCTCCTTGCCGGATCAGATCCTCCTCGCCGGATCAGATCCTCCTTGCGGGATCTGATCCTCCTTGCGGGATCTGATCCTTCTTGCGGGATCAGATCCTCCTTGCGGGATCTGATCCTCCTTGCGGGATCTGATCCTCCTTGCGGGATCTGATCCTCCTTGCGGGATCTGATCCTCCTTGCGGGATCAAGTGAAAACGCAGCGTCAAACAAAAAATAGTTCTGCTACCAGTTACCCGACCCACCCTATTTCTAGCCTGCGACCCTAAATTTTGTATCGGGAAACAATGATGATAACAGAATTCAATGTGTAATTTGATCGTATTATTCTATTAAGGCTTGACCATATGCAGATGCCTCCATATGATTTTAAAAAAATATGAACAAAAATACCTACCTACCCTATTTTGAAATGCCGTGTTTTCGGAAGCATGACTATTTGTTTGGCCTTACGTGTAGCGCTGCGAGGCAGCCACTGCACGGTCTCAGTCCAGAAGGATTCTACGGCGTACTACCTCCCTAATGCCGACCCGGGTCCTCACCTGATGTCAACCCATTAGCATAGGAAGGGATGTATATCCCTTTGTGTGCGTCCAATCCCTTCAAGTTGTCAGGAGGGAGATGAGGAGGCAGGAGTTGTTTAATGGTCAATGGTCAGCCCACTCTTCAATTTGCACTGACCGCTAACGTTTCCTTGGCGTTGATCTTTCCGGCCTCCGGACCATGGGGAGCTAACCCCCACTTCAAATCTTCAACTCTTGACAATATCCGCGGTTGGGATGCGTTTTTTGTTGTTCCGGAGAATCGGCGATCGTCACTTGGGGAAGGACTACCCACTCGTGAACTGACGTTTCAATATTCACCAACAATTCTAGGAAAATCGGCAAAATTGCCCTCTCCCGGAGGGAAAAGAAATGCTTTGAAAATGAACAGATCATACTATTTTTATTCTTATTATTTATTCGGCCAAGGAAAAAAACAAGAAGTACATTCAGGGTGAGAAAGGTCATACAGTCTATATCGTGGAAATTGAAGATGGGAGATAAATTGATAAATAAATACCAAACAAGGAGAATATTATGCACATGTATCAGAGATGTGACAGGTCAGGATGAGAAGGGGAAGAGATGGGGCAAGGACTTGGGATGAAGGGGAAGAGATTGGGCAGGAGGGTAAGAGGGAAGGAGTAAACAAGCAGAGTAAGGACAATCCAATCTAAGATGGCTAGAAGGAACAAAAGTGAAAAACACTGTGACTCAAAAGCCTGTTCCTCCAGTCCTAGGTTGATGAATAAATAGCTAACTATAGTAAACTTAGTAACTTAGTAAAAACAATCAAATACAAGTAAATGGCAATGATTAAGATAAATCTTGAATTAAAAGATGTTACAGGATGCAGGATAAAGAACAAGACACAAAGGGTACAAGTGAACAAAGAAATTGATCAATACCCTAGCCAAAAATTGAGATCGAAATTCAAGATTGATTTTATATTTTGGATTGAAAAATCTCATCACTGATTGATGGATTCTCAATTTTTTTGATCGAGAAACGAAACATTCCACAACATTCCTTTCTGGATGACGAGTCCTGCATTGACCACGCACTGTTCAAACTTAAACTCGCCGAAGGTAATTCTCCACTTCCCGTCTATACCCCTATATACTGCATGCATACTATGCTAACAATGAATAGACAAGTGTGACTAACTACGAACAAGTGAGCGATACAAACCCAGGAGACAAGAAACCCAAGATGATTTCTAATCATCCGCGGTTTGATTGTCAGATGTTTGCGCCATCCCAACCATTCATCCGTGATCAGAGATCGATCTTGCGAGGGGCTGCATTTTTTTTTTTGGGGGGGGGGGTGGGGGGAGGAGGGGGGCTCGGATATCTGAGCAGACGTACTGTCGACGGTCAAGTTTAGCGCGGCTGATGTGGGGTTGTTGGACCTTACGTATACGGACATCTGCGTAAGTGTCTTCACGGACTGTGTGCGTTCATGTCCATCGGGCGTGATGATCAGCCGAACGGAGAATTAGGGGGAGGAGTCGGGGGGGAGGAGAATGACACGAAGATTGAGCCACACCGTAAGCCACGGTCGATGCCTGAAACCTTTGATAACGACGGCTTGATATACGAGCGAGGGCCAGGCATGGGGATTCAGGGTTTTGACTTCCATGCAAAATTAATGGCCGGGTCGCGTATGATTGTCCATGCACTGATTAGTTCGTGCACGGGGTGGCGGTATATGCGCGCATCCATTCGAACGAACGACTCGAAAAGCTGCAAGGGAACTTGAAGCCTTTTTTCCCAAAACCCAGCTTAGGCTCAGGCTCCGGCTTTGTCTTTCTTTCTTTCGTCAATTTGAAAGTACAAGGCATGGAAACGAGGCCTTTGGCTTCGTTTGGGAATGTGTTATGAAAAAAAACCACCAAAGATCCAACGCTTCAACTTCAACAAAGAAATTCAATCTGTGTTTTCAGCTCTCGGGTAACAGAGACGAAGCCGGAGCCGAAGCCTAAGCCGGGTTTTGGGGGAAAAAAGGCCATTACTTTCGAAGCCCGTGGTCCGTGATGTCTGTATGGTTCCATCAGGCGGTCGGGAACTAGACCCAGTGGTCGCTCGACCTTGCTGCCAGTCTAAGATGGCTCCGTCGTGCCGATCATCACAAAGTATTTAATCAACAGATAAACCTGGGGGATCAATGCGTCAAGGTTTTGTCGAAGGGGGAGCCTTAGGGCCTACGCATCTGACACTATCTGGCTACCGGAGTGGTGGCAAATCGGTTCGGGATGCTTTTAGGGATTCCGTTTCCCCTCGGGGAACGCTTCACTCAGCTAACGGAACAAACAGTTAAGCGAATCTATAGAGATTATGGTCCATGCTATGATTTCAACGAAACTGAGATACTCCCGTGCAGGAAATGCATGTAGGCTTGTACTTGAAGGCGTTTTTACAGTGGTCCGTGGAAGCTGATTCAGTGTGCTGCAGACCGCTAGGAAAATTACTATAGTTGCATGGAACTAAATCAATCCAAGATGGCTCCGGAACAAACGCTTGTTTTTTTATAGATGCCTGTGATATCATAAATTATGACCGAAGCCTAAGCCCGAGTCAAAACCTTTATTTCAAAAACGGCCAATGTTGCACGGTGTTTTTCAATGAGGGTTTGCCCTAGTCGACGTAAAAAAAGCACGATGTGCTAAGTGCTTTACCCGATTGCCTGCTGGTAAACAAAAACAGAGGGGAATTCGAACCCGCGACTCCTGCTTTCTAGTGCAGGCGTCTTGATAACTTGACAACCAAGTCAGTCGATGTCAGTGGAGGAGTCTGTTCACAGGTAGCGCGTTGCTTATAGATAGCCTATGATTTGATTTTCCGAGGACAATCCTGAGGAGAATGTAATTCGATGAGGGTTTGCCCTGCTGGACGCAATAAGCACTGATTGCTCACTGCTCGGTGCTTTGCCGACTAAACAATTACCTACTGGATAAGACCACAGGTAGCTCGGGCTGGATTCGAACCTGCAAAATATAGCGAGTTGCGAGTGATATGATTATCTTTTTCGTATAGATAATCTTAAACTCACAAAAGACAATAACAGAATCTGTGCTGCAAATCCCACAACTACCGGTATAGTGCGGCAGATGCTCACATAAACAATGGCCCGATGATTCGATCATGCATGGCAGGTCCTTCTTCACAGACAAACATGATAGGCCCTCTCAGATGTTGCATATTGTAGACGTGCTCAGTTGGAAAGTTTTCCCCCCGATGGGACCGCGATGTGATCTAGCTGGCGCTTTGATGGCGAGTAGAGTGTACTTACTTCTCGCTTAATCTCGTCAATTAGTGGCCCGAGAGGGAACAGGAAGTACACCCTCATGAGGGAAGTGAATACGTCTCTTTACTAGGTCGCTTGATTGTACGACCGAGTATTAGTGTCTAATCGTAAGTAAACAATGGCTCAGTGTGGATCAGCGACATCACATGAATCACATACACTCCATCTTCCAACCTCACTGTTTACCCCGTATAGCAAGTTTAGAATCGACATTCCTTTTTTAATGGACGGATGTAGCCGCTTAGTAGATTTGACAAGGGGGACGGCAGGAGACAAGCAGGTCTCAATGATGTACACGAACAGCCTGAATGGTGATCGGGTATTCTTGCAGTGATTCACGGTCTGATTCAAGCTGGTAGCGTCGGCTGGATTATGCTGACTTAAATCATTGCCGTCGCAACCTCCTTCCCCCACTACCCGACTTCTGTCAATCGCACGAACATCGAAACCCGTCGCGTAAGCGTTAGGTCGGCCAGTCGATTGCACTGTTAAAGTGTTATCTCTGGAACGAAGGACCTGCATGCGTACCTTGGATTGCAATAACGGTTCTTCCTTCAACGGCACGCTGTTCCGTTGGAGGATTTAGTACTTAGTACGGTGTCCCTAAAGGCACACACAATTGCATACTAATTGAGGCCAGTAAGGGCGGCGTTTGGTGCAATGAGTACCGATCCTATACGTACCACTTCCACGCGTGACTTTATGTGACGTTCATAGGTCCCTACATATTCTGCACTTATGGTGTGGATTTGTGCTTATCTTTACACCGGCAACGTTTCTCCGCACAAATTTGGGATCCCAATCCCAAATCCAAATTTGGGATTGGGAAAAGAACCCGAGTTACCATTCGGGTTCTTTTCAGAACCACACCTCTTCTTTAAGAGACCTTATACATGGTGTCACCGCAAACCTTCCTAAATTCACTGTATTGCGATTGATCGTAAGTTACGTTGGGTTTGGTGAAATCGACCGCCGTGAACTGGGACTATCGTGCTCAGATCGAGACCAAAAGTGGATTGTGATTGAGTGTAAAGCACTCCCTTAAATTACCACAAAATTCGGGAACGAGACGGGCTGGACAGAGAATGCTGAAAACAAACTCACCATATCATCACGGTCTACGAGAAAGATTGATTGATTGAAAACATGAAGAACGGAAGTGTGGGCAAGCCACATGACCAGAATATCTGATAAGGGAGGGATGAAAAGATAAGAAGCAGAAAAGGACTTGTTATATGATAGAGGCCCGACAGTAGGGCCCTTTTCCAAAGCCCGGCTTAGGCTCAGGCTCCAGCTTTGTCTCTAGTTCTTTCATCCATTTCAAGTACAAGGCATGAAAACAGAAAACCTTTGGCATCATTTTTGAATGTTTGACTGAGTTTTGAAAAGGAATTCAAAGCTTTAACTTCATACAAGGAACTCCAACTTGTTTTTCAGCATTTGGATAACTGAGACGAAGCCGGAGCCGAAGCCTAAGCCGGGTTTTGGAAAAGGGCCTAGGAAAGCCATATCCCAAAGGTGGAGGCATGGCCTTGATAGTCCTGGCCTGATATTGGTCGGTCGAGCACCAGCGGGTTAATGAGACAGCTGTATAGCGCACTCGTGCCTCTGGTCGGTCGGGCACCAGACCGATGCAGGCTACTGCCTA